>OZ014510.1:31512420-32076162 GCA_963966075.1 Aphodius sticticus | reverse complement strand
ATTTATTATTTATTTATTATTTATTTATTATTTATTTATTATTTATTTATTATTTATTTATTATTTATTTATTATTTATTTATTATTTATTTATTATTTATTTATTATTTATTTATTATTTATTTATTATTTATTTATTATTTATTTATTATTTATTTATTATTTATTTATTATTTATTTATTATTTATTTATTATTTATTTATTATTTATTTATTATTTATTTATTATTTATTTATTATTTATTTATTATTTATTTATTATTTATTTATTATTTATTTATTATTTATTTACTATTTATTTATTATTTATTTATTATTTATTTATTATTTATTTATTATTTATTTATTATTTATTTATTATTTATTTATTTATTTATTATTTATTTATTATTTATTTATTATTTATTTATTATTTATTTATTATTTATTTATTATTTATTTATTATTTATTTATTATTTATTTATTATTTATTTATTATTTATTTATTATTTATTTATTATTTATTTATTATTTATTTATTATTTATTTATTATTTATTTATTATTTATTTATTATTTATTTATTATTTATTTATTATTTATTTATTATTTATTTATTATTTATTTATTATTTATTTATTATTTATTTATTATTTATTTATTATTTATTTATTATTTATTTATTATTTATTTATTATTTATTTATTATTTATTTATTATTATTTATTATTTATTTATTATTTATTTATTATTTATTTATTATTTATTTATTATTTATTTATTATTTATTTATTATTTATTTATTATTTATTTATTATTTATTTATTATTTATTTATTATTTATTTATTATTTATTTATTATTTATTTATTATTTATTTATTATTTATTTATTATTTATTTATTATTTATTTATTATTTATTTATTATTATTATTTATTTATTATTTATTTATTATTGATTTATTATTTATTTATTATTTATTTATTATTTATTTATTATTTATTTATTATTTATTTATTATTTATTTATTATTTATTTATTATTTATTTATTATTTATTTATTATTTATTTATTATTTATTTATTATTTATTTATTATTTATTTATTATTTATTTATTATTTATTTATTATTTATTTATTATTTATTTATTATTTATTTATTATTTATTTATTATTTATTTATTATTTATTTATTATTTATTTATTATTTATTTATTATTTATTTATTATTTATTTATTATTTATTTATTATTTATTTATTATTTATTTATTATTTATTTATTATTTATTTATTATTTATTTATTATTTATTTATTATTTATTTATTATTTATTTATTATTTATTTATTATTTATTTATTATTTATTTATTATTTATTTATTATTTATTTATTATTTATTTATTATTTATTTATTATTTATTTATTATTTATTTATTATTTATTTATTATTTATTTATTATTTATTTATTATTTATTTATTATTTATTTATTATTTATTTATTATTTATTTATTATTTATTTATTATTTAATATATAATAACGTTATTGTTGTAATGCTCGTACAGTGCGGACGTTCTTTCCCTAGTGAGAAAGTTTTACACCCGGAACTGTGGTAAATTGTGACCTAATCACTTGTTGTGCGGTATCAGTGAACGCGTAAAAACATGGCGATTCTGAAAATGTGAAGTTATTAATAATCCATTACAGTTAATAGCCTTAAAAGGTCGATAAACGGTTGTGAATCCAAGATCAATTCCGCATGTTGTTCAAAAAGTAGTTTCAGTGTTCGCAAAAAGCGCGGTCGCTCAGCTGTGCCTAGAGTGAGTGAAGAATACAGGGACCGCCAAAAGTTTTGTAAATATTTTGTAAATATCTGGAAATAGCGAAAACGGTCAAATTAGATGTGAAATGGTCAGAATCAATTGCAAAAATTGCGGGAAATCCGTCTCACAGGATACAAATTATGCAGTATGTGGAGGGTGTGAAAGTAACTTCCATCTAACATCGCAATGCTCAGTAGCAGAGAATACCTGGCTAGCAAAGAGTGAGAAACAAAAGGGTCTGTGGAGGTGTTTTTTCTGCAGACAAAATAAAGACGACAAACAACGGAGAGCGGATGAATCATCTGCAGAGCGACCCAATGACTACCTAAAGGAAGAGATAGCTGACCTGAAAAGTGTTGTATCATCGTTGGAATTAAAAATTACACAGTGGAGACAAGATGACTCTCAACAGAACAAACTGAATAACAAAACCATAGAGAAGCTTGAAGAAACAATCAACAAACTAATTGAAAAGTGTGAAGAGAAGGATGATAGAATCGATCAATTGGAAAATCGTGTTTATGACCTAGAAAGGAAACTCTATGAAAATCATATTGAGATTCACACAATAATTGAAGGCCGAAACGTAAATAAAAAGGCAGAGGAGCAAGTCGAAGCGGTATTGAGTGAGTTAAATATAAGAGTTGAACCAGAGGAAATCCAGGAGGCCTATATAAAAAGAAAGCCACGTACAGACGAAGATAAATCACATCTGGTAGTTCAATTCAAGTGTAAAACGACCAAAATAAGGGTATTAAAAGAATACAAAGAGAAAAGCAAGGGACAAGAAGGGAATAAAGCTGGAGTATTGGAATATCTTACACGCGAACAAAAGAAACTGCTGTGGCTTACAAGGGAACAGGCAAGAAGAGAGGAGTGGAGATATGTTTGGGTGCAACATGGAAACATTCTGGCAAGAAGAAGTGATGGAGATAAAGTGCTGAGAATCGCTTCGCTGTCAGATATAGGAAGAGTTAGGAAGTAATTAAGTGTGAGTGGGTGATTGTAGTTGGGAGGAGAGAAAAGCAAAATGGACGTGAGTTATATCGAAGAGGATATTATCAAAAACAGTGAGTCGGTATATGTGGACGATCTTGCATCGTGGATAGACAAGGTAGGTGCCAGTGGTCTGATTTATGTATACTTGAACATTGACTCAATAAAAACAAAGTTTGATGAACTTTGCGCTCAAATGAAGAACTGCTTGAATAAAATCACTATATTAACTCTTTCAGAAATTAAATTAACTAAAAACGAATATGAGATCTTAAAAGAAAAATATCGGTTACCAGGTTTTAATAGAGTGAATCTGTGTAGAAAAAATAGTGCGGGCGGAGGATTGTTGATATATATAAGAGAAGATGTAAACTTTGAAGAAAAAAACATTAAACTAAAACATGTGGAAGGAGTACTAATAACAACGGAAAGCAGATGCAGAGAAACAGGAGTTTCTAACAAGAAAGCCTTCCTGTTCCTTTATAGACCACCGGATGGAAACCCTAAGGAATTTACAACGGAACTCATTGATTTAGTCAGAGAGTACAAAGAGAAAGAATTTATAATATGCGGAGACACTAATATTGATTTAATTAGGCAGACTAGAGTTAGCGAAGATTATGAAAATGCACTATATGGAGAGGGATTCACGAGAAAAATTGGTACCTATACAAGAGAAGCCATAAGATTAAATGAAGTAACAAGAGCTTGTCTCGACCACATTTATTATAGAGGCAAGCGTGAACACAAGGCAGCGGTATTTAGGATAAAAATCTCGGATCACTACATGGTGTGTGGTGCGATAGAACATCAGAAAGAAAGTGAACGGAAGGAAAAGAACAAGTACTACTGGAAAAAAGAAATGAATCCCAAAAAATTTAGAACGCAGTTACAAAAGTATCTAAGTGAGACTATGCCAACCTGCAACACACCACAAGCAGTGTTCACAGCTTTCAAAAACTCAATTAACAAAGCAGAAAGGGTAGCCACTAAGAAAACCTTAATAAATAGAAAAGAAGCACCCATACAGACGTGGATAACAATGGCCATAATTCAAAAAATGAAAGAGAGGGATCGGGTGTTTTCTAGGTACAGGAAAACAAACATTACAGAAACTGAAAGGGAAAAACATAGGCAGCACTATAAGAAGTTAAGAAATGTGGTAACGATGGAAATCAGGAAGGCAAAAGCGAGGCACTTCTCAAAATTAATAGAAAAACATGCAGGAAATTTGAAAGAAACGTGGAAGATTCTGAACGAATTGCTGGGTGTGCGAGGGAGACGCGATGAGGTGAATTGGGAGAGAAGATTTAAGGAAACAGCAGGGGAAGTAGCTAACAAATTTGCGAAAACGTTTAAGGAACAAGTTGATCTCCTAGCATTGAATTGTTCAAACAAATTATTTCATCCTCACGTCAAAATAGTACATCCGGCCACAGTTTGCATCCCACATATAGAAACACCTGAATTACAGACAATAATCAGGACCATGGACGCAAATAAGGCTCCGGGAGCAGATGGAATAAGTGTAAAATTGCTAAAAATTTCGGATGATATAGCATTGGAACCTATAAAACACCTGATAAATTTAACGTTGGATATAGAAAAAATACCGGATGAATTAAAAACAGCAATCGTGAAACCTATTTATAAAGCTGGAGCAAAAAATCATTACGAGAATTATAGGCCCATATCAATTTTGTCAACTGTAGACAAAATTATGGAGAGATACATCCACCAAAAACTAATTGATTATCTTGAAAAGAACAACCTTATGGACAACAATCAGTATGGATTTCGGAAGGGAATTGGAACAATTGATCTCTTAGAGCGATTCACGGACAAAATCTATGAAAAATTGAATAGCAGAATGCATACTCTTTGCATATTTATAGATTTTTCCAAAGCCTTCGATACGATCAACAGGGACAAGATAGTGGACGCATTAGATAAAGTGGGAATAAGAGGAGTAGCTCAAAATTGGCTTCGCGACTACTTGCGCAACAGATGTTACCAAGTAAAAATAGGAGAAGAGGAAAGTGAGAAATTGAAAACGAATAGAGGCGTTGCACAGGGAAGTATCCTCGGACCCCTGATTTACATTATCTACGTCAATGATGTGGGTGCATGCTTTGACGACTGCAAGTATTTCATGTATGCAGATGACACCGTAATAATGGCAACGCATAGGAAATATGAAAAGGCCATGGAATGTCTTATGCGCGAGATGAGAGTATTTCAGAAATGGTGTCACGACAAGGAGTTGGTTATCAATGTAAAGAAAACAAAGCTTATACACATCAGATCCCCTCAAGCAAAGATAGGAAGCGAAATAAATATAAAAATACACGATTATAAATGTCTACACAACCAAAAATATGACGAGGGCAGAGATGTGTGTACAGGAGTAATTGAGCGAGTTGCCCACCACCGGTACTTAGGAATAATTATTGATCAGCACATGTCTTGGGAGGAACAAATAAACTCACTAAGGAACAAGGTCAAACATTTGGCAGGGAGATTTCACGACTTGCACGAAATAACTGATCGAAAAACCAACAAGATGATGTATCATGCAGTCGTTGAATCACTGCTAAACTATGGAATTACGGTCTGGGGAAGTGCATCAAAGTACCTAATTGAGAGATTGCACAGGGCACAAAATGCAGTCGTTGCCAATATCTCAATTTCGAAAGCGGCAAGGAAGAAGGATTATATGGACTTGCAAATTCTAAAGGTTGAGGATTTGCATAAACTTAGAATTATCACAAGGAATTATTTTTCCAATGAGTTGAAAGTGAAAAGAATTTCACACCACAACATAAGACACGGACGACAGTATAGGGAGAGATCTACTCGGAATAAATTCGGTGACAGGATCAGAGCAACGTTAATACCGAAAGTACTGAATGCCCTGCCACCAGAATTGCAACAACTGGATACTCTTCGAGCAGTGAAGAAGGAGGTTAAGAGTTTCTTGTTTGGGGGTTATTTGTGAGATTGAAAGTGTTTGGGTGCGGGTATTCAACAGTGGTCTATTTCATCCTATCGATAAGATTAATATTAAACATTGATTAACTAGGAAAACGCTTCACTGACAAGCCATTAGGCTTAGTGAACAGAACAAATGCAGAAATTTATGGTTTGAACTGGATAAAGTTATGTTCGATTGACGTATGTAGCGATATAGGTGTGCGAATGCAACACGAGTTGCGATGGTGTTAAGAATAGAATGTTGGTGAGGAGGATAATTATAGTTTAAATAGAATTGTTTTTATTATTAGGTTCACTATTATTACTGGGATTACTGTTATTGCTATTTGTGTGTTGTTATTATTATTATTGGTATAAACACTGTATGATTTAACTTTATTAAAGAATGAAAAAAATTTTTTTGGTCCCTGGGCTGTCGGGGGCGCTCCTGCGACGGTTTCACGACCTGTCGTGGGGCCTCGCTGGGGCGTGTCGGGCTGTCTGGGGGGTGAGATGGAGGCGTTGGGGCATTAAAAAAAAAAAAAAAAAAAAAAAAATTTATTTATTATTTATTTATTATTTATTTATTATTTATTTATTATTTATTTATTATTTATTTATTATTTATTTATTATTTATTTATTATTTATTTATTATTTATTTATTATTTATTTATTATTTATTTATTATTTATTTATTATTTATTTATTATTTATTTATTATTTATTTATTATTTATTTATTATTTATTTATTATTTATTTATTATTTATTTATTATTTATTTATTATTTATTTATTATTTATTTATTATTTATTTATTATTTATTTATTATTTATTTATTATTTATTTATTATTTATTTATTATTTATTTATTATTTATTTATTATTTATTTATTATTTATTTATTATTTATTTATTATTTATTTATTATTTATTTATTATTTATTTATTATTTATTTATTATTTATTTATTATTTATTTATTATTTATTTATTATTTATTTATTATTTATTTATTATTTATTTATTATTTATTTATTATTTATTTATTATTTATTTATTATTTATTTATTATTTATTTATTATTTATTTATTATTTATTTATTATTTATTTATTATTTATTTATTATTTATTTATTATTTATTTATTATTTATTTATTATTTATTTATTATTTATTTATTATTTATTTATTATTTATTTATTATTTATTTATTATTTATTTATTATTTATTTATTATTTATTTATTATTTATTTATTATTTATTTATTATTTATTTATTATTTATTTATTATTTATTTATTATTTATTTATTATTTATTTATTATTTATTTATTATTTATTTATTATTTATTTATTATTTATTTATTATTTATTTATTATTTATTTATTATTTATTTATTATTTATTTATTATTTATTTATTATTTATTTATTATTTATTTATTATTTATTTATTATTTATTTATTATTTATTTATTATTTATTTATTATTTATTTATTATTTATTTATTATTTATTTATTATTTATTTATTATTTATTTATTATTTATTTATTATTTATTTATTATTTATTTATTATTTATTTATTATTTATTTATTATTTATTTATTATTTATTTATTATTTATTTATTATTTATTTATTATTTATTTATTATTTATTTATTATTTATTTATTATTTATTTATTATTTATTTATTATTTATTTATTATTTATTTATTATTTATTTATTATTTATTTATTATTTATTTATTATTTATTTATTATTTATTTATTATTTATTTATTATTTATTTATTATTTATTTATTATTTATTTATTATTTATTTATTATTTATTTATTATTTATTTATTATTTATTTATTATTTATTTATTATTTATTTATTATTTATTTATTATTTATTTATTATTTATTTATTATTTATTTATTATTTATTTATTATTTATTTATTATTTATTTATTATTTATTTATTATTTATTTATTATTTATTTATTATTTATTTATTATTTATTTATTATTTATTTATTATTTATTTATTATTTATTTATTATTTATTTATTATTTATTTATTATTTATTTATTATTTATTTATTATTTATTTATTATTTATTTATTATTTATTTATTATTTATTTATTATTTATTTATTATTTATTTATTATTTATTTATTATTTATTTATTATTTATTTATTATTTATTTATTATTTATTTATTATTTATTTATTATTTATTTATTATTTATTTATTATTTATTTATTATTTATTTATTATTTATTTATTATTTATTTATTATTTATTTATTATTTATTTATTATTTATTTATTATTTATTTATTATTTATTTATTATTTATTTATTATTTATTTATTATTTATTTATTATTTATTTATTATTTATTTATTATTTATTTATTATTTATTTATTATTTATTTATTATTTATTTATTATTTATTTATTATTTATTTATTATTTATTTATTATTTATTTATTATTTATTTATTATTTATTTATTATTTATTTATTATTTATTTATTATTTATTTATTATTTATTTATTATTTATTTATTATTTATTTATTATTTATTTATTATTTATTTATTATTTATTTATTATTTATTTATTATTTATTTATTATTTATTTATTATTTATTTATTATTTATTTATTATTTATTTATTATTTATTTATTATTTATTTATTATTTATTTATTATTTATTTATTATTTATTTATTATTTATTTATTATTTATTTATTATTTATTTATTATTTATTTATTATTTATTTATTATTTATTTATTATTTATTTATTATTTATTTATTATTTATTTATTATTTATTTATTATTTATTTATTATTTATTTATTATTTATTTATTATTTATTTATTATTTATTTATTATTTATTTATTATTTATTTATTATTTATTTATTATTTATTTATTATTTATTTATTATTTATTTATTATTTATTTATTATTTATTTATTATTTATTTATTATTTATTTATTATTTATTTATTATTTATTTATTATTTATTTATTATTTATTTATTATTTATTTATTATTTATTTATTATTTATTTATTATTTATTTATTATTTATTTATTATTTATTTATTATTTATTTATTATTTATTTATTATTTATTTATTATTTATTTATTATTTATTTATTATTTATTTATTATTTATTTATTATTTATTTATTATTTATTTATTATTTATTTATTATTTATTTATTATTTATTTATTATTTATTTATTATTTATTTATTATTTATTTATTATTTATTTATTATTTATTTATTATTTATTTATTATTTATTTATTATTTATTTATTATTTATTTATTATTTATTTATTATTTATTTATTATTTATTTATTATTTATTTATTATTTATTTATTATTTATTTATTATTTATTTATTATTTATTTATTATTTATTTATTATTTATTTATTATTTATTTATTATTTATTTATTATTTATTTATTATTTATTTATTATTTATTTATTATTTATTTATTATTTATTTATTATTTATTTATTATTTATTTATTATTTATTTATTATTTATTTATTATTTATTTATTATTTATTTATTATTTATTTATTATTTATTTATTATTTATTTATTATTTATTTATTATTTATTTATTATTTATTTATTATTTATTTATTATTTATTTATTATTTATTTATTATTTATTTATTATTTATTTATTATTTATTTATTATTTATTTATTATTTATTTATTATTTATTTATTATTTATTTATTATTTATTTATTATTTATTTATTATTTATTTATTATTTATTTATTATTTATTTATTATTTATTTATTATTTATTTATTATTTATTTATTATTTATTTATTATTTATTTATTATTTATTTATTATTTATTTATTATTTATTTATTATTTATTTATTATTTATTTATTATTTATTTATTATTTATTTATTATTTATTTATTATTTATTTATTATTTATTTATTATTTATTTATTATTTATTTATTATTTATTTATTATTTATTTATTATTTATTTATTATTTATTTATTATTTATTTATTATTTATTTATTATTTATTTATTATTTATTTATTATTTATTTATTATTTATTTATTATTTATTTATTATTTATTTATTATTTATTTATTATTTATTTATTATTTATTTATTATTTATTTATTATTTATTTATTATTTATTTATTATTTATTTATTATTTATTTATTATTTATTTATTATTTATTTATTATTTATTTATTATTTATTTATTATTTATTTATTATTTATTTATTATTTATTTATTATTTATTTATTATTTATTTATTATTTATTTATTATTTATTTATTATTTATTTATTATTTATTTATTATTTATTTATTATTTATTTATTATTTATTTATTATTTATTTATTATTTATTTATTATTTATTTATTATTTATTTATTATTTATTTATTATTTATTTATTATTTATTTATTATTTATTTATTATTTATTTATTATTTATTTATTATTTATTTATTATTTATTTATTATTTATTTATTATTTATTTATTATTTATTTATTATTTATTTATTATTTATTTATTATTTATTTATTATTTATTTATTATTTATTTATTATTTATTTATTATTTATTTATTATTTATTTATTATTTATTTATTATTTATTTATTATTTATTTATTATTTATTTATTTATTTATTATTTATTTATTATTTATTTATTATTTATTTATTATTTATTTATTATTTATTTATTATTTATTTATTATTTATTTATTATTTATTTATTATTTATTTATTATTTATTTATTATTTATTTATTATTTATTTATTATTTATTTATTATTTATTTATTTATTTATTTATTATTTATTTATTATTTATTTATTATTTATTTATTATTTATTTATTATTTATTTATTATTTATTTATTATTTATTTATTATTTATTTATTATTTATTTATTATTTATTTATTATTTATTTATTATTTATTTATTATTTATTTATTATTTATTTATTATTTATTTATTATTTATTTATTATTTATTTATTATTTATTTATTATTTATTTATTATTTATTTATTATTTATTTATTATTTATTTATTATTTATTTATTATTTATTTATTATTTATTTATTATTTATTTATTATTTATTTATTATTTATTTATTATTTATTTATTATTTATTTATTATTTATTTATTATTTATTTATTATTTATTTATTATTTATTTATTATTTATTTATTATTTATTTATTATTTATTTATTATTTATTTATTATTTATTTATTATTTATTTATTATTTATTTATTATTTATTTATTATTTATTTATTATTTATTTATTATTTATTTATTATTTATTTATTATTTATTTATTATTTATTTATTATTTATTTATTATTTATTTATTATTTATTTATTATTTATTTATTATTTATTTATTATTTATTTATTATTTATTTATTATTTATTTATTATTTATTTATTATTTATTTATTATTTATTTATTATTTATTTATTATTTATTTATTATTTATTTATTATTTATTTATTATTTATTTATTATTTATTTATTATTTATTTATTATTTATTTATTATTTATTTATTATTTATTTATTATTTATTTATTATTTATTTATTATTTATTTATTATTTATTTATTATTTATTTATTATTTATTTATTATTTATTTATTATTTATTTATTATTTATTTATTATTTATTTATTATTTATTTATTATTTATTTATTATTTATTTATTATTTATTTATTATTTATTTATTATTTATTTATTATTTATTTATTATTTATTTATTATTTATTTATTATTTATTTATTATTTATTTATTATTTATTTATTATTTATTTATTATTTATTTATTATTTATTTATTATTTTTTATTTATTATTTATTTATTATTTATTTATTATTTATTTATTATTTATTTATTATTTATTTATTATTTATTTATATTATTTATTTATTATTTATTTATTATTTATTTATTATTTATTTATTATTTATTTATTATTTATTTATTATTTTATTTATTATTTATTTATTATTTATTTATTATTTATTTATTATTTATTTATTATTTATTTATTATTTATTTATTATTTATTTATTATTTATTTATTATTTATTTATTATTTATTTATTATTTATTTATTATTTATTTATTATTTATTTATTATTTATTTATTATTTATTTAGTATTTATTTATTATTTATTTATTATTTATTTATTATTTATTTATTATTTATTTATTATTTATTTATTATTTATTTATTATTTATTTATTATTTATTTATTATTTATTTATTATTTATTTATTATTTATTTATTATTTTTTTATTATTTATTTATTATTTATTTATTATTTATTTATTATTTATTTATTATTTATTTATTATTTATTTATTATTTATTTATTATTTATTTATTATTTATTTATTATTTATTTATTATTTATTTATATTTATTTATTATTTATTTATTATTTATTTATTATTTATTTATTATTTATTTATTATTTATTTATTATTTATTTATTATTTATTTATTATTTATTTATTATTTATTTATTATTTATTTATTATTTATTTATTATTTATTTATTATTTATTTATTATTTATTTATTATTTATTTATTATTTATTTATTATTTATTTATTATTTATTTATTATTTATTTATTATTTATTTATTATTTATTTATTATTTATTTATTATTTATTTATTATTTATTTATTATTTATTTATTATTTATTTATTATTTATTTATTATTTATTTATTATTTATTTATTATTTATTTATTATTTATTTATTATTTATTTATTATTTATTTATTATTTATTTATTATTTATTTATTATTTATTTATTATTTATTTATTATTTATTTATTATTTATTTATTATTTATTTATTATTTATTTATTATTTATTTATTATTTATTTATTATTTATTTATTATTTATTTATTATTTATTTATTATTTATTTATTATTTATTTATTATTTATTTATTATTTATTTATTATTTATTTATTATTTATTTATTATTTATTTATTATTTATTTATTATTTATTTATTATTTATTTATTATTTATTTATTATTTATTTATTATTTATTTATTATTTATTTATTATTTATTTATTATTTATTTATTATTTATTTATTATTTATTTATTATTTATTTATTATTTATTTATTATTTATTTATTATTTATTTATTATTTATTTATTATTTATTTATTATTTATTTATTATTTATTTATTATTTATTTATTATTTATTTATTATTTATTTATTATTTATTTATTATTTATTTATTATTTATTTATTATTTATTTATTATTTATTTATTATTTATTTATTATTTATTTATTATTTATTTATTATTTATTTATTATTTATTTATTATTTATTTATTATTTATTTATTATTTATTTATTATTTATTTATTATTTATTTATTATTTATTTATTATTTATTTATTATTTATTTATTATTTATTTATTATTTATTTATTATTTATTTATTATTTATTTATTATTTATTTATTATTTATTTATTATTTATTTATTATTTATTTATTATTTATTATTTATTTATTATTTATTTATTATTTATTTATTATTTATTTATTATTTATTTATTATTTATTTATTATTTATTTATTATTTATTTATTATTTATTTATTATTTATTTATTATTTATTTATTATTTATTGATTATTTAGTTATTATTTATTGATTATTTATTTATTATTTATTTATTATTTATTTATTATTTATTTATTATTTATTTATTATTTATTTATTATTTATTTATTATTTATTTATTATTTATTTATTATTTATTTATTATTTATTTATTATTTATTTATTATTTATTTATTATTTATTTATTATTTATTTATTATTTATTTATTATTTATTTATTATTTATTTATTATTTATTTATTATTTATTTATTATTTATTTATTATTTATTTATTATTTATTTATTATTTATTTATTATTTATTTATTATTTATTTATTATTTATTTATTATTTATTTATTATTTATTTATTATTTATTTATTATTTATTTATTATTTATTTATTATTTATTTATTATTTATTTATTATTTATTTATTATTTATTTATTATTTATTTATTATTTATTTATTATTTATTTATTATTTATTTATTATTTATTTATTATTTATTTATTATTTATTTATTATTTATTTATTATTTATTTATTATTTATTTATTATTTATTCATTATTTATTCATTATTTATTCATTATTTATTCATTATTTATTTATTATTTATTTATTATTTATTTATTATTTATTTATTATTTATTTATTATTTATTTATTATTTATTTATTATTTATTTATTATTTATTTATTATTTATTTATTATTTATTTATTATTTATTTATTATTTATTTATTATTTATTTATTATTTATTTATTATTTATTTATTATTTATTTATTATTTATTATTTATTTATTATTTATTTATTATTTATTTATTATTTATTTATTATTTATTTATTATTTATTTATTATTTATTTATTATTTATTTATTATTTATTTATTATTTATTTATTATTTATTTATTATTTATTTATTATTTATTTATTGTTTATTTATTGTTTATTTATTGTTTATTTATTATTTATTTATTATTTATTTATTATTTATTTATTATTTATTTATTATTTATTTATTATTTATTTATTATTTATTTATTATTTATTTATTATTTATTATTTATTTATTATTTATTTATTATTTATTTATTATTTATTTATTATTTATTTATTATTTATTTATTATTTATTTATTATTTATTTATTATTTATTTATTATTTATTTATTATTTATTTATTATTTATTTATTATTTATTTATTATTTATTTATTATTTATTTATTATTTATTTATTATTTATTTATTATTTATTTATTATTTATTTATTATTTATTTATTATTTATTTATTATTTATTTATTATTTATTTATTATTTATTTATTATTTATTTATTATTTATTTATTATTTATTTATTATTTATTTATTATTTATTTATCATTTATTTATCATTTATTTATCATTTATTTATCATTTATTTATCATTTATTTATCATTTATTTATCATTTATTTATCATTTATTTATCATTTATTTATCATTTATTTATCATTTATTTATCATTTATTTATCATTTATTTATCATTTATTTATCATTTATTTATCATTTATTTATCATTTATTTATCATTTATTTATTATTTATTTATTATTTATTTATTATTTATTTATTATTTATTTATTATTTATTTATTATTTATTTATTATTTATTTATTATTTATTTATTATTTATTTATTATTTATTTATTATTTATTTATTATTTATTTATTATTTATTTATTATTTATTTATTTATTTATTTATTATTTATTTATTATTTATTTATTATTTATTTATTATTTATTTATTATTTATTTATTATTTATTTATTATTTATTTATTATTTATTTATTATTTATTTATTATTTATTTATTATTTATTTATTATTTATTTATTATTTATTTATTATTTATTTATTATTTATTTATTATTTATTTATTATTTATTTATTATTTATTTATTATTTATTTATTATTTATTTATTATTTATTTATTATTTATTTATTATTTATTTATTATTTATTTATTATTTATTTATTATTTATTTATTTATTTATTTATTATTTATTTATTATTTATTTATTATTTATTTATTATTTATTTATTATTTATTTATTATTTATTTATTATTTATTTATTATTTATTTATTATTTATTTATTATTTATTTATTATTTATTTATTATTTATTTATTATTTATTTATTATTTATTTATTATTTATTTATTATTTATTTATTATTTATTTATTATTTATTTATTATTTATTTATTATTTATTTATTATTTATTTATTATTTATTTATTATTTATTTATTATTTATTTATTATTTATTTATTATTTATTTAGTATTTATTTATTATTTATTTATTATTTATTTATTATTTATTTATTATTTATTTATTATTTATTTATTATTTATTTATTATTTATTTATTATTTATTTATTATTTATTTATTATTTATTTATTATTTTATTTATTATTTTTTTATTATTTATTTATTATTTATTTATTATTTATTTATTATTTATTTATTATTTATTTATTATTTATTTATTATTTATTTATTATTTATTTATTATTTATTTATTATTTATTTATTATTTATTTATTATTTATTTATTATTTATTTATTATTTATTTATTATTTATTTATTATTTATTTATTATTTATTTATTATTTATTTATTATTTATTTATTATTTATTTATTATTTATTTATTATTTATTTATTATTTATTTATTATTTATTTATTATTTATTTATTATTTATTTATTATTTATTTATTATTTATTTATTATTTATTTATTATTTATTTATTATTTATTTATTATTTATTTATTATTTATTTATTATTTATTTATTATTTATTTATTATTTATTTATTATTTATTTATTATTTATTTATTATTTATTTATTATTTATTTATTATTTATTTATTATTTATTTATTATTTATTTATTATTTATTTATTATTTATTTATTATTTATTTATTATTTATTTATTATTTATTTATTATTTATTTATTATTTATTTATTATTTATTTATTATTTATTTATTATTTATTTATTATTTATTTATTATTTATTTATTATTTATTTATTATTTATTTATTATTTATTTATTATTTATTTATTATTTATTTATTATTTATTTATTATTTATTTATTATTTATTTATTATTTATTTATTATTTATTTATTATTTATTTATTATTTATTTATTATTTATTTATTATTTATTTATTATTTATTTATTATTTATTTATTATTTATTTATTATTTATTTATTATTTATTTATTATTTATTTATTATTTATTTATTATTTATTTATTATTTATTTATTATTTATTTATTATTTATTTATTATTTATTTATTATTTATTTATTATTTATTTATTATTTATTTATTATTTATTTATTATTTATTTATTATTTATTTATTATTTATTTATTATTTATTTATTATTTATTTATTATTTATTTATTATTTATTTATTATTTATTTATTATTTATTTATTATTTATTTATTATTTATTTATTATTTATTTATTATTTATTTATTATTTATTTATTATTTATTTATTATTTATTTATTATTTATTTATTATTTATTTATTATTTATTTATTATTTATTTATTATTTATTTATTATTTATTTATTATTTATTTATTATTTATTTATTATTTATTTATTATTTATTTATTATTTATTTATTATTTATTTATTATTTATTTATTATTTATTATTTATTTATTATTTATTTATTATTTATTTATTATTTATTTATTATTTATTTATTATTTATTTATTATTTATTTATTATTTATTTATTATTTATTTATTATTTATTTATTATTTATTGATTATTTAGTTATTATTTATTGATTATTTATTGATTATTTATTTATTATTTATTATTTATTTATTTATTTATTTATTATTTATTTATTATTTATTTATTATTTATTTATTATTTATTTATTATTTATTTATTATTTATTTATTATTTATTTATTATTTATTTATTATTTATTTATTATTTATTTATTATTTATTTATTATTTATTTATTATTTATTTATTATTTATTCATTATTTATTCATTATTTATTCATTATTTATTTATTATTTATTTATTATTTATTTATTATTTATTTATTATTTATTTATTATTTATTTATTATTTATTTATTATTTATTTATTATTTATTTATTATTTATTTATTATTTATTTATTATTTATTTATTATTTATTTATTATTTATTTATTATTTATTTATTATTTATTTATTATTTATTTATTATTTATTTATTATTTATTTATTATTTATTTATTATTTATTTATTATTTATTATTTATTTATTATTTATTTATTATTTATTTATTATTTATTTATTATTTATTTATTATTTATTTATTATTTATTTATTATTTATTTATTATTTATTTATTATTTATTTATTATTTATTTATTATTTATTTATTATTTATTTATTATTTATTTATTATTTATTTATTATTTATTTATTATTTATTTATTATTTATTTATTATTTATTTATTATTTATTTATTGTTTATTTATTGTTTATTTATTATTTATTTATTATTTATTTATTATTTATTTATTATTTATTTATTATTTATTTATTATTTATTTATTATTTATTTATTATTTATTTATTATTTATTTATTATTTATTTATTATTTATTTATTATTTATTTATTATTTATTATTTATTTATTATTTATTTATTATTTATTTATTATTTATTATTTATTTATTATTTATTTATTATTTATTTATTATTTATTTATTATTTATTTATTATTTATTTATTATTTATTTATTATTTATTTATTATTTATTTATTATTTATTTATTATTTATTTATTATTTATTTATTATTTATTTATTATTTATTTATTATTTATTTATTATTTATTTATTATTTATTTATTATTTATTTATTATTTATTTATTATTTATTTATTATTTATTTATTATTTATTTATTATTTATTTATTATTTATTTATTATTTATTTATTATTTATTTATTATTTATTTATTATTTATTTATTATTTTTTTATTATTTATTTATTATTTATTTATTATTTATTTATTATTTATTTATTATTTATTTATCATTTATTTATCATTTATTTATCATTTATTTATCATTTATTTATCATTTATTTATCATTTATGTATTATTTATTTATTATTTATTTATTATTTATTTATTATTTATTTATTATTTATTTATTATTTATTTATTATTTATTTATTATTTATTTATTATTTATTTATTATTTATTTATTATTTATTTATTATTTATTTATTATTTATTTATTATTTATTTATTATTTATTTATTATTTATTTATTATTTATTTATTATTTATTTATTATTTATTTATTATTTATTTATTATTTATTTATTATTTATTTATTATTTATTTATTATTTATTTATTATTTATTTATTATTTATTTATTATTTATTTATTATTTATTTATTATTTATATATTATTTATTTATTATTTATTTATTATTTATTTATTATTTATTTATTATTTATTTATTATTTATTTATTATTTATTTATTATTTATTTATTATTTATTTATTATTTATTTATTATTTATTTATTATTTATTTATTATTTATTTATTATTTATTTATTATTTATTTATTATTTATTTATTATTTATTTATTATTTATTTATTTATTTATTTATTATTTATTTATTATTTATTTATTATTTATTTATTATTTATTTATTATTTATTTATTATTTATTTATTATTTATTTATTATTTATTTATTATTTATTTTATTATTTATTTATTATTTATTTATTATTTATTTATTATTTATTTATTATTTATTTATTATTTATTTATTATTTATTTATTATTTATTTATTATTTATTTATTATTTAATTATTATTTATTTATTATTTATTTATTATTTATTTATTATTTATTTATTATTTATTTATTATTATTTATTATTTATTTATTATTTATTTATTATTTATTTATTATTTATTTATTATTTATTTATTATTTATTTATTATTTATTTATTATTTATTTATTATTTATTTATTATTTATTTATTATTTATTTATTATTTATTTATTATTTATTTATTATTTATTTATTATTTATTTATTATTTATTTATTATTTATTTATTATTTATTTATTATTTATTTATTATTTATTTATTATTTATTTATTATTTATTATTTATTTATTATTTATTTATTATTTATTTATTATTTATTTATTATTTATTTATTATTTATTTATTATTTATTTATTATTTATTGATTATTTAGTTATTATTTATTGATTATTTATTGATTATTTATTTATTTATTTATTATTATTTATTTATTATTTATTTATTATTTATTTATTATTTATTTATTATTTATTTATTATTTATTTATTATTTATTTATTATTTATTTATTATTTATTTATTATTTATTTATTATTTATTTATTATTTATTTATTATTTATTTATTATTTATTTATTATTTATTTATTATTTATTTATTATTTATTTATTATTTATTTATTATTTATTCATTATTTATTCATTATTTATTTATTATTTATTTATTATTTATTTATTATTTATTTATTATTTATTTATTATTTATTTATTATTTATTTATTATTTATTTATTATTTATTTATTATTTATTTATTATTTATTTATTATTTATTTATTATTTATTTATTATTTATTTATTATTTATTTATTATTTATTTATTATTTATTTATTATTTATTTATTATTTATTTATTATTTATTATTTATTTATTATTTATTTATTATTTATTTATTATTTATTTATTATTTATTTATTATTTATTTATTATTTATTTATTATTTATTTATTATTTATTTATTATTTATTTATTATTTATTTATTATTTATTTATTATTTATTTATTATTTATTTTTTATTTATTTATTATTTATTTATTATTTATTTATTATTTATTTATTATTTATTTATTGTTTATTTATTCTTTATTTATTATTTATTTATTATTTATTTATTATTTATTTATTATTTATTTATTATTTATTTATTATTTATTTATTATTTATTTATTATTTATTTATTATTTATTTATTATTTATTTATTATTTATTTATTATTTATTTATTATTTATTTATTATTTATTTATTATTTTATTTATTATTTATTATTTATTTATTATTTATTTATTATTTATTATTTATTTATTATTTATTTATTATTTATTTATTATTTATTTATTATTTATTTATTATTTATTTATTATTTATTTATTATTTATTTATTATTTATTTATTATTTATTTATTATTTATTTATTATTTATTTATTATTTATTTATTATTTATTTATTATTTATTTATTATTTATTTATTATTTATTTATTATTTATTTATTATTTATTTATTATTTATTTATTATTTATTTATTATTTATTTATTATTTATTTATTATTTATTTATTATTTATTTATTATTTATTTATTATTTTTTTATTATTTATTTATTATTTATTTATTATTTATTTATTATTTATTTATTATTTATTTATCATTTATTTATCATTTATTTATCATTTATTTATCATTTATTTATCATTTATTTATCATTTATGTATTATTTATTTATTATTTATTTATATTTATTTATTATTTATTTATTATTTATTTATTTATTTATTTATTATTTATTTATTATTTATTTATTATTTATTTATTATTTATTTATTATTTATTTATTATTTATTTATTATTTATTTATTATTTATTTATTATTTATTTATTATTTATTTATTATTTATTTATTATTTATTTATTATTTATTTATTTATTTATTTATTATTTATTTATTATTTATTTATTTATTTATTTATTATTTATTTATTATTTATTTATTATTTATTTATTATTTATTTATTATTTATTTATTATTTATTTATTATTTATTTATTATTTATTTTATATTTATTTATTATTTATTTATTATTTATTTATTATTTATTTATTATTTATTTATTATTTATTTATTATTTATTTATTATTTATTTATTATTTATTTATTATTTATTTATTATTTATTTATTATTTATTTATTATTTATTTATTATTTATTTATTATTTATTTATTATTTATTTATTATTTATTTATTATTTATTTATTATTTATTTATTATTTATTTATTATTTATTTATTATTTATTTATTATTTATTTATTATTTATTTATTATTTATTTATTATTTATTTATTATTTATTTATTATTTATTTATTATTTATTTATTATTTATTTATTATTTATTTATTATTTATTTATTATTTATTTATTATTTATTTATTATTTATTTATTATTTATTTATTATTTATTTATTATTTATTTATTATTTATTTATTATTTATTTATTATTTATTTATTATTTATTTATTATTTATTTATTATTTATTTATTATTTATTTATTATTTATTTATTTATTTATTATTTATTTATTATTTATTTATTATTAATTTATTATTTATTTATTATTTATTATTTTTTTATTATTATTTATTATTTATTTATTATTTATTTATTATTTATTTATTTATTTATTTATTATTTATTATTTATTTATTATTTATTTATTATTTATTTATTATTTATTTATTATTTATTTATTATTTATTTATTATTATTTATTATTTATTTATTTTTATTTATTTATTATTTATTTATTATTTATTTATTAATTATTTATTATTTATTTATTATTTATTTATTATTTATTTATTATTTATTTATTATTTATTTATTATTTATTTATTATTTATTTATTATTTATTTATTATTTATTTATTATTTATTTATTATTTATTTATTATTTATTTATTATTTATTTATTATTTATTTATTATTTATTTATTATTTATTTATTATTTATTTATTATTTATTTATTATTTATTTATTATTTATTTATTATTTATTTATTATTTATTTATTATTTATTTATTATTTCTTTATTATTTCTTTATTATTTATTTATTATTTATTTATTATTTATTTATTATTTATTTATTATTTTATTTATTATTTATTTATTATTTATTTATTATTTATTTATTATTTATTTATTATTTATTATTTATTTATTATTTATTTATTATTTATTTATTATTTATTTATTATTTATTTATTATTTATTTATTTATTTATTTATTATTTATTTATTATTTATTTATTATTTATTTATTATTTATTTATTATTTATTTATTATTTATTTATTATTTATTTATTATTTATTTTTTATTTATTTATTATTTATTTATTTATTTATTTATTATTTATTTATTATTTATTTATTGTTTATTTATTCTTTATTTATTATATTTATTTATTTATTTATTATTTATTTATTTTATTTATTTATTATTTATTTATTATTTATTTATTATTTTATTTATTATTTATTTATTATTTATTTATTATTTATTTATTATTTATTTATTATTTATTTATTATTTATTTATTATTTATTTATTATTTATTTATTATTTATTATTTATTTATTATTTATTTATTATTTATTTATTATTTATTTATTTATTTATTATTTATTTATTATTTATTTATTATTTATTTATTATTTATTTATTATTTATTTATTATTTATTTATTATTTATTTATTATTTATTTATTTATTTATTTATTATTTATTTATTATTTATTTATTATTTATTTATTATTTATTTATTATTTATTTATTATTTATTTATTATTTATTTATTATTTATTTATTATTTATTTATTTATTTATTTATTATTTATTTATTATTTATTTATTATTTATTTATTATTTATTTATTATTTATTTATTATTTTTTTATTATTTATTTATTATTTATTTATTATTTATTTATTATTTATTTATTATTTATTTATCATTTATTTATCATTTATTTATCATTTATTTATCATTTATTTATCATTTATTTATCATTTATGTATTATTTATTTATTATTTATTTATTATTTATTTATTATTTATTTATTATTATTTATTATTTATTTATTATTTATTTATTATTTATTTATTATTTATTTATATTATTTATTATTATTTATTATTTATTTATTATTTATTTATTATTTATTTATTATTTATTTATTATTTATTTATTATTTATTTATTATTTATTTATTATTTATTTATTATTTATTTATTATTTATTTATTATTTATTTATTATTTATTTATTATTTATTTATTATTTATTTATTATTTATTTATTATTTATTTATTATTTATTTATTATTTATTTATTATTTATTTATTATTTATTTATTATTTATTTATTATTTATTTATTATTTATTTATTATTTATTTATTATTTATTTATTATTTATTTATTATTTATTTATTTATTTATTTATTATTTATTTATTATTTATTTATTATTTATTTATTATTTATTTATTATTTATTTATTATTTATTTATTATTTATTTATTATTTATTTATTATTTATTTATTATTTATTTATTATTTATTTATTATTTATTTATTATTTATTTATTATTTATTTATTATTTATTTATTATTTATTTATTATTTATTTATTATTTATTTATTATTTTTATTTATTATTTATTTATTATTTATTTATTATTTATTTATTATTTATTTATTATTTATTTATTATTTATTTATTATTTATTTATTATTTATTTATTATTTATTTATTATTTATTTATTATTTATTTATTATTTATTTATTATTTATTTATTATTTATTTATTATTTATTTATTATTTATTTATTATTTATTTATTATTTATTTATTATTTATTTATTTATTTATTTATTATTTATTTATTATTTATTTATTATTTATTTATTATTTATTTATTTATTTATTATTTATTTATTATTTATTTATTATTAATTTATTATTTATTTATTTTTATTATTTATTTATTATTTATTTATTATTTATTTATTATTTATTTATTATTTATTTATTATTTATTTATTTATTTATTATTTATTTATTATTTATTTATTATTTATTTATTATTTATTTATTATTTATTTATTATTTATTTATTATTTATTTATTATTTATTTATTATTTATTTATTATTTATTTATTATTTATTTATTATTTATTTATTATTTATTTATTATTTATTTATTATTTATTTATTATTTATTTATTATTTATTTATTATTTATTTATTATTTATTTATTATTTATTTATTATTTATTTATTATTTATTTATTATTTATTTATTATTTATTTATTATTTATTTATTATTTATTTATTATTTATTTATTATTTATTTATTATTTATTTATTATTTATTTATTATTTATTTATTATTTATTTATTATTTATTTATTATTTCTTTATTATTTCTTTATTATTTATTTATTATTTATTTATTATTTATTTATTATTTATTTATTTATTTATTATTTATTTATTATTTATTTATTATTTATTTATTATTTATTTATTATTTATTTATTATTTATTTATTATTTATTTATTATTTATTTATTATTTATTTATTATTTATTTATTATTTATTTATTATTTATTTATTATTTATTTATTATTTATTTATTATTTATTTATTATTTATTTATTATTTATTTATTATTTATTTATTATTTATTTATTATTTATTTATTATTTATTTATTATTTATTTATTATTTATTTATTATTTATTTATTATTTATTTATTATTTATTTATTATTTATTTATTATTTATTTATTATTTATTTATTATTTATTTATTATTTATTTATTATTTATTTATTATTTATTTATTATTTATTTATTATTTATTTATTATTTATTTATTATTTATTTATTATTTATTTATTATTTATTTATTATTTATTTATTATTTATTTATTATTTATTTATTATTTATTTATTATTTATTTATTATTTATTTATTATTTATTTATTATTTATTTATTATTTATTTATTATTTATTTATTATTTATTTATTATTTATTTATTATTTATTTATTATTTATTTATTATTTATTTATTATTTATTTATTATTTATTTATTATTTATTTATTATTTATTTATTATTTATTTATTATTTATTTATTATTTATTTATTATTTATTTATTATTTATTTATTATTTATTTATTATTTATTTATTATTTATTTATTATTTATTTATTATTTATTTATTATTTATTTATTATTTATTTATTATTTATTTATTATTTATTTATTATTTATTTATTATTTATTTATTATTTATTTATTATTTATTTATTATTTATTTATTATTTATTTATTATTTATTTATTATTTATTTATTATTTATTTATTATTTATTTATTATTTATTTATTATTTATTTATTATTTATTTATTATTTATTTATTATTTATTTATTATTTATTTATTATTTATTTATTATTTATTTATTATTTATTTATTATTTATTTATTATTTATTTATTATTTATTTATTATTTATTTATTATTTATTTATTATTTATTTATTATTTATTTATTATTTATTTATTATTTATTTATTATTTATTTATTATTTATTTATTATTTATTTATTATTTATTTATTATTTATTTATTATTTATTTATTATTTATTTATTTATTTATTTATTATTTATTTATTATTTATTTATTATTTATTTATTATTTATTTATTTATTTATTTATTATTTATTTATTATTTATTTATTATTTATTTATTATTTATTTATTATTTATTTATTATTTATTTATTATTTATTTTTATTTATTTATTATTTATTTATTATTTATTTATTATTTATTTATTATTTATTTATTATTTATTTATTATTTATTTATTATTTATTTATTATTTATTTATTATTTATTTATTATTTATTTATTATTTATTTATTATTTATTTATTATTTATTTATTATTTATTTATTATTTATTTATTATTTATTTATTATTTATTTATTATTTATTTATTATTTATTTATTATTTATTTATTATTTATTTATTATTTATTTATTATTTATTTATTATTTATTTATTATTTATTTATTATTTATTTATTATTTATTTATTATTTATTTATTATTTATTTATTATTTATTTATTATTTATTTATTATTTATTTATTATTTATTTATTATTTATTTATTATTTATTTATTATTTATTTATTTATTTATTTATTATTTATTTATTATTTATTTATTATTTATTTATTATTTATTTATTATTTATTTATTATTTATTTATTATTTATTTATTATTTATTTATTATTTATTTATTATTTATTTATTATTTATTTATTATTTATTTATTATTTATTTATTATTTATTTATTATTTATTTATTATTTATTTATTATTTATTTATTATTTATTTATTATTTATTTATTATTTATTTATTATTTATTTATTATTTATTTATTATTTATTTATTATTTATTTATTATTTATTTATTATTTATTTATTATTTATTTATTATTTATTTATTATTTATTTATTATTTATTTATTATTTATTTATTATTTATTTATTATTTATTTATTATTTATTTATTATTTATTTATTATTTATTTATTATTTATTTATTATTTATTTATTATTTATTTATTATTTATTTATTATTTATTTATTATTTATTTATTATTTATTTATTATTTATTTATTATTTATTTATTATTTATTTATTATTTATTTATTATTTATTTATTATTTATTTATTATTTATTTATTATTTATTTATTATTTATTTATTATTTATTTATTATTTATTTATTATTTATTTATTATTTATTTATTATTTATTTATTATTTATTTATTATTTATTTATTATTTATTTATTATTTATTTATTATTTATTTATTATTTATTTATTATTTATTTATTATTTATTTATTATTTATTTATTATTTATTTATTATTTATTTATTATTTATTTATTATTTATTTATTATTTATTTATTATTTATTTATTATTTATTTATTATTTATTTATTATTTATTTATTATTTATTTATTATTTATTTATTATTTATTTATTATTTATTTATTATTTATTTATTATTTATTTATTATTTATTTATTATTTATTTATTATTTATTTATTATTTATTTATTATTTATTTATTATTTATTTATTATTTATTTATTATTTATTTATTATTTATTTATTATTTATTTATTATTTATTTATTATTTATTTATTATTTATTTATTATTTATTTATTATTTATTTATTATTTATTTATTATTTATTTATTATTTATTTATTATTTATTTATTATTTATTTATTATTTATTTATTATTTATTTATTATTTATTTATTATTTATTTATTATTTATTTATTATTTATTTATTATTTATTTATTATTTATTTATTATTTATTTATTATTTATTTATTATTTATTTATTATTTATTTATTATTTATTTATTATTTATTTATTATTTATTTATTATTTATTTATTATTTATTTATTATTTATTTATTATTTATTTATTATTTATTTATTATTTATTTATTATTTATTTATTATTTATTTATTATTTATTTATTATTTATTTATTATTTATTTATTATTTATTTATTATTTATTTATTATTTATTTATTATTTATTTATTATTTATTTATTATTTATTTATTATTTATTTATTATTTATTTATTATTTATTTATTATTTATTTATTATTTATTTATTATTTATTTATTATTTATTTATTATTTATTTATTATTTATTTATTATTTATTTATTATTTATTTATTATTTATTTATTATTTATTTATTATTTATTTATTATTTATTTATTATTTATTTATTATTTATTTATTATTTATTTATTATTTATTTATTATTTATTTATTATTTATTTATTATTTATTTATTATTTATTTATTATTTATTTATTATTTATTTATTATTTATTTATTATTTATTTATTATTTATTTATTATTTATTTATTATTTATTTATTATTTATTTATTATTTATTTTATTAATTTATTTATTATTTATTTATTATTTATTATTTATTTATTATTTATTTATTATTTATTTATTATTTATTTATTATTTATTTATTATTTATTTATTATTTATTTATTATTTATTTATTATTTATTTATTATTTATTTATTATTTATTTATTATTTATTTATTATTTATTTATTATTTATTTATTATTTATTTATTATTTATTTATTATTTATTTATTATTTATTTATTATTTATTTATTATTTATTTATTATTTATTTATTATTTATTTATTATTTATTTATTATTTATTTATTATTTATTTATTATTTATTTATTATTTATTTATTATTTATTTATTATTTATTTATTAATTTATTTATTATTTATTTATTATTTATTTATTATTTATTTATTATTTATTTATTATTTATTTATTATTTATTTATTATTTATTTATTATTTATTTATTATTTATTTATTATTTATTTATTATTTATTTATTATTTATTTATTATTTATTTATTATTTATTTATTATTTATTTATTATTTATTTATTATTTATTTATTATTTATTTATTATTTATTTATTATTTATTTATTATTTATTTATTATTTATTTATTTATTATTTATTTATTATTTATTTATTATTTATTTATTATTTATTTATTATTTATTTATTATTTATTTATTATTTATTTATTATTTATTTATTATTTATTTATTATTTATTTATTATTTATTTATTATTTATTTATTATTTATTTATTATTTATTTATTATTTATTTATTATTTATTTATTATTTATTTATTATTTATTTATTATTTATTTATTATTTATTTATTATTTATTTATTATTTATTTATTATTTATTTATTATTTATTTATTATTTATTTATTATTTATTTATTATTTATTTATTATTTATTTATTATTTATTTATTATTTATTTATTATTTATTTATTATTTATTTATTATTTATTTATTATTTATTTATTATTTATTTATTATTTATTTATTATTTATTTATTATTTATTTATTATTTATTTATTATTTATTTATTATTTATTTATTATTTATTTATTATTTATTTATTATTTATTTATTATTTATTTATTATTTATTTATTATTTATTTATTATTTATTTATTATTTATTTATTATTTATTTATTATTTATTTATTATTTATTTATTATTTATTTATTATTTATTTATTATTTATTTATTATTTATTTATTATTTATTTATTATTTATTTATTATTTATTTATTATTTATTTATTATTTATTTATTATTTATTTATTATTTATTTATTATTTATTTATTATTTATTTATTATTTATTTATTATTTATTTATTATTTATTTATTATTTATTTATTATTTATTTATTATTTATTTATTATTTATTTATTATTTATTTATTATTTATTTATTATTTATTTATTATTTATTTATTATTTATTTATTATTTATTTATTATTTATTTATTATTTATTTATTATTTATTTATTATTTATTTATTATTTATTTATTATTTATTTATTATTTATTTATTATTTATTTATTATTTATTTATTATTTATTTATTATTTATTTATTATTTATTTATTATTTATTTATTATTTATTTATTATTTATTTATTATTTATTTATTATTTATTTATTATTTATTTATTATTTATTTATTATTTATTTATTATTTATTTATTATTTATTTATTATTTATTTATTATTTATTTATTATTTATTTATTATTTATTTATTATTTATTTATTATTTATTTATTATTTATTTATTATTTATTTATTATTTATTTATTATTTATTTATTATTTATTTATTATTTATTTATTATTTATTTATTATTTATTTATTATTTATTTATTATTTATTTATTATTTATTTATTATTTATTTATTATTTATTTATTATTTATTTATTATTTATTATTTATTTATTATTTATTTATTTATTTATTATTTATTTATTATTTATTTATTATTTATTTATTATTTATTTATTATTTATTTATTATTTATTTATTATTTATTTATTATTTATTTATTATTTATTTATTATTTATTTATTATTTATTTATTATTTATTTATTATTTATTTATTATTTATTTATTATTTATTTATTATTTATTTATTATTTATTTATTATTTATTTATTATTTATTTATTATTTATTTATTATTTATTTATTATTTATTTATTATTTATTTATTATTTATTTATTATTTATTTATTATTTATTTATTATTTATTTATTATTTATTTATTATTTATTTATTATTTATTTATTATTTATTTATTATTTATTTATTATTTATTTATTATTTATTTATTATTTATTTATTATTTATTTATTATTTATTTATTATTTATTTATTATTGTTTAATTACATTAAACAATTTTTTTTCTTTTTTATCCGGTGCTAACAAAAATATCTTCCCAAATTCCTAAATAAAATACAAATGTTGGTAACTTTCCATTACAATTGTGAAGTCGCTTATGTATGTAATATTTCGCCACTTCCAATTCATCAAAACAAAACGTAGCAAAATTCGTAATTGCATTGCCAATAATCCAGGTAGCACCTAGTATCGATTGAAGAATTGCAACTCTGCAGAACCAGCGTTCAATGTGCAATTTGAAACCAGTGCCGCCCAACATAATTCGTTGTGTTTATTTCAGTCTTACATCAATAAAATTCATTAATGTTTAGCACCGCTGTAATAGTTTTTAGAACACTTTTTGTATATAAACCCAAATAATTTCTTAATAAAATCAGTATTAAACCTGTGTTTGTACTCATTCCTTAAAACAAACCATCTGGCCTGCCCGGAGTTTGTTCATGGTCCGTCGAGCCCCCTTACCCACACTACGCCAGTAAGACACCTTAGGCATTTGGAGATTGAGTCTGGTCTCCAGTAGTGTTCCTATTCCATCATACCTACATTTACCTGCACTACGCCAGTAAGACACCTTAGACATTTGGAGATTGAGTCTGGTCTCCAGTAGTGTTCCTATTCCATCATACCTACATTTACCTGCACTACGCCAGTAAGACACCTTAGGCGTTGGGGAGATTGAGTCTGGTCTCTCAGTAGTGCTCCTTTTTTATGCTATGGTCCAAGGCTACGAAATTTACCCAATTTAACCTAGCTTACTACACCATACCTAACAAACACAGTTTAGCAAACGCGCGCGGAAAGTCCCTACGCGCAGTCGGCAGGACACAAATCAACGGCGTGAGTGCGCATCAGTCGTAATTACGTAATTCGGATCGCGTCGGCAACAGTTCGTTCGCGTCCAAAAAGCAGTTCAAGAAAAGGAAATCAACATGTCCGAAGAACTAGATCAATACGCCCGCATGCAGGATGAACTGGGACAAGAAATTAAAAAATTATCAAGAAACATGGCGAAGGATTCTCAGTCAAGGAAGACAAAGCAGTACATCCAAAGCCAGCAGAAGAAACTGGACGAATATTGGGAGAAAGTGAAAGCCAATCATGAGAAGCTCATGGAAATTAAAGATGCAACACACCCATACTTCGTCCAAAACTACTTTGAACAGCTTAAAAGGCAAGTTCAAGAAACGCAAAAATATTTGAACGAATGCCCTAAGCAAGAAACGCCGACAGAAGAAGAGAAGTCGAACCAACAAGACAGCCAACAGGCGTACCGAATGAAGAAGCAAGATATAAAAATCAAACAAATAAAGGAAGTAATCGGTCAAACGAAGGCTGAATTACTACAAAATAAAAGCAAATCAAGATATGAAAACCTCAAACAACGGTTATATAAGCAATTCGATGCAATAGGCGAATTGAACGAAGAGATTCTAATACATGAAGATCAACACGACGACGAATACTTTTCAGACGAGGTGTACAAGAAATGTGTCGACCTGTACGATGAGGTCATGGAAAAATTTGACGAAGCAATCCACAAGGACGTACCTAACAACCCCACACCGAGCAACACCATTAGGCTACCACAAATTAAAATTCCAAGTTTTAATGGATCCTACGACAACTGGCCCACCTTCCATGATCTATTCAACGAAATCGTTCATCTTAACACGTCATTGACAAATGCAGAGAAAATGCAGTACCTAAAAACCAACCTGGAGGGAGAAGCAAGTCGCATCATACAGCATCTGGCGATATCAGATGCCAACTACTTGACGGCATGGGACATCTTACAAAATCGGTACCAAAACAACCGACTAATCCTGTCAAAACTCCTGGACAGGATTCTGGACATCCCACCCTTCCAAGATGAATCGTTGGAAAAAATTAAACAATTGCACGACACAACGTGTGAATGCCTACAAGCTATCAATAACTTGAAGGTACCGACCAACACCTGGGGTCCACTAATCATCCGCATTCTGGTGAGAAAATGGGATCCAGAGACAAATAAATTATACGAGCAATCTCTCGAGAACCCAAATGATATCCAGGAATACGCGGATCTAGTTCGATTCTTGAAGAAACGGTTCCAATCACTTGAAGCAATGGGGGAGTCTAAGAAGAAGGTGACGCCGTACCAAAATAAAAAATATCAAGACAGAATAATAATCTGCAAATATTGCCAAGAAGACCACTTCATTCACAGTTGCCCGAAGTTCAAAACGCTATCAGTGGATCAGAGAATGGATTTCGTAAAAAGCAGCAATCTATGCCAAACTTGCATGAATCACGATAATACCAGGAAATGCTGGAGTACCATCAAATGTGCAATCTGCAACAACCCACACCATAGCCTACTGCACTATCGTGACGTCCAGAATGAATTTACACCTTTAAAGTCTGGACAACACATCCCAATAAAGAAAACATGGTCGCCAACAGCAAAACTATCCACTCACGTTGGTACCCAGGAAGGAACAGTACTACTAGCAACAGCACTAGTTAAAACCAAGAAGGTATCTGGTGAAGGAGAATATCTTCGTGTGCTGATCGATCCAGGATCCCAAGCCTGTTTCATAACAGAACATGCAGCTCAAATGCTAGGACTCCCAAAACAACGTATACATGCAGAGGTATCCGGACTAGGTGGCGATGACCCAAAAATATCAAAATCAAAAATTGATGTGCAAGTACAACCTCGCTTTCCAAGCAAATTCTCCCTGACAAGTACGTTTCTCAACCTCTCAAAAGTTACTCAACCCCTTCCTAACAACGACCTTCACATCAGCGTGTCAAAATCCTTTGAAAACAAGCTCCTTGCTGATCCTACCTTTGATATTCCTGGACCAATTGACGCAATCATCGGTGCCGAGGAGTACGGGAAGATCATACTGGACGGTCTAGAAAAGTCAGAAGACGGCCAGAAGACCGAGCTGGGCTAGATTTTGTCAGGCAGCGTGAAGCAACCATCTCAAGCCGACATTCAAGTGACAAGTCTGGTCAGCAGAGTAGATGAAGATAAACAATTAACTAAGTTCTGGGAAATGGAAGAAGTTACGGCAAATAAACCATTAAGTCAAGAAGACATCGGATGTGAAGAAGAATACGAACGCACGGTAAAACGAGACAGGGACGGCAGATACATAGTAAACATTCCGTTCAAAGCTGATACTGACCTAGGCAACTCAAAAAATCGGGCCGCCGCAAGATTACTACAATTAGAGAAGCGTCTCTCCAAAGATGGCGAACTTGCACAACAGTACAGCAACTTTATGGCGGAATACATTAACCTGGGTCACATGGAGAAAGTAACATCCGGCCAGGGCAATGGCAAATATTACATCCCTCACCAAGCAGTCATCCGACCATCAAGCTCAACAACAAAACTACGCGTGGTGTTTGATGCATCATGTAAAACCTCAAATGGAAAGAGCTTGAACGAACTAATGCATACGGGTCCACGATTACAACAAGATCTGGCTGACATCCTGCTACGATGGAGGAAACATCGCATAGTATTCACTGCTGATATAGAGAAGATGTATCGGCAGATTCGCACCAACCCACAAGATCAAGATTATCAACGAATTCTATGGAGATTTGATCCAACCAAGCCGATAGAAGAATTTCGACTAAAAACAGTAACATACGGTACAGCATGCGCGCCATACCTAGCAATAAAAACGTTGCAAAAACTTGCCAAAGACGAAGAAGACAATTTTCCAACGGCGTCCAAAGTTGCTCTTAAAGACTTTTATGTGGATGACATCTTATCTGGAACCGACACAGAAGAAGAAGCTACCAGTCTTCAGCACGAACTAATAAACATGCTTCAAGCGGGTGGGTTCTCATTGAGAAAATGGTCCAGCAATTCCGAAACAGTAATAGAAAACCTCCCTGAAGAATTGAAAGATCAAACAGCACTGGAAATATCAGAGGATGGGTTAAAGAAATCGCTTGGAGTATACTGGGCGCCGCATACAGATCATTTTCGTTTCAAGGTAGATATATCAGTCGATAGACCAATAACGAAGAGAACGATCTTATCAGAAGTAGCCAAACTATTTGATCCATTAGGATGGTTAGCGCCAGTTGTCATCAATGCCAAAACGTTAATTCAAGAGTTATGGCTACACAATTTGGAATGGGATCAACCACCCCCCGATGTCATTCAGAAGAAATGGAATGAGTTCCAATCCAAACTAAAAAACTTAGAAAACATTTCCATGCCAAGATGGGTTCATACCACGACTACATCAAACATAGAACTGCACGGCTTTTGCGATGCCTCTGAAACGGCTTATGGCGCTGTGATCTACGTCAGAACGACGGATAGTCAAAGTAAATTCCAATCAACCATTCTGATCGCAAAATCAAAGGTAGCACCTGCCAGAACCAAGGCCACATTACCAAGGTTAGAGCTGTGTGCTGCTGTGGTGCTGGCAAAATTGATTAAACGTTCAGTCAAAGCATTGGAGTGGGAACACGTGCCGGTATACGCATGGACAGATTCAATGATAGCATTATCATGGATCAAAGGCGAAGTGTCGCGGTGGAAAACATTCGTCGCAAATCGAGTTGCAGAAATAAACAGTATGCTTCCCAGTAAATTCTGGTACCACGTGGATACCAAGGATAACCCAGCCGATATAATATCACGGGGTATTGATCCTGAAAAAATTGGCACTCACTCAATGTGGTGGAAAGGTCCATCCTGGCTCGTACATGCTGCTATATGGCCGAAGCAAGAAAAGTTACCTGAAACAAAAGAAGAACAAAAAGCGTGTCACCAGGCCACAGTTACCACGCGTCGAAATTACCACATTGAAGAATTTTCATCCTTAACAAGACTGGTGAGAGTAACGACATACTGCAAAAGATTCCTACCTGCAGCAAGAAAAGTCGAACGAGAGATGGGGTTTCTTACTGTCAGTGAAATGAACTTAACGTTGGTACAATTGATTCAAGCAGTTCAAAGCGAAGAGTTTAAAACAGAACTTCTGGAATTAAAAAAGCACAATCATCTCAATGGTAATAATAAACTAGCAAGTCTGAATCCATTTATTGATGAAAAAGGACTACTGCGCGTCGGGGGAAGGCTGAAGAATTCAGCTCTGCCTTACAACATAAAACATCCAATCATTTTGCCACCTGACCATCATCTGGCAAATTTGGTTATTCAAGACTCTCACCACAAGACTCTGCACGGAGGAATTCAATCAACCTTGGCCCATACCAGAATGAACTATTGGATTGTATATGGAAAAAGAAATGTACAATGTTGGTTACGAAAATGCACTACGTGTATTCGATTCAAAGCAGTTACTAAGCAACAATTGATGGGAGATCTTCCGGCAGAAAGGGTAACAGCATCACCGCCCTTCTCACATACAGGTGTAGACTATGCTGACCCAATCCAACTAAGAACGACAAAAGGCAGAGGGCACAAGTCATACAAAGGGTACATAGCAGTTTTCGTGTGCCTCGCGACAAAAGCTATACATCTAGAAGCCGTCACGGATATGACCACGGACGCATTCCTTGCAGCGTTTAGAAGATTCACCGCAAGGAGAGGACAATGTTCGTACATGTTTAGCGACAATGGTACATAGTTCGTTGGAGCAAGCAAGATTCTGGAAAAGAAGTATCACAGTTAACAAAATCTCCAGCAGTCCAAGATAATGTGGCGACCCAAGGCACCCAGTGGTATTTCATCCCGCCGGCAGGTCCCCACTTCGGAGGAATATGGGAGGCAGGAGTGAAATCGATGAAGTACCACTTTAAACGAGTGGTTGGAGACGCCACTTTAACCTATGAAGAAGTAACAACATTACTACACCAGATAGAAGCATGTCTCAATTCAAGACCCTTGTGTACATTGGGTACTGATGGCAAAGACCCCCTCATCTTAACACCCGGTCATTTCCTGATTGGGAGGCCTCTTCTATCGTCTTCAGATCCCATAACAACAGACATCAACACAAATCTATCATCCCGATGGAGGCTTCTGCAAAAAATGAAAAAAGACTTCTGGCAAAAATGGTCATCGGAATATATAAGTAACCTCCAGCAGCGCTACAAGTGGAAAACACCCCAACAAAATCTGGAACCAGGCAACATTGTCCTGATAAAAGAAAACAACATTACTCCAACCAAATGGCTCTTGGCAAGGGCATTGGAAACCCATCCAGCAGGCGATGGTACTGTGAGAGTGGTATCATTAGAAAAACCCGGAGGGACCATTACCAAAAGAGCAATTCACAACCTCATTCCATTACTTCCCTCAACAGAGAAGCCAGATGAAAAGTCAATGCACATAAAGTCTAATCTGGCCACAGTAGAGAAACAACACAAGGAAGTCCCGGCTGCACGACCTACAAAACAATTCAAACGAAGAAGCTTCTCAGTGATATGGTTCTTCATGGCGTTACTAGTAATATTGCCGAAACTAACTATAGCAAATTACACAGTGAAATATCCAACACCAGGCCTCTATGTGGAACACATTGGCCAAGCAAAAATTCAGCGAGGTATTTTCAAGCTGGACATTGACTTTAGCAGACAGAAGATATTTAAAGAAATGAACACCACATCTACAGCAGTCAACCAATTCGAAAAACTCTGTAATGAAACGAAGAAATTATCACCATCTACCCATCGCATCAGCTTTCTACACCATCTCAAGGAACAAGAGGAAGAAGCACACTGGATAATAGATGGCATTGACGCAGTGATCAAGAGCCGACAACGAAGAGGTCTTATAGGAAAATTACTGACTTCAATTTTTGGTGTAAACGACGAAGTGTACACCAACATTGAAGCTCTGGAGAGAAATCAAAGGGAACTCATCACAGCTTCAAATCATCAAACTCATCAAGTTCATGTTGTCTGCGTTGTCTACCTTCAATAAAACCGAAACACGAATCAACGATCGCCTAGAGAGATTTCGACGAAAACTGAATCAAGGACTTCAAGCAATAAACAATAGTCAAGGATGGTTCCGAGCGATCGACATCAACAAGCTCAACATCAATGTTCTTAATGCGTATCAACTGGCTACTAACGTGTTAACAGAACTCTGTGACTACTACACTCATTTATTGAATGTAAATTTGGGCAATGACAACGTGTACGATCTGATCTCACCATCTCACATTCACCACATGATCAACGACGCAAATAAGAAGCTTCCCTCAAATCTTTATATCATATCATCCATCATCAAGACAAAAGTGGTACATGAAGATGATGTTATCAGTGTCCAGGCTTTCTTCCCAATGGCAGAGATAAACCAATTTGACGTGATCAAGGTCAACGCCATACCACTACAGATAGAAGACGGCTCTTACTGGGTATTTGATATTCCAAACGATATCATTGCCATCGACTACAATATTCAACTATACTTTCAAATGACAGATGAAGAGTATCAAAAATCAATAGCATTGGATGACACGAATTATCTCTGTTCTCCTACAACAGTAAAGAATATTGAAACTAACAACAACTGTATCATAGATGAATTATTCAATCGGCATGAGAAACAAAGCTGCGATGTTGTGGAAGTGAAACTTCACTCCGTGGTTTGGAAACAACTGTACATGATCAATACATGGCTTTTTATCTCCGTAACTCCACAACGGATCGCAGTTACCTGCAATGGCGTGAGAGAAGATGTCGAACTGAGAAAGACCGGAATCATTCAACTGTCACAAGACTGCATCATCAAAACAAAACAGAACATTCTCACCCCAAAGAAGGACGACTGTCTTACGATACTTGGCAGCTACAACAAAGCAGTGGTATTACCAGGAAATTTTACTCTGCTAGCAGCCCAGAAGCATCGATCACCACCAATTCAAGAGGAACCAGTATTATCCGTCTCCGATGACTTAAAAGAATTAAAGATGGATGAAGACGCCATCCATCAAGAAATCTCGAACGTATTGTGGCATAATGTGCGTCATTATGGCGTGATGACCAGTACTGTCACCACCACTACAATACTAGCCCTATGTGTCACCCTGTGGGTTGTAGTGCGTTCATTAAAAAGAAGATGTAATAAACCAAATCCATTGGCCACCCAGGACCAGGCCATCCTAATGAAACCAATACCACGCCAAAGACGATCCTTACTCACCGACGTGGAGCCATCTTCAGTACACCATCTGGTACAACCACAGCGTCAACACCATAACAGTGAAGAAGATGTCAGGTCACTCCAACCATTGTATACAGAAGTCCAAACTGTGCAGTGCTGAACTGAGAGTGACGATACAAGAGACCCAATTGTGTTGCTTAATATTACCATATTAATCGGTTTTAAGTGGTTACTTGACCTTAGAGATAGTTATTCCGGCGGGGCAATTTGTTTAATTACATTAAACAATTTTATTCTTTTTTATCTGGTGCTAACAAAAATATATTCCCAAATTCCTAAATAAAATACAAATTGCATTAACCTTTAAAATACAAATGTTGGTAACTTTCCATTAAAATTGTGAAGTCCCTTATGTATGTAATATTTCGCCACTTCCAATTCATCAAAACAAAACGTAGCAAAATTCGTAATTGCATTGCCAATAACCCAGGTAGCACCTAGTATCGATTGAAGAATTGCAACTCTGCAGAACCAGCGTTCCATGTGCAATTTGACACCAGTGCCGCACAACATAATTCGTTGTGTTTATTTCAGTCTTACATCAATACAATTCATTAATGTTTAGCACCGCTGTAATAGTTTTTAGGACACTTTTTGTATATAAACCCAAATAATTTCTTAATAAAATCAGTATTAAACCTGTGTTTGTACTCATTCCTTAAAACAAACCATCTGGCCTGCCCGGAGTTTGTTCACTACCGCAGGATATTTTGCTTGGAATACAATATAGGTTTTAAGTTACCAAAAACTGATACATGCCATACATGCGATATGCAGCACTCCATCACTAACAGTCGGGGCAGCATTTTACCTAAGAAAGGCATGGACCTACAATCTTGGGGTACATGATTGTGTCAATGGAAAGGGAAGCATTTTTATGAGACAAGGGGTCTAAAAGGGGCAGTGCAGAAATTGCAAGTGTAATTTTACAATATATCCAGAATAAAAAATCGTCCTCGGAAAATCTTCTGGTATTTACAGATGACTGTTCAGGCCAGAATAAAAACTGGCTATTTATGAGACTGTGGATGCAACTAGTAAGAGAAAAGAAGTATAAATCTATTGAACATAGATTTTCTATTTCTGGACACACGCATCTGCCATCTGACCGGGACTTTGCGACTATTCAAAAACAAAAAATATATTGGCCAAGTATATAGTCCAGAGGAATGGTATGATGTATGAATGATGTAATGAAGTCACAGTTATGCAATCAAATATGTTTTTCTCTTTTGAAGAAATCACGCTTCCTAAAAAAACTATAACTACAGATAAACAAACAGTCAAATTCAACCAGGTAAGCTGTTTCAAATTCCAATGTGAATACCCCAATACAATGTTCATCAAACACGCACTAAATGAAGAGTTTAAAGCAGTGATTGTTGGAAAAAAGGGGAACTCGATTGTCTGGGCAACTTGTGACTCAAAAGCTTAAAATAAAATATACAGAATCAGTACAACTCAACGAAAAAAAAATGATTTAATGAAACGTTTGAAGTATATTCCTCCGGGTAGCCTAGACTATTTTACTAAAATAATAGGAGAGCGATCTTTACCTTTGGAAGAAGCGACCACTGAAAATCAGGAAGAAGAGGAGAACATTGATGGTGACAACACAGATGTTGATGTGGAGAAAGCTAGGGATGACGTTGGCGATTAACTGAGTTTTTGTTAAAAATTTATTATTTTATTTTATTGTGCAATAATGGATCTTTGGTTACACCGTAATAAATACCCACTTGATTTCTAAGATACTTTTTTTGAACCCAAGTCTAAGTGAAATAAAATTTCTGCAAAAGGACTTAAGGCACCTATACTTTACAGCTGCGAAAAAATGCCATTACACCGTTACACAAATGCCGTTACACTTGCCGTTAAATTAGAATAACAAAGCTTCAGATAAGTAAGAAAACTATTCAGTTTTTGTCTTAAAATCAAAAAGTATCCAATATAAAAGTTGTAAGTCAAGAAAAAATCTACAACTTTTGTAGCGGTTACTATAGAACATAACCTCAAACCCTCCGAGAAAAACGGAAAAAATATATTTTTTTATTATTTATAATTTTAATTATTTCAGTAATAATTTAGTTTTGACGACACTTCTGAAAGTAAATTATTTACATCTTAGAAAATCAAAAAGTGTTTATGAAAAAATCTACTAAAGTAATTAAAAATGTGATAACATCATACAGTAGAAGCAGTACTTTAATAATTAATAAGATTTACAAAAATGAATATTCAAACACGCCCCTAATACCAGTGCGCTCCGTAATACCGCTTTCGAGGTCGCCACCATCGCACCCTGACCAGCGAGGGCGTAGGTGCCTTCTTCCACTACGTGTCGACATAGGCCGTTGACCGAGCAGTATAAAAGACGGCACGCAACCCTGGAACATGAGTTCGCTCACCGGCCTGGAGGAAATTATTAACGTGACGCACCTCGTAGGACCTTGCTGACAACTTGGAATCCAGACGGAGAGACAGGCATCGTCAGTATACGACACGCTGCACCTACCGGGACTTGCATTTTCGAATATCTCTTTCCGAACGACCCCATCCCGTCAATATATATTTACAGATTTACAAATATATGAAAAATAAATAACTCTATACCAAACTTTGCCTTTTTCGCCATTTTTCTTGGTGTTCATCGTCATCCGATGTTAGATTTGTATATGTTCCTTTTTCTTGCAACGTTTCTTCATCACTGAATTCTTCAGCTGGCACATTTCCTGGGCTAAAATGCGGCAGCTCCATTTCAGTGGACTGTCTTCTAAGTTGTTTAAATCTAGCACTATTTTTTCAATATTTGAACAATGTTCCTGAAATTTTGCACATAAGTCAGTACAGTACAGTTTGTTTTCGACACCCGCATCGATTGCTTTCGCAACTTCTTTCACAATGACAAAAAATGGTATTAAGCAAATCTTTAGGAATTACTGAACCTTCTGAAACAATGGCATAAGTATTTTCGTATTATTCGTCAATACTTGTTTTCAGCCCCACTCGGTTGCAGTTATCTTGTTTCCAAGCCACGCTTGTAGTTGAAAATATACCCTATAGGAATGTTGTACAGCTGCTCCAACAGTTTTTCTAATTTGAAAGTCGACTTTGTCGTCAATATTTTGTAGTGCTTAAATCTCAAATCATCCAGAGATAAATTATGATTCGTGCAGTTGTAAATTGATAAAATCAATTTACAGCCATGTCGAGCAATCACTGTTGGGTCTGTATTCGTCTCATAAACCGGCTTTACCGACTCTGTCAACTTTATGAATGAATTAAAATTATAAACACAAAAAAATGATTTTTTCGCATTTTTATCGGAAGGTTTCAGGTTATACCTTTACAAAAGTTGTAGATTTTTTCTTGACCTACAACTTTTGTATTGGATACTTTTTGATGCTAAGGCAAAAACTGATTATTTTGCTTACTTATCTAAAGCTTTCTTATTCTAGTTTAATGTTTATAGCATTAGTGTACAGTTTCTTTCGTATTTTTTTTTCATACAATTGAATGGTGTATAGTTTTTTTTTTCAATTTTTGAGCATGTTGTTAAATAGGGACTATTATTTTTATTATTGTGTCAATAAGTACATGTAAAAACAACAAAAATGAGTTCTAGAAGAACTCTGTACGATGATTTTTTACCACAGAATTTCTTTTTTAAAAACAACTGATTTTCATTGAAAAACCTCAATATCTCAAAAATTTCTTGTCGGTATAATACTAAAGCTAACGGCACATTTTTTACACGGACGTCGCACCATTGTCAATTTGGCTCAATCTCTTGACGGTAAAGGCTTTCGAGCCGGTTCCGGAATATGATTTTAGACGGATGGAACCGAATCGGCCTACGCTCTACCAACTAAAGCTGAAACGTTTACGAAAATCGGCAGTTTCAAACGCGAGAAAAATTTTCCATCCGCCCTAAAAATCTATAAAAATTTACAACGTCCATTAATTACCTTCGCGGTTGCCCGGACGACACACCAATATCCATACGAGCGCTTTCACAAATACGTAGGTTGCTAAGCGACTGTTGTTGACAGTGGCGACAGAATGAGCCATAAACGTCGTCTGACGCCTACGCGCTGACAGAGCACGACGAGAGGCCCGGTCGGGACGCAAGCAGTTAGGTACTTGGCGGCAAAAACGTTCCACGCACGTCAAAATAGATAACAACCGATCTTTTAATATGGTAAGATCGCCCGCCCGGCCTTGGAGAATGAGCTGCTGGACGCGCGTTAGCATTCGCCATTATGGAGACAAAATTCGGCCGGGAATTGCGATAAACGAGAAAGAACGCTCGCTAGAATCAAATGAATGCCAATGATTGTAAGCCCGGTCGCGAATAGCATATTGATTCTTTCCGGTAGGTACCTACGTTTAAAGCCTTACAAGTTAGTGATCAAATGACATTTCAAGACCCCCTTATTAATAAAACCCTTTTAACGGTTGGCGCCTTTTCCGGCGATCTCTTTAACCGCAAGACTCATTTTGAGCGGTTTATCTGAGAGCTAACGACAACGTGAACATCTGGTGCAAAAAAAAGGTTTCCAAGAGCGCATTTGCCGGTTCTATTTTCCATAGTAATTGGAGAGATTTTGCCTTGAAACCAAGTTGAAACCGCAAGCGTGTTTCTTTCTCTATCTATCGATCGATATTTACACGCGTACCAACCGTCGCGGCGTGAGGCACCAAAAGTTAGGTTATGCAAGCGCTTTGACGGAATTGACAAAGACGGGAATTGACAAGCGTGTTTCTTTCTCTATCTATCGATCGATATTTACACGCTTACCAACATGCGTGAGGCATAAAAGTTAGGTTATGTAAACGTCAACAGGTTATATTTTGCAAATACGTGCTTAATATTCCAGTATTTTTATCATCGATTTTCTTATTCTACCATCCGCAAATTTGCATAAGCGCGAAAGGAAGGAAATACTGGCGAAAGACGTCGCCAGAAATGCGATTCAAACGATCGAATTGCCCGTTACAGAGAATTGAACTAATCAGTAAACATTGGACATTTAGTCTTACTCTGTCTGTCAAAGTAAGTATAAATGTAGGACGTAACGTTTTAATCTCAATATGTTTTGCTTTGGTTTTCTACGTATTTGTAATTCATTGAAAAATATATCTATACCGAAGTGCCCATTCAAGGAACTAATCGGTAAACATGTGACCATCATGTGACAAGAAAAAATCAATATCCCTTTCTGTCATGTCGGTTGCCTATAATAGACGTTCATTTCAAGAACTGTCATAGTAATTATGTAGTACCTACCTAATTTTTTTATCTCAATACTTTTTTTTATAGGTTTTTTTTTTACATATATGTAATTCATTGAAAACTATGTCTATATACGTAAAACATGTGCCCTTTGTCACAATTTTTAGAATTGTCCGATGGAGAATTATACCGTACTGAGGTTTGAATTGATAATCTCACCCAGCCGTTCAGAACTACCTACATGCTTCTGATAATTGTTATGGACAGAAAAGATTGTCAGTAAGTACCGACTACATATTTATTAATAATTTCTTTAATGCGCGATTTTATAAGACTCAAAGATGTCAGTTGGCGCACGGTTAGTATCAAGATGTTCTGAAACAGCGTAAAATGGTATTTTTCTTCTTTCAACAACTTATTCTGGTATTTGATCCAATATTTAGTTATATCATGGTATGTGCTTTGTAAGTTGAACAAATCTTAGGAGTATATTCGTAGACGCTTGATACATGTACGCTGTCCAGAAGCTTATCCGATCCTCGCTAAATCCTCGCGTATTCGTCTCATAAACCGGCTTTACCGACTCTGTCAACTTTATGAATGAATTAAAATTATAAACACAAAAAAATGATTTTTTCGCATTTTTATCGGAAGGTTTCAGGTTATACCTTTACAAAAGTTGTAGATTTTTTCTTGACCTACAACTTTTGTATTGGATACTTTTTGATGCTAAGGCAAAAACTGATTATTTTGCTTACTTATCTAAAGCTTTCTTATTCTAGTTTAATGTTTATAGCATTAGTGTACAGTTTCTTTCGTATTTTTTTTTCATACAATTGAATGGTGTATAGTTTTTTTTTTCAATTTTTGAGCATGTTGTTAAATAGGGACTATTATTTTTATTATTGTGTCAATAAGTACATGTAAAAACAACAAAAATGAGTTCTAGAAGAACTCTGTACGATGATTTTTTACCACAGAATTTCTTTTTTAAAAACAACTGATTTTCATTGAAAAACCTCAATATCTCAAAAATTTCTTGTCGGTATAATACTAAAGCTAACGGCACATTTTTTACACGGACGTCGCACCATTGTCAATTTGGCTCAATCTCTTGACGGTAAAGGCTTTCGAGCCGGTTCCGGAATATGATTTTAGACGGATGGAACCGAATCGGCCTACGCTCTACCAACTAAAGCTGAAACGTTTACGAAAATCGGCAGTTTCAAACGCGAGAAAAATTTTCCATCCGCCCTAAAAATCTATAAAAATTTACAACGTCCATTAATTACCTTCGCGGTTGCCCGGACGACACACCAATATCCATACGAGCGCTTTCACAAATACGTAGGTTGCTAAGCGACTGTTGTTGACAGTGGCGACAGAATGAGCCATAAACGTCGTCTGACGCCTACGCGCTGACAGAGCACGACGAGAGGCCCGGTCGGGACGCAAGCAGTTAGGTACTTGGCGGCAAAAACGTTCCACGCACGTCAAAATAGATAACAACCGATCTTTTAATATGGTAAGATCGCCCGCCCGGCCTTGGAGAATGAGCTGCTGGACGCGCGTTAGCATTCGCCATTATGGAGACAAAATTCGGCCGGGAATTGCGATAAACGAGAAAGAACGCTCGCTAGAATCAAATGAATGCCAATGATTGTAAGCCCGGTCGCGAATAGCATATTGATTCTTTCCGGTAGGTACCTACGTTTAAAGCCTTACAAGTTAGTGATCAAATGACATTTCAAGACCCCCTTATTAATAAAACCCTTTTAACGGTTGGCGCCTTTTCCGGCGATCTCTTTAACCGCAAGACTCATTTTGAGCGGTTTATCTGAGAGCTAACGACAACGTGAACATCTGGTGCAAAAAAAAGGTTTCCAAGAGCGCATTTGCCGGTTCTATTTTCCATAGTAATTGGAGAGATTTTGCCTTGAAACCAAGTTGAAACCGCAAGCGTGTTTCTTTCTCTATCTATCGATCGATATTTACACGCGTACCAACCGTCGCGGCGTGAGGCACCAAAAGTTAGGTTATGCAAGCGCTTTGACGGAATTGACAAAGACGGGAATTGACAAGCGTGTTTCTTTCTCTATCTATCGATCGATATTTACACGCTTACCAACATGCGTGAGGCATAAAAGTTAGGTTATGTAAACGTCAACAGGTTATATTTTGCAAATACGTGCTTAATATTCCAGTATTTTTATCATCGATTTTCTTATTCTACCATCCGCAAATTTGCATAAGCGCGAAAGGAAGGAAATACTGGCGAAAGACGTCGCCAGAAATGCGATTCAAACGATCGAATTGCCCGTTACAGAGAATTGAACTAATCAGTAAACATTGGACATTTAGTCTTACTCTGTCTGTCAAAGTAAGTATAAATGTAGGACGTAACGTTTTAATCTCAATATGTTTTGCTTTGGTTTTCTACGTATTTGTAATTCATTGAAAAATATATCTATACCGAAGTGCCCATTCAAGGAACTAATCGGTAAACATGTGACCATCATGTGACAAGAAAAAATCAATATCCCTTTCTGTCATGTCGGTTGCCTATAATAGACGTTCATTTCAAGAACTGTCATAGTAATTATGTAGTACCTACCTAATTTTTTTATCTCAATACTTTTTTTTATAGGTTTTTTTTTTACATATATGTAATTCATTGAAAACTATGTCTATATACGTAAAACATGTGCCCTTTGTCACAATTTTTAGAATTGTCCGATGGAGAATTATACCGTACTGAGGTTTGAATTGATAATCTCACCCAGCCGTTCAGAACTACCTACATGCTTCTGATAATTGTTATGGACAGAAAAGATTGTCAGTAAGTACCGACTACATATTTATTAATAATTTCTTTAATGCGCGATTTTATAAGACTCAAAGATGTCAGTTGGCGCACGGTTAGTATCAAGATGTTCTGAAACAGCGTAAAATGGTATTTTTCTTCTTTCAACAACTTATTCTGGTATTTGATCCAATATTTAGTTATATCATGGTATGTGCTTTGTAAGTTGAACAAATCTTAGGAGTATATTCGTAGACGCTTGATACATGTACGCTGTCCAGAAGCTTATCCGATCCTCGCTAAAAATCGATAATCTAAAAACAGTGCTGCCACTCTACTGCAGTGACATAGCAAGTAATGCCAGACAGTTACAGCAAGTAACGCCATCTGTTATATAAAATATGAAGTAAACGTCAAAATAAAACAAATAAATACGTAACATAAACACACTAGATGTCTCTACAGTCTTTTTCCTAAACATCATCATGGTATAATGTGCTTTGTAAGATCGGCCCTTAGTGTCATGCTGCTTAGGGTGTCGTTGACATGGAAAATCCCCAATATTATATAATTTGATCAAAAATAATTAATGTTTGATGTTGAAATAGCCACAAAATGTGAATAAATTTTAATAATCAAAGTAGATTCCTTTTTCCTAAGGAACAATCACAAAAATTGTAATTTGTTATAAATTTAGGTATACATTTTTGTCGTAATCAATGCGAACGGTGGTAATATATCAGATGTATTTATTTTCATTAACCCTTTTCCTAAATTCTCCTATGTAATAATTATTTTAGCTTCAGCTGCTAAAAATACCAATATTTAAGTACGAGAGATTGTAAATTGAATATATTTTGTTTTTTTTTTAATTTTTGGTGTATTTCCACATGTTAGGATATACCCTATCAAACTATAAATTAAACAATTTCCGAAATGGGGGTAATTAAAATAAAACATGTTCAAATTATCCATTTATGTCTTCATTTATATCATTTGGTCAAACAGTTGGGTAAAAACGTTGCAGCCAGTAAAAGTGATTCAACTCTTATAAGAAATTTTGCTTTAAATGACTTTTAAAAGTTTACTGAAAAGAAAAACAACAAGTTTGTAATTGCAGCAATTTCCTAACGATTCATTCAATAAGTCGATTAAGATCAGTAAATTGAAATGGTGGAATGATTCACTATATGCAGAACTGCAAATATATACAGAACTGAAACTATTTACTCAGTTTTTAGAAAGTAAATGTCATGCAAAAAGTTTCATCATTATTTATGGGAGTTTCCAATTCCTTAAAAAGTTAGAGCCATTTAAAGTTTGATTTTGTTAATAATTGACGGCTGTAACCTTTTACTCAGTACGACATTACTATCTGAAAAAAAAAACATCCTGTATATACAACAATAATTTTAATTGAACATATTTTTCTGGCATAAGATCAAAATGTTTGTAATATAAAATTTCACCCTCGCTTTTCATATCTGATGTAGGCAGAAAGTTGAACACTAACTAAGAACATTTCATTTTTCTTAAACCTAAAATGCAAATATTATAATGTAACTATCCGCTTGCATGTACCGGGTGTTACCAAAACTATGAAAAACAGAAAGAGTAAAGTACTTTTATGTTGAGAGCTATGCAAAAATGTTATTTAAAAAAAGTATTTGGAAATATTAGAGGTCTTTTAATACGAAATTTGTTGCATCTAATTGTCCATAGAAGTGTCTGGATTGTCTTAAATTTAATATGCAAATATTAGAATGTAGGTATTTGAACACAATGAAGAAACTTGAAGAGTAAAGTACCTTTATGTTCAAAGCTATGTAAAAATGTTCCTTGAGAAATGTGTTTGGAAATATTAAAGGTCTTTAAATACGAAGTTATACTCACATTTTCTGTTGCACCTATTGCGTTTTACCAATAAGATAAAAATGATAAGGTATTTTCAAAGCTACGCAAATATATTATTTGAAAAAGTATTTCAAAATATCAGAAGGCATTAAATATGAATATATAGTCACCTTCGATATTCCATTTTTTCAACAAACATTTTTGCATAGTTTGTAAAATAAAGGTACTTTACTCTTAAGAATTTTTTATAGTGTTAGTAATACACGGTACATGCAAACATATAATTACTTTATAATATTTGCATTTTAAATCTAAAACAATCCAGAAGCTTTCGTGAAGAATAAATTTTCTGAAATGTTAATAATAAAAAAGTTCCCATTTGTGTCCTATTTTCTACTCACAATAATGGAAAAGCATATTTTGGGTTAGATTGGGCGACAAAGTTGGTGGATATACCGTCCCCGATTGTAACGAACCTCCGGTTATAACGAACTAATTTTCAAGTCCCGTTTTATCCCGTAAAAACAATGGTTAAAATCGTTGGTTATAGCGAACCTGGATATAACGAAACATCGTATGTAACGAACCAAATAACATCGCAATTTGTCATAAACTCTGGGGCTTTAGCGGACTTACGCAAATATTTGAGAACCAATGGTATGCATATAGGGTTGCCAACACGTAATGTTATGAACCAGAGAGTGTATCGAAAAAACATTTTTTTGAAATTTCAAGTTGATAAAACGTTGTCCCTATGGACCCACATATACCACAAAAAAATTGGCGCAATTGAAAAATATTTAGGTCTCCCGCAGCAAGCCTAAATAATTTATTTAAAATTTTATTTAAGAATTAGAATATTTTCATATCATTTTTTTCAATGAAAGATTAAGTGATTTTTTTTAAAATACAAAAACTTTAACAATAAGGTGTGATATTGCGTTCTCCCTATTTCGGCGATCTATAGACCCCAGCGATCTATACGTCTCAGCGACCTATACGTCTCAGCGATCTATACGTCTCAGCGATCTATACGTCTCAAGAGATTTGGTCACTAGTCGGTATACTAATAAAGCTAACGAGACATTTTTTACACAGACGTCGCACAACTGTCAATTTGGCTCAATCTCTTGACGGTAAAGGCTTTCAAGCCGGTTCCGGAATATGATTTTAGACGGATCGAGCCTAATCGGCCTACGCTCTACTAACTAAAGCTGAAACGTTTACGAAAATCGGCAGTTTGGGAAGCGAAAAAAATTTTCCATCCGCCCTAAGAATCGATAAAAATTTAGACCGTCCATTAATTACCTTCGCGGTTGCCCGGACAACACAACAATATCCATACCAGCGCTTTGACAAATACGTAGGTTGCTAAGCGACTGTTGTTGACAGTGGCGACAGAATGAGCTGCTGGACGCGCGTCAGCATTCGCCAGTATGGAGACAAAATTCGGCCGGGAATTGCGATAAACGAGAAAGCACGCTGGCTAGAATCAAATGAATGCCAATGATAAGGTAAGCCCGGTCGCGAATAGCATATTGATTATTTCCGGTACCTACGTTTAAAGCCTTACAAGTTAGTGATCAAATGACATTTCAAGACCCCCTTATTAATAAAACCCTTTTAACGGTTGGCGCCTTTTCCGGCGATCTCTTTAACCGCAAGACTCATTTTGAGCGGTTTATCTGAGAGCTAACGACAACGTGAATATCTGGTGCAAAAAAAGGTTTCCAAGAGCGCATTTGCCGGTTCTATTTTCCATAGTAATTGGAGAGATTTTGCCTTGAAACCAAGTTGAAACCGCAAGCGTGTTTCTTTCTCTATCTATCGATCGATATTTACACGCTTACCAACCGTCGCGGCGTGAGGCACCAAAAGTTAGGTTATGCAAGCGCTTTGACGGAATTGACAAAGACGGGAATTGACAAGCGTGTTTCTTTCTCTATCTATCGATCTTTTTTCGATTGGGCATTTTTTTGTGATATATGAGGGTCCACAGAGACAACTTTTTACCAACTTGAAATTTTTAATTTCGAAAAAAAAAAACGTTTTACGATCCACCCTAATGGATATAGGGTTGCCAATACGTAATGCTTTGAACCAGGCTGTTTTTTAAGTGTTGTTAGAACATGAGCCGCAACTGAGTTTACCTACAAGTTTCATTATGGAACTGAAAGAAGAATTGTTACAGTAAGTCTATTATGAAACCAAACTAGATACTAATACATTATTATATGCGTTGTATAAAAGTTCAATTGGCGCACGAGGGCAGCGAGAAGTGCCCACATGAAGGCTCATGACTCATTATACATGATTGTAGTCGACATAGGCCATGTTCATGTTAGACAATTGTTTGCCGCTAAGCTGTCAAACTTGAAATAGGTTATGCAATCAATTTAACGTATTCATGTAAGTTCAAGTGTATTCCATTATAATAGAGCGGCAACTAGATATCTTTACATTTGATATCATGGTCTTTTTTACTACAATCATTTATAATGACCCTTTATTTACACACCAAAATAATGATAATAATGGCAAACTAACAAAAAAAATTAAATTTTGTTATCTAAAAAAAATCACTACCCCCTATTACAAGAAAATTAATATTTTTTTAGAATGTCCTTATATGAGGTCGATCCACTTCGGCAAACTACCGATTTCGGCAATCTACCTATTACAGCATTCTACCTATCTCGGCGATCTACACACACCAGCGACCTACATATTTCAGCGATCTTTTTTTTCAAATACAAAAAGTTTAACAATAAGGTGTGATATTGCGTTCTCCCTATTTCGGCGATCTATACACCCCAGCGATATATACGTCTCAGCGATCTATACGTCTCAGCGATCTATACGTCTCACTGATTTGGTCACTAGTCGGTATAATACTAAAGCTAACGGCACATTTTTTACACGGACGTCGCACCATTGTCAATTTGGCTCAATCTCTTGACGGTAAAGGCTTTCGAGCCGGTTCCGGAATATGATTTTAGACGGATGGAACCGAATCGGCCTACGCTCTACCAACTAAAGCTGAAACGTTTACGAAAATCGGCAGTTTCAAACGCGAGAAAAATTTTCCATCCGCCCTAAAAATCTATAAAAATTTACAACGTCCATTAATTACCTTCGCGGTTGCCCGGACAACACACCAATATCCATACGAGCGGTTTGACAAATACGTAGGTTGCTAAGCGACTGTTGTTGACAGTGGCGACAGAATGAGCTGCTGGACGCGCGTCAGCATTCGCCATTATGGAGACAAAATTCGGCCGGGAATTGCGATAAACGAGAAAGCACGCTGGCTAGAATCAAATGAATGCCAATGATTGTAAGCCCGGTCGCGAATGGCATATTGATTATTTCCGGTACCTACGTTTAAAGCCTTACAAGTTAGTGATCAAATGACATTTCAAGACCCCCTTATTAATAAAACCCTTTTAACGGTTGGCGCCTTTTCCGGCGATCTCTTTAACCGCAAGACTCATTTTGAGCGGTTTATCTGAGAGCTAACGACAACGTGAATATCTGGTGCAAAAAAAGGTTTCCAAGAGCGCATTTGCCGGTTCTATTTTCCATAGTAATGAGAGATTTTGCCTTGAAACCAAGTTGAAACCGCAAGCGTGCTTCTTTCTCTATCTATCGATCGATATTTACACGCTTACCAACCGTCGCGGCGTGAGGCACCAAAAGTTAGGTTATGCAAGCGCTTTGACGGAATTGACAAAGACGGGAATTGACAAGCGTGTTTCTTTCTCTATCTATCGATCGATATTTACACGCTTACCAACATGCGTGAGGCATAAAAGTTAGGTTATGTAAACGTCAACAGGTTATATTTTGCAAATACGTGCTTAATATTCCAGTATTTTTATCATCGATTTTCTTATTCTACCATCCGCAAATTTGCATAAGCGCGAAAGGAAGGAAATACTGGCGAAAGACGTCGCCAGAAATGCGATTCAAACGATCGAATTGCCCGTTACAGAGAATTGAACTAATCAGTAAACATTGGACATTTAGTCTTACTCTGCCTGTCAAAGTAAGTATAAATGTAGGACGTAACGTTTTAATCTCAATATGTTTTGCTTTGGTTTTCTACGTATTTGTAATTCATTGAAAAATATATCTATACCGAAGTGCCCATTCAAGGAACTAATCGGTAAACATGTGACCATCATGTGACAAGAAAAAATCAATATCCCTTTCTGTCATGTCGGTTGCCTATAATAGACGTTCATTTCAAGAACTGTCATAGTAATTATGTAGTACCTACCTAATTTTTTTATCTCAATACTTTTTTTATAGGTTTTTTTTTTACATATATGTAATTCATTGAAAACTATGTCTATATACATAAAACATGTGCCCTTTGTCACAATTTTTAGAATTGTCCGATGGAGAATTATACCGTACTGAGGTTTGAATTGATAATCTCACCCAGCCGTTCAGAACTACCTACGTGCTTCTGATAATTGTTATGGACAGAAAAGATTGTCAGTAAGTACCGACTACATATCTATTAATAATTTCTTTAATGCGCGATTTTATAAGACTCAAAGATGTCAGTTGGCGCACGGTTAGTATCAAGATGTTCTGAAACAGCGTAAAATGGTATTTTTCTTCTTTCAACAACTTATTCTGGTATTTGATCCAATATTTAGTTATATCATGGTATGTGCTTTGTAAGTTGAACAAATCTTAGGAGTATATTCGTAGACGCTTGATACATGTACGCTGTCCAGAAGCTTATCCGATCCTCGCTAAAAATCGATAATCTAAAAACAGTGCTGCCACTCTACTGCAGTGACATAGCAAGTAATGCCAGACAGTTACAGCAAGTAACGCCATCTGTTATATAAAATATGAAGTAAACGTCAAAATAAAACAAATAAATACGTAACATAAACACTAGATGTCTCTACAGTCTTTTTCCTAAACATCATCATGGTATAATGTGCTTTGTAAGATCGGCCCTTAGTGTCATGCTGCTTAGGGTGTCGTTGACATGGAAAATCCCCAATATTATATAATTTGATCATTAATGTTTGATGTTGAAATAGCCACAAAATGTGAATAAATTTTAATAATCAAAGTAGATTCCTTTTTCCTAAGGAACAATCACAAAAATTGTAATTTGTTATAAATTTAGGTATACATTTTTGTCGTAATCAATGCGAACGGTGGTAATATATCAGATGTATTTATTTTCATTAACCCTTTTCCTAAATTCTCCTATGTAATAATTATTTTAGCTTCAGCTGCTAAAAATACCAATATTTAAGTACGAGAGATTGTAAATTGAATATATTTTGTTTTTTTTTAATTTTTGGTGTATTTCCACATGTTAGGATATACCCTATCAAACTATAAATTAAACAATTTCCGAAATGGGGGTAATTAAAATAAAACATGTTCAAATTATCCATTTATGTCTTCATTTATGTCATTTGGTCAAACAGTTGGGTAAAAACGTTGCAGCCAGTAAAAGTGATTCAACTCTTATAAGAAATTTTGCTTTAAATGACTTTTAAAAGTTTACTGAAAAACAACAAGTTTGTAATTGCAGCAATTTCCTAACGATTCATTCAATAAGTCGATTAAGATCAATAAATTGAAATGGTGGAATGATTCACTATATGCAGAACTGCAAATATATACAGAACTGAAACTATTTACTCAGTTTTTAGAAAGTAAATGTCATGCAAAAAGTTTCATCATTATTTATGGGAGTTTCCAATTCCTTAAAAAGTTAGAGCCATTTAAAGTTTGATTTTGTTAATAATTGACGGCTGTAACCTTTTACTCAGTACGACATTACTATCTGAAAAAAAAACATCCTGTATATACAACAATAATTTTAATTGAACATATTTTTCTGGCATAAGATCAAAATGTTTGTAATATAAAATTTCACCCTCGCTTTTCATATCTGATGTAGGCAGAAAGTTGAACACTAACTAAGAACATTTAATTTTTCTTAAACCTAAAATGCAAATATTATAATGTAACTATCCGCTTGCATGTACCGGGTGTTACCAAAACTATGAAAAACAGAAAGAGTAAAGTACTTTTATGTTGAGAGCTATGCAAAAATGTTATTTAAAAAAAGTATTTGGAAATATTAGAGGTCTTTTAATACGAAATTTGTTGCATCTAATTGTCCATAGAAGTGTCTGGATTGTCTTAAATTTAATATGCAAATATTAGAATGTAGGTATTTGAACACAATGAAGAAACTTGAAGAGTAAAGTACCTTTATGTTCAAAGCTATGTAAAAATGTTCCTTGAGAAATGTGTTTGGAAATATTAAAGGTCTTTAAATACGAAGTTATACTCACATTTTCTGTTGCACCTATTGCGTTTTACCAATAAGATAAAAATGATAAGGTATTTTCAAAGCTACGCAAAAATATTATTTGAAAAAGTATTTCAAAATATCAGAAGGCATTAAATATGAATATATAGTCACCTTCGATATTCCATTTTTTCAACAAACATTTTTGCATAGTTTGTAAAATAAAGGTACTTTACTCTTAAGAATTTTTTATAATTTTAGTAATACACGGTACATGCAAACATATAATTACTTTATAATATTTGCATTTTAAATCTAAAACAATCCAGAAGCTTTTGTGAAGAATAAATTTTCTGAAATGTTAATAATAAAAAAGTTCCCATTTGTGTCCTATTTTCTACTCACAATAATGGAAAAGCATATTTTGGGTTAGATTGGGCGACAAAGTTGGTGGATATACCGTCCCCGATTGTAACGAACCTCCGGTTATAACGAACTAATTTTCAAGTCCCGTTTTATCCCGTAAAAACAATGGTTAAAATCGTTGGTTATAGCGAACCTGGATATAACGAAACATCGTATGTAACGAACCAAATAACATCGCAATTTGTCATAAACTCTGGGGCTTTAGCGGACTTACGCAAATATTTGAGAACCAATGGTATGCATATAGGGTTGCCAACACGTAATGTTATGAACCTGCCTGCGATTGACGTAAACCCCCCGATATAGCGAACACTAATATCTGCGGACCATTGGCATGTATAGATATTAGAGTGTATCGAAAAAACGTTTTTTTTTTAAATACCAAATTTCAAGTTGATAAAATGTTGTCCCTATGGACCCACATAGACCACAAAAAAATTGGTGCAATTGAAAAATATTTAGGTGTCCCGCAGAAAGCCTAAAGTTAATAATTTTATTTAAGAATTAGAATTTTTTCATATCATTTTTTTCAATGAAAGATTAAGTGATTTTTCTTTTTCAAGTACAAAAAGTTTAACAATAAGGTGTGAAATTGCGTAAAAGTATATTACTCTAATGCAACGTTTAGATCACCTGCAGTTTATTTAGATTCGATACAATTTTTAGAAAAATGACCATCTTCGTAAAATTTAAAAAATTTGCTTAAATGTCGATGTACGTTGATTTATTTGTCATTAAATTTTTTATTATGTGCTGACATGTGGGCTTTGGAAAAGAAAAACCACTTAATATTCCATTAAAAAAGTGTGACAAATTCAAATTTTTAAAGAGCATTATAAACTTTAGGCCTCCTGCGGGAGACTTAAATATATTTCAATTAGGCATTTTCTTTGTGATATATGAGGGTCCACAGACACAACTTTTTACCAACTTGAAATTTTCAATTTCAAAAAAGAAAAACGTTTTTCGATCCACCCTAATGTATATAGGGTTGCCAACACGTAATGTTATGAACCAGGCTACCTACATTTTTCATTATGATACTGAAAGAAGAATTGTTACAGTAAGTCTATTATGAAACCAAAGTAGATACTAATACATTATTATATGCGTTGTATAAAAGTTCAATTGGCGCACTACGAGGGCAGCCAGAAGTGTCCACATGAAGGCTTATTATAGCATGCTACCTACTCTGGCGATCAACCTATTTATTTCGGCGATCTATGCACACCAGCGATCTACACACCCAGCGTTCTACCGGAATCGGCGATCTACACATCTCACCGATTTGGTCACTAGTCCGTATACTAATAAAATAACGACCACTAATTGACGTCGCGTCGAGAGCGGTTCGACCAGATCTTAAACGGCGAAAGGATATTTTTTCAGTTTTCTATTATGTATTTAGACCGGCTGCCGTTGTTCGCCCTACCGTCCCCTAACTAAAGGTGAAAATTTTACACAAATCGGCAGTTTGAGAGACGAGATCGAGTTTTTCATCTCAATAAAACTCTATGAATTTTTAATAGCGTAGATATATTTCTTTCACAATCACGGGGGTCGCTACGCAACGTCAACAAAGTTCGATCGATAATACAACAACGGCCACTAATCGACGTCGCTTCGGGAGCGGTTCGGCCAGATCTTAAACGGCCAAAGGATATTTTTTTGACGTTTCCATTATGTATTTAGACCGGCTGCCGTTGATCGCCCTACCGTCCCCTAACTAAAGGTGAAAATTTTACGCAAATCGGCAGTTTGACAGACGAGATCGAGTTTTGCATCTCCATAAAACTCTATGAATTTTTAATAGTGTAGACATTTTACTTTCTGAATAACGGAGGGTTGCTACGCAACGTCAACAAAGTTTGCTCAAGCAGCTGCACCAGTTTGACAGTTCGGGCAGCGCGCGCTGCCTTTACCCATATTTTCGGCAAAAACGTGTTTAATTGCAGAAAAAACAGTCCCGGCGTCATCTCAAACTCCACGGAAAGATCACTGTAGCGACAAGCGACACTCTCTAAACTCTAATCGTATATTTAGCAGAAGACGCATTGAAACTCGCGCGCTGGAATCTGTTATATCCATATCCACGCAAGCGCAGTCTGACGGCATGCTGACGGCTATGCTATGTTTGACGGGCTTTGTTAAAACATGTTAAAATACATAAAAATCAGATCCGGTATCATCTTAAAATACGACAGGTTCGCTATAGCGACAAGCAACATGGTCCAAAGTGCATATTTATCAGAAGACCGGTCCATGAAAGTTAGGTTATGTCAACGGTTTTCATTGTGCAAGTACGTGTTTCGTAGGTAGTCAAGTAATTTACATAAGAGAGAAAGGCTATCTTGAACAAGGTACGACACCAGTGATCCTTATTTTTATGTGTTGACGTTTGAAATATCTCAAAAGTTAACGTATGGTAGTATTGCAATCATAAAAAAACGGGTACTACAAATTTAATACCCCTTTTATTTAAAGTGGTCTTCGTAATGTCATGTCATTATGTGTCGTGTCACATTAATGTCATGATTGTCTTTACTGTCAAACTTTAGACTTCATAGGTTAACAAATACATACGCTCAAAGTAAATAATGGGCATGTCCAGCAGACTTACCGGTGACACTAATAGTATATATAGTTTGTACAGATAAGAGGCTATATATACAATTTTGTTAAAATTTTTAAAATAAATAAAACCTTTTTATTCTACGATATAAGTTTATTTGAGACTAACTTTTGCTATAACTATTGTTAGTAATGGAATAAATGAAAAGTGAGACAGTCAATAATGGTAATCGGCAGTTTTGCTAGAAATAGATTAGTGTAGGGTGAGGCGATGTTATGCTGAATACAACTCTTTGAGTTGAACAGATCTTAGGAGTATATTCGTAGACGCTTGAGTGATACATGTACACATTGTACCATTGTACACTGTACAGAAGCTTATGCGACCCTCGCTAAAAATCGATAATCTAAAAACAGTGCTGCCACTCGACCGCAGTGACAGTTACAGTAAGTAGCGCGTGACAGCTACAGCAAGTAGCGCCATCTGTTATATAAAACATGAAGTAAACGTCAAAATAAGACAAATAAATACGTAACGTAAACAATAGATGTCTCTACAGTCCTTTTTCTAAACTTGCTCCAACAATTAGTGATGGGCATAATCGTATTATTTGAAGAACCGATTATTTATCAGTATTCGAATGATTCGCATAGCGTATGGTTTGGTTCTCGAGTTGTTCTTGCATTAATAATTGATTTTTAATACTCTATTATTCATAATCGATTATGAATAATCGAGTACTCATAATCGATCATGAATAGGGGAGACACAATAATGTAAAAGCATATTTTGGGTTAGATTGGGCGACAAAGTTGGTGACCGTGCGGGTAAACCTCACTTAAATGTATGTAAAATGGACTATTAAAAATCGATTATTTAAAACCCATACGATTATTAAAAATCCATTACTCAAAGTCGATTATTAAATATCGATTATTTCAAGAATCAATTATAATCGATTATGTAATCTGAATGCGCCCATCACTAAGATTGATATTATTATAATAATTAGCAGATTGTCTGTCCGAGCAGGGAAAAGAGGACAGGTGCCTGTTTTTGTATTACAGTCAACTTCAAATATACCGTCCCGGTTGTAACGAACCTCCGGTTATAACGAACTAATTTTCAAGTCCCGTTGTATTTCCCGTAAAAACAATGGTTAAAATCGTTGGTTATAGCGAACCTGGATATAACGAAACATCGTATGTAACGAACCAAACAACATCGCAATTTGTCATAAACCCTGGGGCTTTAGCGGACTTACGCAAACATTTGAGAACCAATGGTATGCATATAGGGTTTCCAACACGTAATGTTATGAACTAGACTGCGATTGACGTAAACCCCCGGATATAGCGAACTTACACTCATATCTGCGGACCATTGGTATGTATATATATATATATATATATATATATATATATATATATACATATATATATATATATATATATATATATATATATATATATATATTATATGTATAATTTAAAAAATGTGCTTAAATGTTGATATAAATTTATTTGTCATTAAGTTTTTTATTATGTGCTGACATGTGGGCTTTGAAAACGAAAAACCACTTAATATTCCATTAAAAAAATGTGATAAATTCGAATTTTTAAAGAACATTATAAACTTTACGCCTCCTGCGGAAGACTTAAATATATCTCAATTGGGCAATTTTTTTTGTGATATATGAGGGTCCACAGAGACAACTTTTTACCAACTTGAAATTTTGAATTTCGAAAAAAAAATTCTACACACCCAGCGATCTATACGTCTCAGCGATCTATTTGGTCACTAGTTTTTGTATAATAAAGAAATGTATGCTTATTTAAGGTATAAAAACGCACGCTTTCGCAAAATTTGATTAAAATTGAAGTATTGTTGGGACAATGAAATATAAAACAGAAAATTCGTTTTGACATTGGCTTTTGCATTTTGAGGTCATAGTAAAATATGAATGTGGTAGACTTTGTTATGATCTACAAGTTAGTACAGAACATTTTTGGATAAAACATCAAGTTTCGCTGGAAAGCGCAATAATATATGTTGCACCCGCTTTCAACCCCCCCAAATAAACACTATACCACACCATGACCTGCACTTATTTTTTTCACTATGAGCGCCTTTGTCATTTCCAATGATAAAAGTCTTGTCTACAATTAATACCGGTTGTGGCTTCCAATCAGTTAATTTGCCTACACTATATTTGTTAATAATATTGTTGCTAGAGAGTGATGTAATATCTTTCTTCTTTTCGTCACTTAACAATGTAAAGAGCAAACATTTTGTATAGTTTTCATCCGATTGATAAATAAATACAATTTATCTGTTTGGCTATCGCTGCTATATAGTTCACATCCATTTCAACAACACTATTACTATTATTATTGTCTGTCGTTTTTAAAAGTAGTTCCAACGCGCACTTCACAAATTTATCAGTTAGAAGTTTCGATTCGAAAAGCGTCTCTAGAATAATCACTGGCGAACTGCATAAACGTCCGTAGGTGAGCAGTTCTTCCGGCACTTGAATTTTATTTAATAAATATTTCACTCGGTCAATATCGTTCGAGTTTAAACATTTCTTTAGGTGATCAGTGTACGTGCTCTTGACTAGCACAAGACAACTAAATTTACGTTTATAATTACTACTACTAAATATTGAGCGTATAATCTACCCAGGCAAACGTTTTGATTGAATCTTCGCAAATAAATCGTTTATCGTCGCGAGCTAATAGGGCCAACTTATTTTGCCTTTGCGTGAATATGTTATGTTTTAACGATCGAAATGAGTTTTGGTGTTTGTAGAGAACGCTATTTTCCAATAGACATCTCTTATAATCGTCAAATTTAGTTTCCTTCTTAACAATGTACAACAGTAAATCAACAGTAAATGAATACATTTTTGAACGCAAGCCGACAAATTCCCTCATTACGTTACCACAATTCTCATCCTTCATTAAAGGAATATTAAGGAATATGGTACGCGTTATTGGCATTGTAATTGGATGTGTCGTCTTTATCGATATGTAATTTCATGTCGGCATATACATTTTCCGTTTGAGTTAGTAAAATCAAACTATCGGTATCTGTATAGTATAGGTTGACCCTTTCGCCGTATTGCCTCTTCAAAAAATCGTAATAGAAGTTATACATTAATGATTTGGAAAGTTCGAGGACGCAAAAACCCAAGTATATTGGCCCAAGTATATATATATAGATATATACAATTTTTAATTGTTGAATCTGAATTGCTACAAAATTGTCCGTAAACACGCTAATTGATTTAAAATTTAATTGTGGCGTAAAGTGTGCCGCGCCTCTTCTCTTATGTCGACTCTCCCAATGTGACTAGCCGAACATCAACCCGTTTCGCCACATTTTTGATTGTTTTACCAAAAAACGGCATTGTTCATAAGCTTGTAATTGTCCTTGTCAAACTTGCTTTCGGCCTGTTGATGTCATCTTGTGTTAATATCGATATAGCTTTTCATCTAAGCCGCCTGCTTAAATTGCAAAACTCTGTGTGTTACTTTTAAACCGTGCGATAAAATTTGTTTCAGATTTCTGTATTTTTTTGCTTGTCCACTAAAGTCAAAAGTAATTTATTTTTAAATTTTAAGGTTATATGTATTTGGTATAAGGTTTTCCGATAAAAATAGTAAATCATTATAAACATTGTGTAATTTTTGTGGATATTCTATATCCACCTCAAAAATATACCCTACATCAGAAGTATGGCTCACATGCTCTACGTTCAACGCTTCAATTTCTGCTTGTGTCAACCATCTAAAATGCGACATATGATTCGACATTGCCCAAGCGTATAAATTGTTCGCATCCAAATACGTGAGATAAGTGGCTGGCAAATTACGATCGTACGACGTCAAGCACGGATTGTTTGCCTTCGCATAGCGGCGAGAGCATTGGGAAATACCGCCGCGGGTAGCTTTTTTGATAAATTGACACATATCCATGTCGGTTAGCAACTCCAACTCTATATCGGTATATTTTAGCATAGCGTCCCAAGATGAAAAACCAGGAGATGAAAAATAATTTCTAGGATCGAGCTGGTATGTGTTCAGCGAAACTTTACGAAATTTTTCAAACACATCGGCAAACAACAAAACATCGACCTTTAAATACAAATCCGAATAGTGCAAAAGTTTCGCACAACCGAACGTATCTCAAACGGTTTTCGCATGCGCATAATCTTGTTCCGTAATAGCGGTATTCGTTAGCGAATTGAAAAAGTCTTTGCGCGAAGGTAGTTGTTTTTCTAGTCGCGCCAACGAATCTACATACTGATGGAAAGACACCCTTCCGTTTCATCAATAGAAAATGTTCCGACACGGGAAATGTCTCCTTTACATTAAGAAAATGTTCAGTCTTTAAATTATTCGCTAGTGCATCCAAAGAGGGGGCCATAAAACGAAACGAATTTAAAAATCTTAACTGAAAATATACATTAGAAATTGCATCTTTATTTCGCTTACGATCTACGACAATGTACTTTGTAAAACTAATATAATTCTCCTTGCTTAGGGGAAGAACGTCAATTTTCTCACTATAAGCCGCCAATTGCTTTATAAAGAAATGCGCGTCATAACCGGAAAGGTTGTGGAAACAAATCGGAATAAATCGACAATTTGATAGTTTAAATTACAGTTGTTGTGAGCGGCGCCTCTGTATCAGCCAGAAAAATGGCAGTGATCGCGGATCCTCCCATTGCCATTGTCGTAATCGTCGGCGGTAATTGGCTTCTCACAAATGTGACAAGTTGGACTTCTATAAAAAAAAAATCATTCTTCTCCCGTTGCTTTAAGCGCGTCATCGGAATGATTTTCTTAAAATGCGTAGCATATAGTTGTTAAGTTATCTCTGAAAGGCGTGCACGACTGAATTGGCTGTAGCATACACTCAAAATCGGCATTAACTACAAAAAGCACGCTTAAATTTTTTTTTTAAAATTGGTAGAACAACATATTTTCGGGAACCATAGCACCTAATTTATTTGTCTTTAAGTTTCTAGTAGGCAAAATCGTACATATCCTATTACAATCGAATTGACGATGAATATCTAGATGTCTCTGTGTTTCAAAAAATGTCAAACAACCATTGCATATAGGTTGAGACTTTTTTCTTCTATTGCGTTGCGATGCGGCAAGTCGGGACAGGCTCTTAATTAACACATTTTTTTATTTTTTTATTAATAAGCATAAGATACTTAGCATATTGAAACTAATCTAAAAGATAAACCATCAATTTAAATCTGAATTCTTAAAACTAGGTACTTGTCTCTAATGGGTTATCCACTGATGTCCCTATATTTACTTTGTCCCAAACAAGAAGCACTAACACTTCACTCACTGTGCTCTGCTTTTTACACATTTCACTGATTCACTAGTTCGAAGGGTTTAGTTCTTTCTAGTCTTTTCACTAGGTTCTGGTTGTCCAGTAGCTGCAGGGCCTCTACGTTGACGTGAAGGCTTAGGCGAGATTCATGCTTAGTGGCGAATCTTTTTATCTCTTGGATGACTTGTGGGACACCAAGATCACGGTGCAGGTCACTATTCCGTATGTACCAAGGAGCGTTAACCATATTCCTTAGTACTTTATTTTGGAAAATCTGGATTCCTTGTATATTGGAGCTTTTTGCGCAGCCCCAAAGCTGGATGCCGTATAACCAAATCGGTTTTAGTACTTGGTTGTAAACTTGTAGTTTGTTCTGTACTGACAACTGAGAGTTTCTTCCCAGAAGCCAGTACAGTTCTCTGTATTTGAGGCCAAGCTCTACTCTTTTCTTCTTAACATGTTCTTTCCACCTTAGTTTTGTATCCAGTGTCATACCCAAATACTTTGCAGTGTTCGCATATGGAACTATGGCGTCGGTAATCTTGACATGAGGTATGTCCTCGATTCTTTTGTTTGTGAAGTTAATGTGGACATATTTCAGTTCGTTGTGCTTGGTCTTCCATTTTTTGGTCCATTTATATATTTTGTTACTAGCTTGTTGAAGATTCTTGGTAGATTCACCAATAGTTGATCCCACTGCCATTAGAACCGTGTCATCTGCGAATGTAGCGACTGTTACATTTTCCATCTGTGGAAGGTCACTTGTATATAGTAGATAGAGAATTGGTCCCAATACACTACCCTGGGGTACCCCAGCTTTGACTTCTTTTAGTTCCGAGTATTCATCGATCTGTTTTATTCTGAATAGACTATCAGATATATAGGATGTTAGCAGCTCGACGTATTGTAAAGGTAGCATACTCTTTAGTTTGTGTATCAATCCTTCATGCCAAACCTTATCGAAACCTTGTGTCACATCAAGAAAGATTGTTGAGCAAATAAGCTTTTCTTCTAATGCTTTCTGTATGATATCTGTTATTCTATGGACTTGATCTATAGTGGAATGCTTTTCTCTAAAACCAAATTGGTGATTAGGAATTAGTTCTTTTCTCTCGAGAGTTTCGATATCATTGGTAACAGTGATATTGGGCGATATGATTTGGCCTCGGTCGGTGGTTTGCCTAGTTTTGGTATCATGATAACTTCTGCTACTTTCCAGACATGTGGGACGTATTTTAATCTGAACGATGCATTTATTAGGTACGTCAGCATAACAATACCTTTCTTAGGTAATTGCTTAAGAACTTCTCCTGTTATAAGATCATATCCAGGTGCCTTCTTTGGATTCAGGTTTGTCTTGATTTCTCTGGCAACTTCCTTTGGAGTAACTAGATGTATGGCTTCTTCATCATAGGTTATATCTTCATTCGTGATTGGCTCTGATTCGATGTTGTATGGCTGGAAGATTTCTGTTAGATGTTCTGCAAAAATTTCAGCCTTCTGTTTATTCTCTTGCTCGGGTACCGTCTCTTCGTCTTATAGGTGGGACATGGGCCACTGACCTCTTGTATTTCCTCACTGCTTTCCACAGCGAGTAATCTGTTTCTTTATCGGGAGTCAATTTGGTTAAGAAGGATTCCAATGATGCCTCTTTTAGTTTTTGAATTTCGCGTTTAAGTTGTTGGGATTTATTATTAAGTATGGTTTTGTCAGCTGGATCTCGTGACTGTTGCCATCTTCTTCTAGCTTGTCTTTTTTGCTTGACCATTTCTCTAATTTCCATAGGATAATTATTTCCAATAGTTCTGTGGGTGATTTCTTTAGTGTTGTTCCAAGCGGCTTTCTGGATGGTGTTGATGAATTTCTCGGCTTCTACGTCGAGCTGATCTCTGGTTTTAAGCTGGATATTTAGCTGTATAGTGTTTTCAAGCTCTATTTTAAAGCTTACCCAGTCTGTAGTTTTATTGGTCAAGGTTGGGGTACATTCCTTTTTGATTATGCTTTCGCTGAGAGTCATTAGTATTGCAGAGTGATCAGAGTCCAGATCAAAGTTCTCCTCAATATCAATGAAGTTCGGCGAAAATTCTTGTTATAAAGAAGTCTAAAAGATCCGGGGTTTTGTCCTGGTCAGTAGGCCAATAGGTTGGCTTACCTGTGGAATGGAATCGACATCCTCTTTCTTGGATTGCTTTTCTCAGCTCTCGCCCTTTTGTGGTTATCAGTCTGGAGCCCCAATCTGTATGTTTGGCGTTATAATCACCACCCAGTACAAACCTTTCTCCGAGATGTTCTAAGAATTTATTATAATCTGTTTTTTTTTAGATTAAACCTTGGGGGGCAATATATCGCACCCAGGGTAAAATTCTGTTTGGTTGATTTTATACCAACGACCGTAAGTTGTACTTCTGCGCTCTTGAGATGGCACTCCTCATAGTGATTTATGCTATTTTTTATTATTACGGCACTTCCTCCTCTAGCTTGGTTATCCGGATGACATACTTCGTACACCTGATATCCCTTCAGCTTAAGATATGTCTGATTTGTTGAGTGTGTTTCTGAAACAAGACATCGATTTTATGTGTGTTTAGAAACACTTCTATTTCCAATTTTCTGTTTCGTATACCGTTGGCATTCCAAGTTGCGATTCGTAAATCGTTAGTCATCTTATGTGGTCGTCTTTTACTGTTCTAGCTTAGATAGTCTCTCTTCGATTTTGTCCATCCTTTCTAGAATTTTTTGTAGCAGCTGCATAGTAGCGTCACCTGAAGTTGATGGCTTGTCCTTTTTTGAGGAATCTGTCGCTTGAGCATATGTTGTGCTTGTATTTGTTTTTTTAATTGGTTTTGATTTTGGGATGTTACTTGCACGCTGTTGTTGACCTACTTTCGGTTAACACATAATGCGCAGCGCGATTAACATCATAATCGTGATCTCACATCTCGCTCTAATTTAGTCAAAAAAATTGGTCCTACCACAATATGCTCTTTAGAGTCCGCATCGTATTCCAAACCATATATATTTATGCGTAAATTATTCAAGTTTTCAATTCGCGGAATATCTTTTAATTTTACTGGAAACGTTATACCCCCTAAATTTAAGACGGTTGACCAATGGGGATAGGACACAACGCGATGTAAGCGATTTTCTGCCGGTTTCAAAGCTGCACAAAGGCACCACGCCAAGAATGCATTGTCCTCATTTTTCTTATTAATACACGCCTTCTTATTTTTAATATCTGGCGGTAAGTCTACATATGAAGATGAATCTAGCGGTGAAAACTTATTAATATTGACTTCGAGGTGTGAAACGCTCGCTAAACTCCAGCCACTATCCCTTTCCTAAAAAATCCTGATTTTTTTTGAATTTTACCCCCTGGCATATATCATAAACTTCACTCAAGTGAGTACTACCGTCAATAAGAACATATTTAGAATTAAAGGATTTTAGTTCACCTTGTTGTAGTTGTTGTGAAGTGTTATCATCACCGTCGACGGTTGCTTCTGCTTGGGCTGCTGCTACTGTTTGCGGTTTCACAAAATTACAAAACAGCTCCAATTGTAATTTGAATATCTTCATATCGGGAATGACGTCTTCTATCTCAGATATAGATACATTACAAATTGTATGTACTTGTAGCACATAGAACAATAAATCAATCCACTGGAAGACAAACACGTTTTTTATTTCATTCATACATAACCAGTGAGCATGGAGGATTTTATCATCAAATTACAAAATGCGGAGCTATCCGTAATACTCCGACAGCTGCAACATACTATGATGAAACGCCACAGAAACAATGAACACCACACATTTCTACACGAGGCTCTTAAACATGACATAACACCAGCAGCCTTCACCGTGAAACTCCCCAAAACTTTTTCGAAACACACTAGACTAGTGGAGAGGATGCTTATTAAAAAGCGTTTACAGGAACACCGGAGGACCAGAGATTATTGATATGAAGCTTAAATACATACACCGGATATTAACACGAGAACTCCACCCGATTGAGTTTGATAGTATCATGGAAAAAATAGAAGATTTAGTGTGCATGGACCTTTTCGAAGAGACTGAAAAGAGAAGAAGGAAGCTGAGAGGGCTTATTGAGAAGAGCGAAAGGAACGAAAGAAAAAAGACGAGAGACCAGGACACATTTTCTGTTGAAAGAATGACACCCCAAATGGAAACCGCCCAAATCAGACTTAATACCGGATTTGACACTCACACGTTTGCGCCACGATTCACGAATATGACCATTACCGAATTTGACACCCCCGAGAAGGACCTACATAATAAAGGACACAAGTATAGTATCACCAATAATAATGGAAGAACCAACAAAGAGGAAGTCGCAGTTGATATTGAATCGCAATTGTCCAGACATCCAGAATACCCTACCATCGGAAGGAACACCATCTCGATACTAAAACATGACAAAACCACCCACGACCTCGCGAAGAGAGTAAGACAACAGACACAAGAGAAAGACATCATCCACCGACTGAGAACCAAGATAGAAGAAAATGACATCACCGTCACTTTTGGGGACAAAAACGCTGGCCCGGTATTTTTAAAGACTGACATTTATATTCAAAAAACTCTCTCCTTCTTCAAGGAAAATGACATTTCACTTACAAATAAAAACCACATGAATTCTTTTGTTAAATTAGTTCGTCAAACCGTAAAAGATAATCAAGACACTTTAACTAAATTTGGATATAGTTGTTACAGTTCATTGGAAATGAATCCCAGACCTTCCCTTCTCTACAGCCTTATTAAACTTCACAAGCCTGAGAAAAGCATCAGACCCATAATAACTAACCTTAACACCCCGACTGGTAGACTGTCTAAGATAATACAACAAATTATTCAACACAAATTTAATTTTACCTCTAAATTTTCCATCCCCAACACCATGACCCTTGTAAACAAGATTAAAAACTTAAAAATAACTAACAAAAGTAAACTCATTTCCTTTGATATAAAGAACCTATCATTCCTAACACTCGTTACATGTCAGGCACCAGCTCAACGAAATCTTCCCAAATCGGTAGATTGGAAGAGGAGGGCCAGTTGAGTGGCCTCCTCGATCACCGGATTTAACGAAACTAGATTTCTTCCTGTGGGGCTACGTTAAGGACATCGTTTATGCTGAACCTCCAACAATACCAGAAAACATGCAAGAAAGATGCATTTCGAACTATTACGCCCGACCTATTAAGAGCAGTGGCGAGGTCATTTCATACTCGTCTTCGTTTGTGCCTCGAAGAGCACGGAAGACATTTCGAACAACTACTTAATTAAGTACACTCAAATCTAAAATACTTCTCTGTTATATTTTATGAAATAAATTGTTTTTCAACGCCACGTACGATATTTATTACCTACAATTGCCGTTGGATATGTTGAAAAATGAGTTTTTGGCGAATAACTTTTAAAATATTGGGAATTATGATGGGGTTGTATTTAGAAACAATGTTTATTTTTTAATTCTGCATCGTTTCACCTAAAAAAATGCATCGGTTCCAGTTTAAAATAAGAACAATAACACGCTTAGAAGTTTGACAAGTTTGACACTAGATTTTGGTCATCCTGTATAATTTGGGTCAATGACACTTGGTTAACGAGACTACTAGATCTAACTTAATAAGGACGTCGCAAAATTTTATTAACGAGGTGCAATTTGTGGTTTTTATTGATTTTTAAGGCCAACGATGCAAAATCAATTTTTATTTTGTTTTTATTTTTTTGCGCTGCAGTCACTCAACCGTTTTCAATAAAATTTTGGTGGTATGTAGGCAACCATAACAGGCTTCCAAATGTGTAAAAAAATATATAGCATGCAATTTAAAAAAATATATCACGTTGGCGTTGCACATTTTTGGGACAGCCTGTATTATCAAAAATAATTTCTTGAAATGTACCTTGAAGTACAGGGTAAGCTTGCAAAATGTCAAACTCTTAGCTTAATTAGTAACTGAGCTATAGAAGACGGGAGCTGAGCTGCAGGACCCTGTATATTACCTAAAAGTGTATATAGTCGTATAATGTATATGTTTGTTAATTCTAAGCTGTTTTAATACTTTTGTCTACATATTAACCAAAATGTTTCACTGTTTTATATGTAAAGAAAATCTGACCAATGTGACAAGCGTATTAAAACATCTTAGAATGGTACATGCTTTATCAGACTCTAACGACTTAATGCTATTATGCAGCTATCAGGGATGTGGGAGGACATTCCGTTTATTCAGTGGGTCCAGGAGACACATCAGCAGATATACCTTAAAAACTACATGTGCTAATGATATCTCATTACGTGACTTAGAAACCATTAGAGAAAACAATATGCCAGTCGAATCTAATAATGAAACAGATAATGGTGATACACACAGTAAAAAATAAATGTAATTTTACATGAATATACACGAAAAATACAGAAATATTCATGTAAATCATGAAATACAGTGCAATAAATGTAATTAACGTAGAAACATTGGATTTGTCAGACTTGTTAAGTAAACTCACGTCGTTCGATATTGTAGGGTGTAAATTTATCATGCATTCGACTATATTGTATCTATTTGTATTGTATACTATACACCTGTAACTCCATCTGTGGAACAGCTAGAAATTCTGATAGATTATTTTATGCAATATCACCTGATTAATATACCAAAATTTGTTACTCATGGCGAAAGGGATGGCCAAACGAATGTTTTATTGAATGGGTGCGAGCTGTTAAACTTAAATCAGTTTAATTGTGTTTTGAATGGGATGGGCAGGCTCCTGGATCTTGTGTTTTCTACTTTTGATTGTAAAGTCACACAATGAGTTGCCTTTGGTTAGGGAAAATGCTATACTACATCCTTGCTTATTGGTGTTTTTCTCTCTCATGTGCCAGACAAATAAATTTTCCCAAGAATGATGGATGCCGACGTTACAACTTCCGTAGGGCTGATTACCCTGGTTTATAGAGTGCTCTTCTCTCTGTTGATTGGTCGCGCCTTGAAGTCGAATCAAATGTTGATCAGGCGTGTGACATCTTCTATTCTACTCTGTATGGTTTGTTTGATGAGTATGTCCCAGTATACAGGTGTGGTAACCGAAAACGCTCCTATACACCACGGTTTTCGGTAGAGATAATTAAAAATTTACGGCTCAAATGCGAATACCGTAGACGTTACAGAAGAACAAAGAGTGAGCAATATCTTAATAAATTCAAACTATTGCGATACACCATAAAAGCTCAGATTGGTGAATCCTATAACCAATATTTGCACGATATGGAACGTTCTATTAAGTCTGACAGTACAAACTTTTGGTCTTTTGTTGGTTCTAGGAGGGGCCATGACAGAATTCCTGGTAGGTTGTTCAGCGGTGATGTTCCTCTTACTGATCCACGGGAAATCGTTGAGGCATTCGGCCAGCATTTCTATGATGCTTTCTTGGCTTCCACTACTTTTGATGCAGAGGTCCTTGATTATAATAATATGCCATGTGTCAATTTTGGTACAGTAACCGAAGAGGATGTAATGTTTGCTACTAAACGCCTAAAGAATAAAAAACGGCTGGTCCTGATCATATACTGAGCTTTATGTTAAAGGATTGTTGTCGTGTACCTTCTAAACCGTTGCGTTGTCGGCGCTATTTAACTTGAGCCTAAAGACGTCGATCTTTCCCAGAAAATGGAAGTTGGCCTTCGTACCTGTATTTAAGAGCGGTGATGATACAATGGTATCGAACTATAGACCGATCTCGATCTTGTCTAACATCGCTAAGGTTTTTGAATCCGTGATTTATAGGAGATTGTAGAGTTCTATTAGTGCCTATATTTGGCCATCTCAACATGGATTTGTAGATAAACGTTCCACCGTCACAAACCTTAGTTGTTTTAGTCAGTATATTTCTGAGGTTTTGAATGATAGGGGTCGGGTTGATACTATTTACACGTACCTGTCAAAGGCTTTTGATCGACTAGACCAGCGTTTCCCAACCGCCGGTCCGCGGACCGGTGCCGGTCCGCGAAAAATTTGAAGCAAATTTCAATTGTAAGCGTCGCAAATTGTGTTGCTAAACTTTTAACAGAAGATATATATGTGGTTTCTATTGTATTTACATATATTATTGTATTATGTTTCTATACTTCATAATACTTGCTATAGCTATCACTAGATGGCACTTATACCAGTCAATAGAAATGCGTGTAAAACGTGCACAAAAAGTATATTCCCAATACATATTATCTTCTTTTATTCTGAACTACAATATTGTACCTACGATCATTAGTTTGGTGGTGGCAACACTGCTCACCTCTACATACAACATAGTTTACGACGATACGTGTATGTTCCACCCCAGTATTGTGTCAGATCGCTTGTCTTTTATTTTATCGCGCTCGAGCGTACTGTTTTTGAATATTGTGCGTTATGGTGTGTTGTGTGGTGTTCCGGAAAATAAATTTATTTTAGTAAAACTTGAAGCCGTACAAAATGGAAGTAAAAAAAGCCAAACAGCAAAACCTTCTAACTTTCTTTGGTTGAAGCAAGGACAATATGCAGGAGAAAAGTACTGATGGTATCGAAATTATGCCAAGTACCAGTGCTTCAAGTGTAGAAGGACCACAGAATAAGAAAAGGGTCGATACTTCTGAATATACAATACAAACAAAAAAGAGAAAAGGTAACTTTATTAGGCAATATGATATAAGTATTTAGAAGAAGTATAGAAGTATTTAAAGTTCTGTTTATTGTACCCCTGGCAGCGAACTATCGCCACTTCAAAACAAAGCCTTCAAAACTAGCTCGTGATTTGCATTCAAAGCATAAACATTTTAAGCCACTGGACTTTTTTGAATTATTACACGATCCGGTGAAAAGTCCGAAAAGCCAAATGAAAATTATGATGACTACTATAGTAAAAAGTCACTGGTTCAAGAGTCTTACTTCGTAGGTCTTCGTATAGCTAAAACAAAAATCCATTCACAATTAGTGAGAAGTTAGTAAAGCTTTGCGTCTTAGATGTCGTTCAAGAAATTTTGGGTCCCCAAGCTGCTACAAAATTAGAGGCTGTACCACTATCGGAAAGCACAACTCAGAGAAGAATTATTGACATGGCCACCGACATTGAAATACAAGTTATAGTGTGTGTATAAGTGTCCACTTTTTCAGGTCGAAAAAAGTTTAGGCATGTACAGTGAAAAAATAAATTTTATTCAGAAGTTACATAATTTACAAGTCTTTAAACTTTAAACTTGAACAAAAAATCAAAAGGGCGGCATATCGGCATTTCTCCTGAAAACTCGCTTTAAAATCATCAACGTTGAGTCGGGTATCTCAGCCAATTCATAACCGATTGACTTGAAATTGAGACAACCTTCTCCGATACATATACCAGGCCAGCAAGTTTTTTAACGACATTTTCAAAACTTCTTTTTGGTTACAGCTATTTGGTTAAAAAATTGTCGAACAAAGAGTATTCAATTTGTGTTCTATAACATGCCAAACTGTAAAAGGAAGTACTATTTGCTAAAATCGTACGTACTGGACTGGGTTTTGTATCAGAGAATACATAAAATCTGTCTATGTAGTAATTTTAAATAAGTCAGGTGTGAATTGGTTGAGATATCTGACCGATTTTGAAATACAAATGATTATAAAGGAAAAAACTTGTGTTAAACAGAATAATGATTTTTGAATAAAATTGATTTTTACACATACTTTAACTTAGGGGTGTTATTACCCCTTAATCGTCAGCCGGTCCGCGAAATATTTCTCCTACTTTTGCCGGTCCGCAGACGTAAAAAGGTTGAAGAACGCTGGACTAGACCACGGGATATTGCTGCAAAGGCTTAAGACATTTGGGTTGAGTGATTCGCTGTTGATCTTCCTGCGGTCTTACTTGCACTCACGTCAATTTTTTGTGTCATATAATGGCTTTAGCTCCGGGATAAAGGAGGTTAAATCACGGGTGCCGCAAGGCTCTAACTTGGGTCCCTTGTATATAAATTTATGGTGGAAAGAACACAATGTATGCGTTCTAGAGACAACTGCAGTTACTTGGATAGTTACAGGAGCACTTATCTAGCAGCATCTAAATAACAATGAATACATATGTCCGTTCGTCAATGACTGCAAATCAACAGCCATGTTTAATACAACAAATGCAATTAAACAACATTTATTCAGGCTATATTCAAAAACTGTAAATATTAACGAACGAACTACATCAGCAACAAGTGTTTCACTAGAAGTTAATGAAGATTCTTCCGATGGCGAAGAACTTAACCTGCCTTCTGAAGGACAAGATTCCCATTCAACTAATGATTTAAAAGGGCTTGTTGAAAATGTTGTTTCTTCTATGTGCCTTACGGTACAATCAAAGAATTTTTTGACATCGGATGGTTTACAAACCGTTATGTCAGGAATTGTAAATGTACGCAAAATAAATCTGCAAATCATTAAGGAAAAACTTAGAACAGCAGGGGTAAGATTTGAGCTTTCTGAAAATAAGTTACCAAAATGTTTGAATGCAAATACAGGTTTATTTAAATCCCACTATTCTAGAAATCAATACTATAATAAACATTATCACTTGGTACAACCAACTTGTATTCAGTTAAGAAACGACTCTAAATTGTATTATGTTCCTACTTTGCAAACGTTCAAAGCTTTATTTGAATACACGAAATTTTGTGAACAGTTCTTTCGTCAACTTGAAGCAGACAATAACGGCAAGGATACATTTGCGGACTTACGAGATGGAAATTTTTTTAAACGAAATGTGTTCTTTAATGATAATTCCGACGCATTACAAATAATTTTTTATCAGGATGCCTTCGAAGTATGTAATCCGTTAGGATCCGCACGAAAAGATACAAACGTAAGATTACATGAATAAATCAGCACTGCAGACCCAGCAGGCCCATGGCTGGGTTGCACATTCCTCTCCATTCCTTCTTGTTGGCTGCCAACTTCCTCCAATCGTTCACTTCCAGCTCTTCCAGGTCTCTCTCCACCGCCTCCAGCAAGTCTGTGCTCGGCCTTCCTCTTCTTCTACCACCCGTGATGCCACCGCACAACACTTGTTTTGGCGTTCTTTCTGTTCCCATCCTCGCAACATGCCCGAGCCACCGCCCTCTCTAACAGTGAGAGGATAAATGGAGGCGCTAAGAGGATAAATGGAGGCGCTAAGAGGATAATGGAGGCGCTAAGAGGATAAATGGAGGCGCTAAGAGGATAAATGGAGGCGCTAAGACGATAAATGGAGGCGCTAAGAGGATAAATGGTGGCGCTAAGAGGATAAATGGAGGCGCTATGGAGGCGCTAAGAGGATAAATGGAGGCGCTAAGAGGATAAATGGAGGCGCTAAGAGGATAAATGGAGGCGCTAGGAGGATAAATGGAGGCGCTAGGAGGATAAATGGAGGCGCTAAGAGGATAAATGGAGGCGCTAAGAGGTTATATTGAGGCGCTAAGAGGATAAATGGAGGCGCTAAGAGGATATATTGAGGCGCTAAGAGGATAAATGGAGGCGCTAAGAGGTTATATTGTGGCGCTAAACTGTCACCATCTATCGGAGTTACCACTAACAAATTGTATTAAAGAATTAATTGTAATAAAAATGGCGACCGGAATCGTTTATTCAATTTTTTATGGTCCAATGACGTCACAAGTTTTTGCTTTTATTTTGTATAGAACAAACACAGATATTTTTAAATTTACGCGAGAACTAAGATTTTCGCTTGCAACTCACTCGCTGCGGCCAAGAGGCTAGATGAGTCATACTTTTTATAATGGTTGTAAATAATACTAATAAAAATATGACATTAATAAGTATAATAAGTGCCGACATTACATAAAGGTGAACAAAAATTTTAGAGACCAGAGGCGCTGGAACTGATAACAACCGCCAGCTGAAAACTTTTCTAGCTTTGGCACAAAATGTTTTAATTGAATGTCTCTATCATTCGTATTTAATATTTTTACTGTAATAAATTGTTAATTGCTTTTGTTAAAATTCCTGCAGTAAAAACGCCTTCGGAAATTTCTTCCGGTAAAACAACGTAATCTGAGTCAAATTCCACGTTGAAATATGATATTGTCTCACATCTAGGTGGAATGAGAGTAAAACATTTTTTTCCCGATTCAAGCGGTATGTAATTTTTCTTTCCCTTGTACCAAAATGAAAACATTAATTTTTTCATAATCTATTACCGAAAAATACTTCATAATGGTAGTCTGCTCCAATAACTCCATGAAAATCTTTTGTTACATCGTTCATAATAAAAAAATTGTGGTTTAATTTGCAATCACCCAACGTTAAACAAATATTTGCTGACCCTTGCGCTACTGTTGAGAACCTGATATACCCTCTATTTCTATTCGCTTTGTTGTGTCAACATATTCTAATTTATTTACGCATGATGCAAAGAGAGCACTAATTGAAGCACCTGTGTCAATTAATAATTTCAATATATTATTTGAATATTTTGCTGATAAATAATTTGAACCGCCAATATTTAGAATAATGCCCTTTTTCGGATAAGATTTTGCATTAGGAACGAAAAAACTGGTCTTCTCGTTCTTTTGAGATATTATCGTTTTTTTGTGTTGAATCAGAAGTCATATAGAGCCTTCTGTCTGATGAACCGTTAAAATTTCCTCGACCTCGTCGTACATTGTAATTATTTCTTTGGAATCTACCGTTATTTTGCCCTCTAGAATAATATTGTCCTCTAAAATAATTTTGTCCTCAGATTTGATTTTGCCCTCTAAAATTATTTTGACATCTGAACTGAGTTTGTCCTCTAAAATAATTATTTCTAAAGTTTTTATTATTAATAATAATAATAATAATAATCAGTTTATTGTTCAAACAGTAACACAATTAAGACAAGTACATAAGTAAAATAACATGAGAACAATCTTGCGGTGCAGTTTAACACAGATATAGGGGGTTTGTCGCTAAAACCGGAAGTCCAGACATATGCACATAACGTTAAACAACGCATCGATGCATCCGGCAAGTTAAATCTGCATCGTCTGAAATACACATATTAGATGGATGGGTTGAACTGATCTGGTTTTCAGAATACACACGTGGGTTTAAATATTGGCAATTAAAATTTCTAACACGTGACCGCAGGATGTTATAAATTCGCATCTAATCTGGACTGCTGTGGCCACAAAAGGATGTCGTTCGGCTATTTTTGGTACTATAGAAAGCCAAATGGTAGAATTTACAACGTTATTTCTTAATATTAATTGACTTAATATAGACACTAAGCGAGAGATTTTGTATTTACATCAAACTGATAACAAATGAATACGAGGTTCTATTCTTGTATGATAATTTTCGCGCACGCACGCGTCAACTCAAAATTTGCCACACCTTAAAATTTAAAAGATGGCGCCCACCCATAATGCGCGAAAATTCAAAAAATTTAAATTGGTCGGTTTGCGCATGCGTGGCAGCATTTTAAAACTTTAAAATTTATACCGCGAATAGTATAATTTTAACCTAAAAATTCGCTTATTTTGAAGGTTGGAAACAGGGATCTATCCCGTGCCGGTATGTAGTTCGGTAATTGGTCGGTAGATGGCGCCAGAGGGGAAGCACTTCACCAATAGATGGCGCCACCGGTATTGAATTTATTATAATTTAATTTGCGAATCGAAATGAATTGTATAAATCGTTTATGGTATGTTTGTTAATAATTGTGTGTATAATAAAAGTGGTTAGCTGAAATTCGAAGAAGATTACATCGTTCCAAGTTAAAATAAGAAGATGGTACTCAAATATGTTTGCTCAAGAAGATGGCGTCGTTTAAAATATGACGGCCGGTCGGCATGCCGTTTTAGCGTGTGGGGTTGGTGGGCCTGACTTTTTGGGGTTGGCGCGAAAATTTGAATTTTTTAAGGTTGGCGGGAAAAATTTGAATTTTATCGGTTCGGGCGCGTTCGGCAGACTGGTGTTCGGTCATCATCGGGTGGTGGAAAAGATGGTGCGCGCGAAATTCAAATCCGAATAAATTTCATGCGAAAATTTGAATTTGGTCGGTTTGCGCATGCGTGGGAATGTCTTACACTCGAAAATAAAATCGTAGTGCGTTCTCTCTCTAACAGCGACGTGTGAGTCATACACTCCAGGTTCCAGCGTTCGGGCGCGCTCGGTAGATCGGCGGACTTGGGTTCGGTCGTCTTCGTGCGGAGGAGTGGTGGGGATAGCTTCATGTGTAAAGTGTGGCGGTGTGGCGGGGCCAGCTCTCTCCTTTATATACTAGGCTGAAGGCATTACTGTAAACTATAATGGTGTGGGAAAACTCCTAAAACGGACAATTATAGCTGTAATTGGAGATAATTTGGGCTGTCATCAAATCGGAGGCTATAATGAAAATTTTAATGTGAATAGTTACTTCTGTAGATTTTGCTACGCGTATAGTCTTACCAAATCTGTAAGAAAATTATATGAGCGTCGCACACATGCAACCTATAATCATGATGCCCAGATAGCTGCCATGACATCAACATCACACAAAGGTGTTAAGGAAAATTGTGCATTAAATTCATTGCAGTTTTTTCACGTCGGCGACTTAGATTTAATTTCATGTGTTGCTCACGACTTGTTCGAAGGGGTAGTATCTTGGGATCTTGCCATGGCCATTTAGCAATTAGAGAAAGAATATTTTCGTATGAGGTTTTCAACGCAAACTTGCAAACCAATCGGTTTGATAATGAGAGCAGAATACATATACCTTCTTTCAAAAATTCTGAAAATTTACCAGGAAGTGCTTATCAGAATATGATGACCATTATAATTATTCCGTTCATAATGCCCATGCCCGAAAAATTATTATCTCATAATATATGGAAAATGATATTAGTATTACGACAAATCTGCCTTATAATATTAGGATAAAATTTCAATCGCTCAAGTTGCTCAGTTAAAAGAATTGGTAAGGATTTGAGTATATTGAATTAAGACAACAGCTGTTTCCAAATTCCAGATTGAAACCTAAACATCATTTTATGACACATGCAAGTTTATTTACACTGTTTGGACCTTTACGACACTTACGGACGTTACGTTTCGAAGCCAAACATCAATACCAAAATGTCGTTCGTCATTCCAAAAATTTTAAAAATTTATTATGGTCGTTGAGTTATAAACACCAATTAGTAGGTTGTGCGTTACTTGGGACGCCCCGCCCCCTTTCTTCTATCGAGCCATCGCTTACGCCCTCCACTTTATCTCGACCAATCAGAAGCCAGCGTTGCCCCGCCCTCCATTTCCTCTCGACCAATCAGAGACACGCATACATTTATTTCTGAGGTTACTTAAATAAAAAACTGTAAAATAAAGAAAATTATAGCATAATGACAGAAATCTGACAGAAAACGATTAAGTTAAAGAAAACTGGCAATCATGATCGTACTTCGTCAATAATTGCAGATTTTAAGCCATATACCATCTCGCATTCATCATTTTTTGGAGAAGCGTTTCTGGGTTTAGCAATTTGTTTGAACTAACTTAAAAAAAAAAAAATATAAAAAAAAAATAAATAAAAATAAAAAAAAATAAATAAAAATAAAAAATAAATAAAAAAATAAAATGAGCAATATACGTAGGGACTATACAATATACCTGCCAAATATAAGAAGTCTCAAACGAAAATTGCCCGAAATAGAAATTATTGCAAGAATCCATCGACCTGAAATAATTGCTATTACCGAAACGTGGCTCACCCCACAACAAGAAGACCTGTTCCGACTACAAGAATACGAATCACTGTTTAACTCAAGAAGTCGCCGTGGAGGTGGAATTGCACTTTATGTAAAGAAATGCATTGAAATTGAAGAAATGGTAAATACCACAATCAACGAAGTTGAAATATTGAAAATTTTGATCAAGGAATCAAACACTGCAATCACCGTCGTGTACAAACCACCACATTCGACATACTAAAATAAACTCTGAAAAACAATATAATCAATCGAAAGAAGCCACATATAGTGATTGGAGACTTCAATATCAACATAGCGGAGAAAAATAATACTAGTCAAGAATATAGAAACCTCCTACGAGAACGTAACTATACCATAGCCAATAGGGTAGCAAAAAACCAATATACCAGGAAAAATGAGAACGGAAAACACTCCATCATAGATCATGTTATAGCCAACGAGAGCATCGAAATAGAGAAAATCCAAATCGTTCACACTGACATCTCGGACCATAGTGCAATCATAACAAAAATAAAGCAACACCTTCCAACCAAACCTAATTATATCACATATGAATACACGCAAACAAAAAACGACCAAATACGAAAGGACATACAAAACATAAACGGCCTAGTAATTAACAACTTTCAGGACCTCTCAAAATGCTTGCAGGATATAATTGAGTCAAATCAAACAAGAAAACAAATTAAAAGGAGGGAGGACAACCGATGGATAAATGAAGAGATAATAAAGAATATCACAGAAAGAAACAACATGTACAAGAGGCACTTACAGAACCCGAGTAATGACATAATAAAACAATGGTACAAGGAAAAGAAAAAAACCGTAAGTAATCTAATTAAGGACACAAAGACACGATACTATCAAACACAATTTAAGAAATGCCGAGCAGATCCTAGTAAGACTTGGAGATTGATAAATAAAGTAGGCAACCGAAAGATGCGGAATGTGGAGCAGATAAAGGAGATTATTAAGTCAGATGGCCAACCCACCCAGGATCGATTTGAAATTGCTGAGGAAATCAATACTTATTTTAGCAACATCGGAAAGAGCCTAGCAGAAAAGCAAGTACAGGGAATAGCCCATAAGCCTTCCACCACAGTCTCAACAAAGATCTATCCCACGGCGCACTTCAGGAAAACAAATAGAGAAGAGTTAATTAGAATAGTAGGAGAATTGAAAGACCACAAGGCCCCTGGTTTTGATAAAATTACAGCAGAAACAATAAAGCAGAATACCACTATACTGACACCAATACTAGAACGACTATCAAACCAAGTACTGAAGGAAGGAATATACCCCGAATATTTAAAAACAACAATAATAAAACCTATATACAAAAAGGGAGATAAGAAAAATATTGAGAACTACCGGCCGATTTCGCTACTATCGGTACTAAATAAAATCTTAGAAAAAGTCTTAAATAACAGATTAAACGACCACATTACCAAAAACAACATCATCCACCAACAACAGTACGCTTTCCAAAAACACTCGGGCACCACATCAGCAGCGCTGATTTAATATACGCCGTAAAAAACAGCTTGGACCAAAAAGAAATTTCAGCTGCACTGATGATTGATTTGAAGAAGGCAATCGATACGGTCTGCAAGCAAAAACTAATAGAAAAACTAAGGGCAGTGGGAATAAGGAACAATGAACTGAGAATACTACAAACATACCTACTAAACCGACAGCAAAAAACCATAATAGCAGACAAAGAAAGCAGCTCCAGAAGTGCGGAATTCGGAATACCACAAGGAGGAAATCTACCACCGAGTTTATACATAATATACGTCAATGACTTCTTCGAGCTACCATTATGTGGTAAACCGTATATGTATGCGGATGATACGTGTCTGTTGTACTCAGCAAAGACAATATCTCAAGTACAAGCACAAATAGACACGGACTTAAAGCTGATGGAAAAATGGTTCTACAACAATCTGCTGTCAATAAATGAAGCAAAAACGGAATATATTATATTCAATAACCACAAAGAACATCTACGTCTGAGCATATACGTCAACGGCACACAAATCAAGGAAACATTGCACGTGAAATACTTAGGACTGCACATCCACAACAGCCTAAAATGGGATGCCCATATAAATGAGCTATCGACCAGAAACTCAAAATCGCTCTTCTGAACCATATTAGATACTTCATTCCGGAAAGCCATAGAAGACAGATATACCAAGCACTCTTTGAGTCATACCACACATACCTCATTTCCGTGTGGGGGGACACCAGCAAGAAAAATATCATGAAGATACAGCGCCAACAAAACAAAGTTCTAAAATTGCTATACCACCTTGATAGACGCACTGAAACGCAAGAGGTTTATAAAATAACTCAAACTTTAAATATTGAAAAGTTAAAAAGGCTAAACAACGTTTTGATAGTACATAAAATAAAAAACAAACTTATTACATCAAATATAAAGCTCACAATCAACAGAGATACACATGATTATAAAACTAGAAGACGATCACACATAACAACGGAAAGAACAAGAACCAGGAAGTACTCCACTATACTGACAGCAGATACGGCTCAATACTACAATAAGCTACCAAAAACAATGAAACAATTGAACCCGCACATTTTCCGACTTAAGTTGAAGTTTATCTTGAGTAAAGAAATTCCATAAGTTAAAGGAAAACAAATAAAAAAAACCAAACAAAAAAAAACAAACAAAACATAAACAAAAAAAAACAACAAAAAAACAAAAAAACAAAAAAAAAGTAAATAAAATACAGAAAAAAGAAAGAAAATGAAAAGATAATAACAAACGAAACTACATACATAAATAACACCCAACACTAAACAACGCAGCACCCTCCATTCCATTAGCCCGGGACGAGGGTTTGTACCAGATGTCTCGAGGCGAAGATCGAGGGAGGAAGAATTTAGTCAAGGAGCACAGCATGCAACTTATATTAAACAATATTTTTTGGTGTGACGTATTTTTTTTGACTGTTGAATAAAGTTTAATAATAATAATAATAACATTCTTGTCAATTCTCCTTACTTCATGATATAAACTAGTTTCAACATTATGTATTATAACTGTTTGCGTTTTTCCATGAAAAATATGTTATCCAAAGAGTAGCTAATTAATATACGAGAGATTTTGCATATTAATAAAGCACCATATTCATCTATATCGTAGCATACAGACATTCTTTTTCTATACAAAATTCCTTTATATGTTACAGTAGAGGCCGCATACAAGTTATCACAGCTATATTATCAAAACAGTCATAACTAGTTAAATTGTTGTCCCATACGAACAATTCTGCATTATCACACTTAATATTTTGGTTACTCTGATGAGCAAAATTTTTTGCTTGTAACAATTGGACTAGGTATTGCGTTACTTGGGACGCCCCGCCCCCTTTCTTCTATCGAGCCACCGCTTACCCCCACCATTTTATGTCGACCAATCAGAGGCCAGCGTTGCCCCGCCCTCCATTTCCTCTCGACCAATCAGAGGCCAGCGTTGCCCCGCCCCATTCAACCAATCAGAACTCCCCAATTTGATCGATAGAACCCCAAACTTATCTACATTTTGAGGTTTGATGCCTCTTTTGAGGTTATCCCCACCGCTAGGCGTACCAACTCTAAAATTCAGCCTCTGCAGCGTTTGTACTTTTGCGCGGGCCACCCCCCTAGAAAGCTACCGGTGCCCCACAGAGTTGTAAGGTCTATCGCTCCCTCGATATGTCGATAAACGACCTATCTTTTGGATTTTATACCGAAAAGTCAGCCGGTATATCGGCCCCTCGATGTACCGATAAATCCCCTATCGGTGGTGCCATGATCGAAAAATGAGTGAACATTTAAAGTCAAAGTAGATGATCAATTTGGGTTTATAGAATTTTGGGGACGGAAAGGCGTTTTGGTATTCTCATAAAACTAGCGATTTGATTAGATGGGTTGATTATTGATTAGACTAACCCAACCCATCTAATCAAATCGCTAGTTTAAGGGTAGGCAAAATATAAAATCCAAAAGATAGGGTGTTTATCGGTACAGTGAGGGGTCGATAGACCTGTACCGTTGGGTGTGGAGGCGTTAAAAGGGTACATGGAGGTGCTAAGACGGTATAAGGAGGCGATAATTGAGAGATAATTGAGGCGGTATAAGGAGAAGATAATTGGAGGCGCTACGGTGATAATTTGAGGCGCTAAAATAATAATTGGAGGCGTTAAGAAGTTAATTGGAGGCACTAAGAGGTTATTGGAGGCGCTAAGAGGATAAATGGAGGCGCTAAGAGGATAAATGGAGGCGCTAAGACGTTATATTGAGGCGCTAAGAGGCTATATTGAGGCGCTAGGAGGCTATATTGAGGCGCTATGAGGATAAATGGAGGCGCTATGAGGTTATATTGAGGCGCTAAGAGGATAAATGGAGGCGCTATGAGCATAAATGGAGGCGCTAAGAGGATATATTGAGGCGCTAAGAGGATACATGGAGGCGCTATGAGGATAGATGGGGGCGCTAAGAGGTTACATTGAGGCGCAAAGAGGATAAATGGAGGCGCTACGGTGATAATTTGAGGCGCTAAAATAATAATTGGAGGCGTTAAGAAGTTAATTGGAGGCACTAAGAGGTTATTGGAGGCGCTAAGAGGATAAATGGAGGCGCTAAGAGGATAAATGGAGGCGCTAAGACGTTATATTGAGGCGCTAAGAGGCTATATTGAGGCGCTAGGAGGCTATATTGAGGCGCTATGAGGATAAATGGAGGCGCTATGAGGTTATATTGAGGCGCTAAGAGGATAAATGGAGGCGCTATGAGCATAAATGGAGGCGCTAAGAGGATATATTGAGGCGCTAAGAGGATACATGGAGGCGCTATGAGGATAGATGGGGGCGCTAAGAGGTTACATTGAGGCGCAAAGAGGATAAATGGAGGCGCTATGAGGATAAATGGAGGCGCTAAGAGGATATATTGAGGCGCTAAGAGGATAAATGGAGGCGCTAAGAGGATAGGAGGGTCAAACGAGGGTCTCGGAGGGTCAAATGAGGGTCTCGGAGGGTCAAATGAGGATCTCGGAGGGTCAAAATGAGTGTCTCGGAGGGTCAAAATGAAGGTCTCGGAGGGTCAAATGAGGGTCTCGGAGGGCCAAATGAAGGTCTCGGAGGGTCAAACGAGGGTCTCGGAGGGTCAAATGAGGGTCTCGGAGGGTCAAATGAGGATCTCGGAGGGTCAAAATGAGTGTCTCGGAGGGTCAAAATGAAGGTCTCGGAGGGTCAAATGAGGGTCTCGGAGGGCCAAATGAAGGTCTCGGAGGGTCAAAATGAGGGTCAAATTGCGGGCTCGGAGGAGCAAAATGAAGGTAAAAAAAGGGTATTTTGACGGTGTTGGAGGGCATTTTTGAAATAAGAAGATGGTACTCAAAGATGGTCGTTCAAACCCCATTTAAAACAAGAAAATAGCATCGTTTAAAAGCTGACATTTTAAAATAGGAAGATGGTGCTCAAAGATGATTTTTCGCATAATTTACAAAAAAATTGAACGATAATTATTATTAAATTTAAAATGTGTACTGATCATACACACATGGTGGTAACTGGCGTTAAACGGTAAACAGTATTGCAATTAAAAAATAACAATCGGTAGAAGACGAGGTAGTATTTTAACATTCATGTAGCCATCTATCGGAGTTACCGCTAACAAATTGTATTAAAGAATTAATTGTAATAAAACCGGACGTCCACACATACACACGTTAAACAACGCATCCTTGCATCCTGCATCATCTGGAATACACATATTAGATGTATGGGCTGGACTGATCTGGTTTTTAGAATACACACGTGGGTTCAAATATTTGCAATTAAAAATTCTAACGATATTTTTTAATATAATTTAAACCATAATAATAGTGATTTTTTTTGTTCGTAAATTTTCTTATATGATGTAGTTTTTCGATAATAAATTTTAAACATATACAATTTTAAATGTGGATTATTTAAATATTTAGTTTAGTAGAATTTTTAATTTACCCTAACGTCAACATCAATCTAATAACAAACGATTACGAGGTTTTTAGCTTCTATTCTAAATTTAGTTTTAAAAATATAGGCGATTTATATTTACTTAATGAATGTTTGTTTACTGTGTCGTGTCCGCAGAAAGATAAGGATGACGCAACTCTGATAATGAATTCTTAGACGAAATTGCCGGGAGATAAACAGCGCTTCGTACAAACTGCATCTTGGACAGGTTCAAATCTCGATTGAATTTACTACGTTAATATTAATTGGCTATTCTAATCTTAACATAAAATCGATATCAGATGAATACGAGGATCTATTATTCTGAATTTAGTTTTTAAAATAGACGAATTGTGTTTACTTAATGAATCTTTGTTTACTATATTTAGCACGTAATATTTTTCGCTGCTAAACTGGCCTACGAACGGTTAGGCGCCATGTGGATGAGTCAGCTGTGCCCGTAAAAGATAAAAATCTCGCTCAACTATTTTGATTGAATTTACAAGGCTAATATTATTTAGCTAAATACAGACACTATGAGAGAGAGATAAGCCATTAAAGCAGGAAGTTCGTATTCATTAAGTTGATATGAACACATTTACATGTTTTTCTCTCAAATTGGAGCATCAGAATTGTATTCACCTTACATTACGGGCTGAAGCCTAGTGCGTTCTCTGTCTAACACTAACGTGTGTGATAATTTTCTTGCGATAAGGCGACATATATGTATGTATGTAGGGTGTTGGAGGTCAAGGATAATCCTCGTGGCACCCAGGCCCCATTGGGCCCCTTGTGCCTCCCCCTGCGCTCACTCCAGCTATGTCAACCAGCCTAGGTTGTTAACGAAGGCTAGGACGCAGCGCAGAGGTGCGTTCCTGATTCCGTCCATGGTCGGCCATGGATCCCCCAGTAAGCGTTCCCTGTATTCAACCAGGTCTGGGCATTCACATAAAATGTGTTTTACCGTCTCATCATCTAGCTCACAAGCTCGGCATATAGACGTTACAGCGAGATGCATCACTTGAAGATGCTTCCGTAAACCACAGTGACCCGTGAGAATACTCGTAACTAAACGTAGCTTGTTTCTGGGCAGCTGTGTAAATTTCCTAGCAGTGGTTCTGGAGGGAAGGAGGAGCCCTTCCCTAGCTTGCTGACAGCCAGGTAGATTTTCCCACTGTCGAAAGAATTTCTTGTGGGTGATGTCCTTCAGTGATTGTAGCAGAAGGTCATTAGTGGGTAGTAGGAAGGGTTCCGGCGAGCTTACCGACATATATCCGACCTTCCGGCGACATATGTAGCGACTTCACACTTTTGTTATCAATGGTAGCTTGGTCTAGTGGGTGAACGCTCCTGACTCACTACCTGTGTTCTCGATTTCAAATCCGCTTGCGGACATTTTTTATGGGAATACCAAAATTCTATAAAACCAAATTGTTCATTTACTTTGACTTTAAATGTTCACTCATTTTTCGATCATGGCACCACCAACCGATAGGGGATTTGTCGGTACATCGAGGGGCCGATATACCGGCTGACTTTTCGGTATAAAATCCAAAATATAGGTCGTTTATCGACATATCGAGGGAGCGATAGACCTTACAACTCTGTGGGGCCACCGGTAGCTTTCTAGGGGGGTGGCCCGCGCAAAAGTACAAACGCTGCAGAGGCTGAATTTTAGAGTTGGTACGCCTAGCGGTGGGGATAACCTCAAAAGAGGCATCGAACCTCAAAATGTAGATAAGTTTGGGGTTCTATCGATAAAATTGGGGAGCTCTGATTGGTTGAATGGGGCGGGGCAACGCTGGCCTCTGATTGGTCGAGAGGAAATGGAGGGCGAGGCAACGCTGGCCTCTAATTGGTCGACATAAAGTGGTGGGGGTAAGCGGTGGCTCGATAGAAGAAAGGGGGCGGGGCGTCCCAAGTAACGCAATACCTACTCCAATTGTTACAAGCAAAAAATTTTGCTCATCAGAGTAACCAAAATATTAATTGTGATAATGCTGAATTGTTCGTATGGGACAACTATTTGACTAGTTATGACTGTTTTGATAATATAGAGTGTGATAACTTGTATGCGGCCTCTACTGTAACATATAAAGGAATTTTGTATAGAAAAAGAATGTCTGTATCCTACGATATAGATGAATATGGTGCTTTATTAATATGCAAAATCTCTCGTATATTAATTAGCTACTGTTTGGATAACATATTTTTCATGGAAAAACGCAAACAGTTATAATACATAATGTTGAAACTAGTTTATATCATGAAGTAAGGAGAATTGACAAGAAACTTATAGTTAGTTCAAACAGTTTAAGTAACCTCCGAAATAAATGTATGCGTGTGTGTCCATAATTATGTTTACCTGGTAACAATTGTCACTAAGTGGTTATTTCCCCTGTTTTATTTCTTACATTTCAATTGTTATTGAGGTATCTAGGGATAGCAACTGTTTAGGTGTTTGCATATTTCATAAATTAGTAGTTTAATAAAAATAATATTGTCGTTTGGTAATTATGTCGTCTGAGCTTTCGCTACTGGCCATCTGGTGTCGCTAGTGGTTTTTGGTGATTCTACAAAATACAGGTTTATTTAAAGCTCATAATTATAAAAATAAATACTATAATAAATATTATCACTTAGTACCACCAACTTGTATTGAGTTAAGAAACAACACTCAATTGTATTATATTACTAACTTTGAAAGCCTTATTTGAGTACATTTTGTTTTGTAAACAGTACCTGCATATGTTGATTATGTCTTTTTGAGCTTTATACTTTTAGCGCTCATATATTTAAAGTGACAAATGTCCAAAGGACAAGGAAAATTATTGTATCAGTTCTACCTAACGACGCAGATACCGTTGTACAGTCGCTCTTGTTAAAAGGTAAAGATACCATAAGCATATTATTTTCGGCAGTACTATAATGTTTTTTGAGCATCTTCCATGTTTGGGATAGATGGAACAACCATTGTTTTGGCTGCTGATGGATCTGAAATTTTCGATGACGATTCATTACTTCATTTTAAAGAAGACCTGTTTATGGTGTTGGCTGCGGGCAAAAATTGGGACAATGAGTCACTTTGTACTACAGTAACCGTTACATCAGGTGTAAGCAGTGTGATATCAGAAGATAGTTCTTTGTCTGAGGCCAGCTCATCTTCGTGGCTTAAATTTCAAATACCATATGAAAGATTTACAGAGAGTTTGCTGAAAATATGCGAGAAAGGGGAAAAGGATAAAGCCGTGATCACCGAAATTGTACACATAATAATTGATGCTCTCCCAGAAGTCAAAGATCTTGTACCAGTCAACGTACAGCGCAGAAATTAATGGAACATTTCCAAAAATTTTTATGGACAAAGATGACGATGGTAATATCATTTGTGAGGGCTACTACTCATTATTCTATAAACTTTGTGAAAGGGCAACTTATCTGAGACGCCCACACAAAAGGGTATCCTCAGAACCAGTCCTTCCGAAGAAGTTTTCCAGGACTAAGGTTAATGCTATGGCTGGCTGTTCTTCATGGGCACCCATGTGTACAGTGAATTGTAACAATGCCTTAGAAATACTCAACAACTATGTAAAGTTTAACAAAGTTTTTTTTTTTAAGAAAAATATTAACTTTAGGACTCTCGCGTGCAACATATTTTTTTCAATTCGGCCAACTTTGCGGAATTGTTTGTGGACTATGTGGGTCAACACACTTTTTATAAACTTGGAATTTAGAATTTATGAAAGAGGTTTTTTCAATACACTGAACAGCATGTATAAAAACAGGACCCACTGTAAATTTACATGAATTATATGTAAAAACACATTATATTTCATGTAAAAAACTCACATGAAATCGCATGAATGTGCATGGTATATTACATAATTCATGTAAACAACTCCACAAGACATCACATGAAAACACATGGCATATTACATTTTGTATGTAAAAAAAAAACATGAAAACATGCAAATTTACAAGAAGTTCATGTAATTACATAACTGTAATTTTACAATCGTATTGCTCATTTACAACATGACTGTAAAATCACATGCAAGTGCCTGGCGTATTTGTAACCATGCACATTCATGTATTTTTTTTACTTTGTATGTAATACAACAGGTTTTAATAACAATAATAAAAAGAGTCTTATTTGCCCTAATGTACCAGCCAAAATAGGGAGTATAGATAAGTCTGAACAGACAGTTTCGCAATCAAATGTACTCGAAACAATGGATATGGATGAGATTGGTGAAAGTGTAAGTTTTGAAAGTGACAATACTTCTAGTGACGAAGGTCCTTCATTTTTTGACTAAGAAGGGTTAGACGATTTTATTGGTGATCTCAATCTTCCCAAAGATAAGGCAGAACTTTGCGCCTCTAGACTTAAACAGAGGAATCTATTGTTGCCTGGAACAAAAGTAACTGAGGAAAGTCGCCTAATATGAGGATAGTGCCCAATATGGGATACCTCTGTTTCCATGAAACCACAGTAGCGTCATCTATAATTTTGTCACTAACATACAGTAACGTATGGATGTGGTATCCTACGAACAACAGAGAACTGTAATTCATTTAGCGTGGTTTACATAACCAAGAAAAGTTTTGCTTGCCTACCAAAAGTTTCTTTAGTGATTTGTACGGTGTTCATACAAAGTCCAACGTGAGTATTTTCCATATAAAATCTATATGAAACAGTTCACTGTAGCTTGTAGTTTCGTATGTCATAACAGGATTGATCATTTGTTTTGAATCCATGCAATTAGTTTTATAATTCCTTGCATGCTGTAATTTGCCTAATATGAGATAGGAGGGAGTACCTACTAAAATGGGGCATCCCATATTTGAACCCGTCATTTCGAAAAGGGCACGAGTCAATTTTTTTTCAAATATCACTTTTTGACGCCATTATATTCATCGAAGGGTTTTACATATTCCCTGTGAAAATGTCACGTCTTCAAGAACCAGAAATCAACTTATATAGCAACCGAAAATTAAAGTCTGTATGAAAATGGCACGAGTCCTGGACTTGCCACTTGCAAGTGAAACGGAACGCAGCTGTCAGATGTGATAGAGAAAGAGGAGTAAAGATCCGACACTATCAAGATTATTAACGATTTCTCATTGGACAACTTGCACAAATATGAATCGATAGACTTTTTTGACGTTACTAAATGGTTACTAATCTAATGTAATAGAATTGCTACATGTCATTAATAAACAACACTTCCTAACTTTCAAGAAGGAATTCTATTGCATGCAAGATGGGTTGCCTATGGGATTCCCCATTTCAGGCCTCATAGCCGATTTCTATGTAAAATCATTCAAGCCTGCGAAGAAAATTACATTTCATTTATATTTCTTCCTGTCAATAGCACACATCTTTGTCAACCCTTAGATGTTTCAGTTTTTGGACCATTAAAGAGAATATGGAGAAAAACTTTAACAGACTGGAAAACTAGCAACAAATGTGTGGTGCCTAAAACAAAATTTCCTGGCTTAGTTAAAAAATTGGTGACGGAGAAACAACCAACGCAACGACAAAATATAGTTGCTGGCTTTGCTGGGACAGGTATCCATCCTTTAGACCCTTCAAGAGTCTTAACAAAGCTAATATCCAAGCTAGAAGAAGAACCAGACAACTCAGCATTGCTTGACGCATTTAAAAATGTTATGGAAAGTCAGAAAATAAATAATTCAGAAATGCGCCCTAAAGGACAAAAAAAAATTAGTATTGCCCCTGGTAAATCTGTTTCTGTTATTGATTTTCCCTCTGCGGGCCCTTCAAACTTAACAAAGGAAACTAATGAAAGTGTGGGTGAAGATATTAAAGCCATAAGTGAAGAATTTCAGGAAGGTGAAGAGACTGGCGAGACAGTAGAGGAAGACACTCAAGAGAGAATGAAGAAAAAGCAACCAGTGAAGATGAAGAAATTGACGCAACGTTTGACTTGCCAAAAAAAAAGAAAAACTAGTCTGAACTGAAAGTTCCTGTCTTTGATTGCAGCATTCTAACGGAAAATGCCTTTGTGATAATAGTAATCTCTCAGCAAATCTCTTTATTATGTTAAGTGTTGGTTTACAAAATAATCTATTTTTTTACATATACTATGCATATGTGCACCTACCTACACCGAAGAAACAAATGTTTTATTGTATATTGTTATTAATTACGAATATTATATTATTTACACTTGTTATATGTTATATGTAATCCTTTATGGAACAATAAAATGTTGAAAGCTATTGGCTCTTTTTAAACTATTTTGCACTATTAATAATACCTCAAATACCACGGAACTGTTTTTAATGGTATCTCGTTCCATATAATCCATTAGAAATAACAGATCATGAAACAGAATAAAAAATTAAAGCTTTGTTTTCTATTATTGGAAGTCGTTCCATATAAACCACATCATGCGGGTTATATGGAACGCAGTACCTACATTTTTTTTTTTAATTAATGGAAATATATAAATAATTTATATATTTAGCAAGGTGATATCCAAGCCATCCCTTACTGCATAACAACATTTATAGTGCAATACCTGCATGTGTTAGGAAGTTATTTACAAAAGTGTGGAAAAATCGTTCCATATATACCCATTTGACGGTAGTTGTTTTTACAGTCGTTTCAGACGCGCTGATTTGCCGTGTATGCTGTCTACACCACATTATGATTAGACCTAACCTCACATGGTGGACGCCATTACATGTATTTTTATCGCATTGACGGTATATTTTTACGATTTTGTTATATTTGTTACTATTTGTAACGTACGTGTTACGAAAAGAGGTTTTATTACACCCTACTACTAATACCTAAACTTGCAATATGGATAATACGAATATATATATATATATATATATATATATATATATATATATATATATATATATATATATACGTAGAGAAGTATTCTTTGATCGTGCAAATAACAGGAAGAATTATGTTCGGGTGTTCGATCAATTAAAAAACCAATAAAGCTCTCTTTCATTGGAAACGTACTATATTTCGGACCTGAATGGGTCCTTCATCAGGTACAACAAATCTACAAAGATTAAAACGTACGTGTTACAAACAATCGCCGCAATCACAAAACCATAAACAGACAACCAAGTCATGAATTGAACATAACCTACTTGGAGCTGGTTAGGTGGCCAACATTGAAACAAGGAAGACATCAAACGAACGGGCACAAGCACATTTAACGAAATCAACCTCACACACCCGACAGAACAGACCAAACCAGCGCACAACAAGGTCAGAACGGCTATGAAGGAGAGAATGGCCAGCTGTTAACATCGCAAGCGGTCTTACTATGAACAAAAAAACACCCAATGGGCTATATTGACAATCTGACCAACATGAACACTATTTAAAAATTCCTATTTTCACTATCTATAATACAAAAGTGAACAATTTAATGAAAGATGAAAGCAATAAAAAAAAATGAAAATTTGCATGAATTATGAAACACTTTAAATTAAAAAAAAAGAAATTAATAATAATAATAATTAAAAAATTAAACTAAGAGAAGCATCCGAGCTACTGCGTCTGCCTCTATCAAAATTTATAATATTAGAGTAAATGATGGTGAGGCCCTCTGTGTCTTGTTTGAAATTCACGGTGTTTTCCATGATATTGATATTGTACATCTCCAGAAACATTCTGTTCCGATAGTTACCATCCGAGTCAAGAACCCTCACATCGTCAAAGTCAAAAGCATGTCCATGGTTAACAGCATGGCAAGCAAGAGCACATCTCTCCTTTTTGGTCTTACAGTCACTCTTATGTAGGGCGACACGACTCCTGAGCCACTGCGTGGTCACACCCACGTATTTACCCTCACACTGATTACAGGAGATACAATATAATTATATTTGATTTAAAATTTAAGGGTATTTTATCTTTAATATTACTATAAATTTGTGACAATTTTGACGGATAATGGCATACTAATTTAACTTCATTGGGGAGAAAAGGGGCAAAAATCTTTTTTAACTTATGTGTTATAGTAGGTACATACATTAATTTAACATAGGAGGGTTGTATATCAATAGGGGGATCAAAAATACTAATGACAGGTTGACTATTGGTATTAGTAGAATATAAAATTTTATTCACTATTTTTAATGGAAAACCATTATTCAAAAATACACGTTGAAGTTTTTTTAAAGCTGACGGCTGAAATTGGGGATCACTAATTCTTAAAATACGATTCTACATAGCTATGATGGTGTTGATTTTATGAGCAAACGAATGTGCAGAGAAAAAATTAATATATCTACCTGAATAGGTGGGCTTGGTATACCAATCAATGGCCACGGAACCGTCCCCACAATTAAACAACAAACAATCGAGAAAGGGAATACACCCCTCTTTGTCCAGTTCAACAGTGAACTGTATGTGACCATCAAAGCCATTAAAGACTGCCAATATGTCCTCAACCTTACCCACAGGAACACACGTACTGATGTCATCAACAAATTTGTACAGAAGGGACCACAAAACCTAAACGTGGGAGGATGTTATCCAAAACATGGTCCATCGCCATAAGGGCTAAAATGGGGCTTAACGGGGAACCCATAGGGGTGCCAAACAACTGCAGATAAACCTGATCATTGAAAGTGAAGTATAAATTGGTGAATAGAAATTTTAAGGTGTCAATGAAGGTTTCTAAAGTAAAACAACAGTTGTCACGTATCATATCCCACTTCAGAGTCACGATATGAACGATAAGGTCAAGAGGTATGTTAGTGAAGAGACTGACAACATCAAACGACACCAATGCGAAGCCATGAGGTATGGTGATATCCCTGACTTTCTCCACAAAGTCAAAAGAGTCCGTGACATTATAGTTCGTGCTGTTCAAAAATGACTGTGATAAAATATTAGCTAAAAATTTTGAAAGTTCATACGTGGCTGAGCCAGATGCAGATATTATGGGTCGCAAAGGAGTACCGTCTTTATGAATTTTTGGCAGAAAGTAGGCCCTACTCAAGGTGGAGTTCTTAATCGTCAGTCTTTTATAATCGGGAGTCGAGTATTGTCTTGAGGCGAGGCAGACGTAGATAGCGGTGCTCCGTCATTTAAGTACAATAAGTTCGGAAAATTGGTAGCGAGAAAGGTGAAAGTGGTATCGTCGGATCGTAAAATTTACGGGAAACAAAAAAGTTAAGTGAATTTTTTCGATTCGAACAACTTTTGGTGCATTTTCGGCCGTGTGAAGTCAACCGACGGGAAACGTGGTGCGACTAAACACCCTACGACCGCGAAGGGGTGGAACTTAGGGGGAGTGAGTGGCACGAATGGAATTTAGCCCGGTCATTTTGACACTAAAAACAGGAAGTTCGGTCATTGTAGTGCCCTATTTTTGGCATCGGATTGCTAAAACGATAATCTGGGTGTGGCAGTGCGTGACGTCACAGCGACACTTAGAAAAAATTCCTCAGACAGGGGACAAAACCCCAATAGACCGGAAAGGAAAGAAATGGCGACCACAGCTACACAAACCGGAGAGATGGGAAGGGCGAAGGGCAACCCCCTACACGCCGACAAGGACGCAGCCGCAGTAATAATACTCGGGAAGGAGCCCACAGAAAAAGAAAGGGGCATGATAAGGAGTCTGCATATGTATTGCCCCGAGTACGCAGAGGTAGAAGGAGAGTCGACAGGTTTGGTGGAGATAGTCCGCAAGACTGCGATAAGAGCGGGGGAAAAGCGTATCGAGACAACAAGATCAGTCTACGTCCTCAGAGCTGGCCCCAACGAGGCGGAGACGAGAAAATACGTAGAAGAGGTGAAAACCAAAGTAGGTGCTGACGGCAAGATTGCCATGAATGAACCGGAGTGTGAGGGGGGAGACAAGATACTCGCTACCATCGAGGACGTCATGGGGGAAGACGGCCCACAGCTAACGGTGTACAGCAAGAGCGCTGACCAAAGGAAGTCAATCCCGGAGCAGGGAAGCTACGCAGCGGCAGCGAAAAAGTGGCACACAGCTCCTGAAGGGACGAGGGTTGAGTCCAACACCACAAAGGCAAGGGGCAGAGGCAGAGCACAGGAATGGCCCGCACTCGCGAAGAAGAAGAGAGACCAGGCGGTCATCATCAAGATGGAAGGCGCATCCTACTTGGAAACCTTGAAAAAAGTGAAGGACCAAGTCAAAAATGAAGGAATCCAGCAGGGCATCAAAGGTGCGAGGAAAACCCGCGCGGGAGAGCTCATGCTGACAGTCAGCGACCGCGAAACGGCGGTGGTGCTAAGGGAGCATATCGCCAAAACGGGAGGAGCGAAGACAAGAATGGCCGGAAAAGACAAGATTCTGTCGGTCAGGGATCTGGAGGCCACCACCACAGAACAAGAGGTGAAGGAAGCACTGAGGGAGACGATCGGTGAAGAACTCAGTAGAGGAATCACCATAAAGGCGCTAAGAAGCGCATACGGTGAGACGAAAATCGCTACCCTGCAGGCGTCGGAGGAAGCGGCGGCAGCCCTTGTAAGAGAAAAAATTATAAAGGTTGGGCTTGCCGAAGGACGAGTAGGAGAAAGGGTCCACCTGGAAACCTGCCATAAGTGCTGGGAAACCGGTCACATAGGCAAAGACTGCAACGGGCCCAGCAGAGAGAAACTATGCAGAAACTGCGGACAAGAAGGCCACATAGCATACGGCTGCGAGGAAAAAGCACACTGCCCGGTATGCGACCAGGATGAACACAGGGCGCACACCATTGCATGTCCAAAATATAAGGCCGCCATGAAGGAAGACGCGCGAGGTAGAGGCACGACCAGAAATGCCTAAACCTCCAAAAAACACCATCGAAATGGGAGAGAGGGAGCCGGAAATAAAGAACATACAAGCGGCTCCCATAAAACGAGGAAAATGCCCGTCAAGAATAAAGCGGGACAGAGACAGGATGAGTGCATTCATCGGAAAAAAGAAGGGAGCGGTCGCGTTCGTGGCAGGAGAGATCCTTCGGTCCCAGACAAAAGCGACCATAACATATGGGGGAGGAGAGGTGGAGACCCTGATTTCCAACCCACCAAATGCTGGAAACGCCGACAATATAAAGGGGGGGAGACAAGAAAATACAGCGGGTCCCGTGAGAAACACGAAACCACCACCACAAGCAGGTAACCAACGCCAGAGCTGGTACTCGGCGGTCCCCCCTATCGTAAGGCTGACAAGACAATCGGTCCAGGCGAGACAGAGCCTGCGATACGCCACTCAAAGACTTAGAGACAAGACGCTCTTTGATATGACTACCTTGGCTACTTCGAAGGTACAGAGGACATGGAGATAGTCGGAGGGGAGAGCAAACTCTCCTCCAGGATCAAAATACTGTCGGAAGGTATGCCGGTAGGAGCCGATCTGAGGAATATATACGTCGGATTCCTACTGAACATGGGCGCCACCGAGGCTGATATACTGAAAGACCTAGACCGAGTCGGTTCATACCTCAGAACCACCAGGATAATGAGGCTACAGGCCATCCGAGAGAGCGACAGGAAATACAGGACACCATGGCCCTAAAAATCCTGCAAGCTAACCTTGGAAGAGGTAGGCAGGCCCAGGATCTGCTGATCGCGACCGCCGCCCGAAGAGATCTGGACATTCTTCTCGTGTCAGAACCAAACAAGTCTGCGGCAGAGAGACTGGGATGGGGAGTGGACCGGAGCAGGAAAGCAGCGATCGGACTGACAGGCCGACGGGCGCACGCCGTACGACAGGGTTCTGGAGACGGATTCGTGTGGGCTGACCTGGGAACGGTCACAGTGTATAGCTGTTATGCCTCTCCAGCGATGAGCCTGGAGCAGTTCGTGGACTTACTTGGAGAGCTTGAAGGCAGCCTACAACGAGGCGGCAACGGCAGATGCCTGGTGGCTGGCGACTTCAACGCAAAGTCACACGAATGGGGATCGGCCATTACGGACGCTAGAGGTGAAGCACTCAGCGAGTGGGCGTCGAGAAACGGACTGGTGCCTCTCAACGAAGGGAACACCAATACCTTTAGAAGGGGGGGCGGCGGGTCAGTGATCGACGTCACCTTCGCAACCGAAAACGTGGCCAGGAGAGTGGACGGATGGGGAGTGGAAGACCAGGAGACCCTCAGTGATCACGCATACATCTCCTACCAACTCCAAGAGGTTGCACAACCAGCCCATAGAGACGAACGGCATCAGCGTGTGAGATATAATGCCCGAAAGTTAAACCGGGAGGTGTTCCGGGAAGTCTTCCAAGAGGCATCGGCACGGGGGACCGCAAACGTGACAGCATGCGAAGCGGCCCTCATGGAAGCCTGCGAAGCCTCAATGCCGAAACCAAGAGGAAGAGGCACCAAATCGACCTACTGGTGGACGGATGACATTGCTGACCTACGAAAAAAGTGCATGGAAACCAGAAGAGCGGCACAGAGGGAGAAGCGAAACGAGGAGAGGCGAGAGCAACTTTTTGACCGCTACAAAGAGTGCAGGAAAACCCTGAAGGCCGCAATCTCGAAGTCCAAAGAGGAGCACTGGAAAAGCTTGGTGGAGGAAGTAGAGGGAAACGTCTGGGGGGAAGGTTACAAAATAGTCACCAAAAGGCTCAAAGCCAGACAGCCGCCTCCCAACCTGACGCTACCCGAAATGAAGGAGGCTGCCAGAGAACTTTTCCCGCAGCATGAAGACCTTCCCGAGGAGGAAGAAGGAGAGCCTATCGAGGACGTACCGACTTTCACGGAGGAGGAGGTAAGGGCGGCCGCGGAAAGGCTGAAAATAAAAAAAGCTGCTGGACCTGACGGCGTGCCCCCGGAGGCTATTAAGGAAATGGTACAAGTAGCAGGAGGCTATGTGACCGAGGTTATGAATGACATCCTGGAGGAGGGGACATTCCCAAGACAATGGAAAACAGCTAGCCTCGTCCTGTTGACTAAGCGGGCAGCGACAGAGGCGGCACCGCCAAAATACCGGCCCATATGTCTCCTGAACGGTGTCAGCAAAGTCTTGGAGCAACTGCTAGTGAAAAGGCTGAAGGAAGAGCTTGTAGCAAAGGCCCCACTAGCAGAGAACCAGTTCGGATTCCGAGAAGGAAAATCCACGGTAGACGCAGTGAGGCGCGTGGTACAGATTGCTCAAAGGGCAAACCTGGGAACGCGGAGGACGCGAAAATTCTGCATGCTGGTCACCCTAGATGTGAAGAACGCCTTTAACACCGTGGCGTGGGCGCCCCTCATCTCGGAACTCAAGAAGAGGAGTGTGAGTCCCTACCTCATGAGAATGATCAGGAGCTACCTCGAGAACAGAAGCCTATTACTGGTCGACGGAAAGGGGGCGCAGGAAAGAGTGCCCATTAACAGCGGGGTGCCCCAGGGGTCGATCCTTGGGCCGACTCTCTGGAACGTCCTGTATGACGGGGTACTCCGACTGAGGATACCGGGAGTCGAGCTGGTTGCTTATGCTGACGATCTGGCAATGGTTGTCACCGCCGCCACATGCTGGGAGCTTCAGAAACGGACAAACTCGGCCATCGGAAGGATTGCGGAGTGGATGGCCGAAAAGAAACTAGAGATTGCCCCGGAGAAGACTGAGGCAGTGTTCCTGACTGGTAGGAGAAGGGTGGAACCCGTAGTGCTAACCGTGGCAGGGACCCAAATAACACCTAGCGACAGCATAAAGTACCTTGGGGTCAGGATTCAAAAGAACCTTAGGTACAATAAACACATAGATGAGGTTGCAGGACGGGCGCAGCGAACAGTAGGAGCCCTGATAAGGCTAATGCCCAGAACATCTGGGGCACGAACGGCAAAGTTGAGTCGGTGATGTTGTCGCAGAGTCGGTGATGTTGTACGCCGCGCCGGTCTGGGTAGATAACATGGAGTTTGCCAACAGAAGGGACCGACTCCTCCGGGTGCAGAGAAGAGCGGCGATAGGAGTCTCAGCTGCATACCGGACTGTATCAACCGCGGCAGCGCTTGTGGTGGCTTCTATGGTGCCCATTCACCTGAAGGCCAGAGAGCGCCAGAAGAAATACGACCTAAGAAGGTCGGAAGGTCGGGCAACAGGGCGAGAGACCAGAAGGCAGACGCTGGAGGCCTGGCAGATCGAGTGGAATGAAGCGATGCAGGGGGAATGGACACGTCAGCTCATCCCAGACGTCGCCACATGGACGGAGAGAAGACACGGGAAGTTGTCGTACGAACTAACCCAGGCGCTGACTGGGCACGGGTGTTTCGGGGCCTACCTCTACAAGTACAAGAGGAGGGACAGCCCCAACTGCAGATACTGCGGGGAGATAGACACCCCCGGCCACACCCTCTTCAGATGCGAGAGGTGGGCTGTGGCCAGAAGGGCGTGCCAGTACGTGGAGGACCTTGACGAACAAAGGATGGTCACCCGTATGCTAGAAGGACCGCGGCAGTGGGAGGAGATATCCCGCACAATCTCCGGTATCCTCAAAACAAAGGACGAGGAGGACAAGAGGGGTAGGTAGCCTCCGGCCCCTCAGACGCAGCTGCTGAGGACAGCCCGGATGGCAGACCCCTTCAGCCCTGGATAACGAGGCAACCAGAACGCCAGGTTTGCACCATATCCAGGCACCCAAGATAGGAACACAGCACGAACAGGCAAAGAAACGTGCAGGGACCTCTGGATCCTTATTACGTAAGGAGACCTGATGGTCTGGGGACTGCAGAACCTGGAAGTACAGGAGAGATGTAACCGGAGACCGGTACAGGAAAGCTCACGGTAGACCGGGAGCGAGTTGAATAGAAAGGTCCCGGACGATCCGGACCAAAGCTGCCGGAGCAACGCCAGCAGTAAAAGGGAGTGACCACCGGAACAGATAACCGGTGCTCACGGAAGAATAGAAAAGAATGTGTCCCCAAGAGTAGTGTGGGTAGTTCTGTCAAAGTGCTGTGACATTAGGATGAAGGGAATAATGCATGTTTATAGAAATAAGTTTAAGTATGTATTAGTATAAGGTAGCGATTTTAACAGCAGGATTATAGGTAGAAAGATCATGTAAAATTAATCAATAAAGGTTTACGACCCAAACCGAAAAGAGCGAAGGGAGTTTACTAACTATTTTTTGTTTGTTGATTAATTCATGTAAGGAAGAAGTCTCCAGACTGAGGATGCCCATCAGGCAAGGCCGGTCTGGAGGGGTGGCGGAGGGTCTTCCCCTCCCGTTGCTCTTTAAAAAAAAAAAAAAGTCTTTTATAATCCTCGTCACTTATATATTTACCGCTATTCAAGTCCTTTAACAACTTATTGAGTTTATTTTGGTTAGATGAAGTAGGGTTTGTGTTGATCTTCTTATAAATGTCAGCATCACTGAGCATTTCAGTCGCTTTATCAAGATATTCGTCCCTATTCATAATCACCGTAGTGGCACCCTTATCTGCACGTGTGACTAACAAGTTCGGATTAGCTTTGAGGAATCGTCCAGTTTTAATTAACGAACTAATCAAGTGTGCGTCAAGTGGTGATAAGTGTGTCGGGGAGTTTATATAATTTGTTATAACGTTAGTAACTTGAGATCTTAAAATATTTCTATTAATTACTGGACAAACTGCTAAACCGTTTTCTACCTCCATTAACAAACGCTTCACGTTTAAATTTTCTCTACTGCTTGGCATACAAAACTTAGGACCCAGAGATAAAAGATCAACTATATCCGCTGGTATATCTATAGACGACAAATTGACAATCCAATTGGAGTTATTATCAAACATCCTACCTCTAACCTGATGAGAAAGGGTAAGTAAATTCTTGAATTTAATTTTATTAATGCCCTTGACTGTTGTGAAAGCTCTCTTATAACTCAATCTCAAAGAATCAGAAAAACTGGAATGTATATGGAAAGGCAAAAGCACTCTCAACTGCTCACTTAACTCATGCATCATTACCTCCAAACTCCTAATACTACTTAAAGTGATCTGTATTTCTAGGCTAATCGTTGTCGACCTGATCCTATCCGTGAAACCATTTATCCTCCTCATGAGTTTTCCGTCCGTTCCCCCAAGCAAGGTCGTAACAGTCCTCGTTCCATCGCTTATATGTCTCGGTGTCAAACTTGCATTCCTACATCGTACCAAGAATGTCAACCTGTTCTTCATCCTGGCCAACCTGGTGTTTACGTTGCTTAATTTCTTCATGCTGGCGACAGCGGCATGTCCATATCGCAGCTTAATATCCTTGTAAAAACCCATAATGACTGATAAACGTAGAGAAGTATTCTTTGATCGTGCAAATAACAGGAAGAATTATGTTCGGGTGTTCGATCAATTCAAAAACCAATAAAGCTCTCTTTCATTGGAAACGTACTATATTTCGGACCTGAATGGGTCCTTCATCAGGTACAACAAATCTACAAAGATTAAAACGTACGTGTTACAAACAATCGCCGCAATCACAAAACCATAAACAGACAACCAAGTCATGAATTGAACATAACCTACTGGGAGCTGGTTAGGTGGCCAACATTGAAACAAGGAAGACATCAAACGAACGGGCACAAGCACATTTAACGAAATCAACCTCACACACCCGACAGAACAGACCAAACCAGCGCACAACAAGGTCAGAACGGCTATGAAGGAGAGAATGGCCAGCTGTTAACATCGCAAGCGGTCTTACTATGAACAAAAAAAAAAGCCCAATGGGCTATATTGACAATCTGACCAACATGAACACTATTTAAAAATTCCTATTTTCACTATCTATAATACAAAAGTGAACAATTTAATGAAAGATGAAAGCAATAAAAAAAATGAAAATTTGCATGAATTATGAAACACTTTAAATTAAAAAAAAAGAAATTAATAATAATAATAATTAAAAAATTAAACTAAGAGAAGCATCCGAGCTACTGCGTCTGCCTCTATCAAAATTTATAATATTAGAGTAAATGATGCTGAGGCCCTCTGTGTCTTGTTTGAAATTCACGGTGTTTTCCATGATATTGATATTGTACATCTCCAGAAACATTCTGTTCCGATAGTTACCATCCGAGTAACTATCTAGTAGTAGTCTGGAGATGTACAATATCAATATCATGGAAAACACCGTGAATTTCAAACAAGACACAGAGGGCCTCAGCATCACTTACTCTAATATTATAAATTTTGATAGAGGCAGACGCAGTAGCTCGGATGCTTCTCTTAGTTTAATTTTTTAATTATTATTATTATTAATTTCTTTTTTTTTAATTTAAAGTGTTTCATAATTCATGCAAATTTTCATTTTTTTTTATTGCTTTCATCTTTCATTAAATTGTTCACTTTTGTACTATAGATAGTGAAAATAGGAATTTTTAAATAGTGTTCATGTTGGTCAGATTGTCAATATAGCCCATTGGGCGTTTTTTTTTGTTCATAGTAAGACCGCTTGCGATGTTAACAGCTGGCCATTCTCTCCTTCATAGCCGTTCTGACCTTGTTGTGCGCTGGTTTGGTCTGTTCTGTCGGGTGTGTGAGGTTGATTTCGTTAAATGTGCTTGTGCCCGTTCGTTTGATGTCTTCCTTGTTTCAATGTTGGCCACCTAACCAGCTCCAAGTAGGTTATGTTCAATTCATGACTTGGTTGTCTGTTTATGGTTTTGTGATTGCGGCGATTGTTTGTAACACGTACGTTTTAATCTTTGTAGATTTGTTGTACCTGATGAAGGACCCATTCAGGTCCGAAATATAGTACGTTTCCAATGAAAGAGAGCTTTATTGGTTTTTGAATTGATCGAACACCCGAACATAATTCTTCCTGTTATTTGCACGATCAAAGAATACTTCTCTACGTTTATCAGTCATTATGGGTTTTTACAAGGATATTAAGCTGCGATATGGACATGCCGCTGTCGCCAGCATGAAGAAATTAAGCAACGTAAACACCAGGTTGGCCAGGATGAAGAACAGGTTGACATTCTTGGTACGATGTAGGAATGCAAGTTTGACACCGAGACATATAAGCGATGGAACGAGGACTGTTACGACCTTGCTTGGGGGGAACGGACGGAAAACTCATGAGGAGGATAAATGGTTTCACGGATAGGATCAGGTCGAGAACGATTAGCCTAGAAATACAGATCACTTTAAGTAGTATTAGGAGTTTGGAGGTAATGATGCATGAGTTAAGTGAGCAGTTGAGAGTGCTTTTGCCTTTCCATAGACATTCCAGTTTTTCTGATTCTTTGAGATTGAGTTATAAGAGAGCTTTCACAACAGTCAAGGGCAATAATAAAATTAAATTCAAGAATTTACTTACCCTTTCTCATCAGGTTAGAGGTAGGATGTTTGATAATAACTCCAATTGGATTGTCAATTTGTCCTCTATAGATATACCAGCGGATATAGTTGATCTTTTATCTCTGGGTCCTAAGTTTTGTATGCCAAGCAGTAGAGAAAATTTAAACGTGAAGCGTTTGTTAATGGAGGTAGAAAACGGTTTAGCAGTTTGTCCAGTAATTAATAGAAATATTTTAAGATCTCAAGTTACTAACGTTATAACAAATTATATAAACTCCCCGACACACTTATCACCACTTAACGCACACTTGATTAGTTCGTTAATTAAAACTGGACGATTCCTCAAAGCTAATCCGAACTTGTTAGTCACACGTGCAGATAAGGGTGCCACTACGGTGATTATGAATAGGGACGAATATCTTGATAAAGCGACTGAAATGCTCAGTGATGCTGACATTTATAAGAAGATCAACACAAACCCTACTTCATCTAATCAAAATAAACTCAATAAGTTGTTAAAGGACTTGAATAGCGGTAAATATATAAGTGACGAGGATTATAAAAGACTGACGATTAAGAACTCCACCTTGAGTAGGGCCTACTTTCTGCCAAAAATTCATAAAGACGGTACTCCTTTGCGACCCATAATATTTGCATCTGGCTCAGCCACGTATGAACTTTCAAAATTGTTAGCTAATATTTTATCACAGTCATTTTTGAACAGCACGAACTATAATGTCACGGACTCTTTTGACTTTGTGGAGAAAGTCAGGGATATCACCATACCTCATGGCTTCGCATTGGTGTCGTTTGATGTTGTCAGTCTCTTCACTAACATACCTCTTGACCTTATCGTTCATATCGTGACTCTGAAGTGGGATATGATACGTGACAACTGTTGTTTTACTTTAGAAACCTTCATTGACACCTTAAAATTTCTATTCACCAATTTATACTTCACTTTCAATGATCAGGTTTATCTGCAGTTGTTTGGCACCCCTATGGGTTCCCCGTTAAGCCCCATTTTAGCCCTTATGGCGATGGACCATGTTTTGGATAACATCCTCCCACGTTTAGGTTTTGTGGTCCCTTTTCTGTACAAATTTGTTGATGACATCATTACGTGTGTTCCTGTGGGTAAGGTTGAGGACATATTGGCAGTCTTTAATGGCTTTGATGGTCACATACAGTTCACTGTTGAACTGGAGAAAGAGGGGTGTATTCCCTTTCTCGATTGTTTGTTGTTTAATTGTGGGGACGGTTCCGTGGCCATTGATTGGTATACCAAGCCCACCTATTCAGGTAGATATATTAATTTTTTCTCTGCACATTCGTTTGCTCATAAAATCAACACCATCATAGCTATGAAGAATCGTATTTTAAGAATTAGTGATCCCCAATTTCAGCCGTCAGCTTTAAAAAAACTTCAACGTGTATTTTTGAATAATGGTTTTCCATTAAAAATAGTGAATAAAATTTTATATTCTACTAATACCAATAGTCAATCATAGGGATAAAAGACTCCATTTTTCATTGGGGTGGGTAACTTGATGAAACTGGGTAAATAAAACTCCAACGTTTTTCTCTAATTTGTGTATTCTTGGCTACATGTTTCGAGAATATTAATTCTCGTCTTCAGGCCATACTGGAAAAACAACGACAATTAGTAAGCTACTCCAGCATAAGGAAGTGAAAAGTAACAATGTTAAGAATCAAATAAACAAAAATAATCGGTTTAGCGTCAATATCTCGAAAACGTGCGGTAGATCATATGTTAGGTTATGTATGCCTTCTTTATCACACTTATGCGGCGTTAGGGGTGTTCGGATGACAGCTTCTGGTCTATAAACAATTATTTAGGGTTAGGTTCGTCAACCTCACAAATATAATGCAATGCAAACAATGAAAAGCAATTAAAACTTCGAAAAATTGATACATACATCGAAAAATTGCGTCTAATCAGCACCAGTAAAGAACTTTTTTATATAAACCAATGTCCGGTGTGAAGTCTGTCAGTTTTCTTGAGGTGGCGCGTCTTGTGTGGCGGGAGATTCAAACAGATTGGTATATAATCTATATGGGTTAATTTCAATTTGTTGGTTTAAGAGCAGGTTTGGTGCCTTCACGTAATGACCATATATTTCAAGTTCCTCATATATGTTTAGTTTCCTCGACTTGTTAATCTCATGTAGAAGTCTAACGTGGTTCACCTGTATTTTGTGGTCGGTTTCCCGGACATGATTGTAAACACAAGAATTGCGATCGGTCAGGTGTTCTTTAAATCTAGTGGTTATACTTCTACCAGTCTGACCAATGTAGACTTTATTACAGTCGGGGCATATAATTTTATAACTCCGCTTCGTGATAGTGGGTTAGTTCTATGCTTGCAGTTGATAATTAGGTTGCCTAACTTGTGGCCATTTCTGAATGAAATTTTTATATTGTTCTTATCTAGAATGGATTTTAATTTGTATGATACTTCCCCCTGAAAATCTAAAGAAATGTATCTGTCATTGGTACTGTAGTTGGGGTAAATGGCTTTTTGATTTCTACTCTGGTGGCAGCTATTGAATATGTTTTGTATATAAGAAGTGTCATAACCGTTGTTCTTTCCTATATGTAAAATTGTGCAAATTTCACTATCGTAATTGAATTTGTTCAGTGGAACGTTGAACACTCTATCAAAATAGTAACGGAATGCTGCTCGTTTGTTTGAGGGAGAACTGTATGACGACTTAGGGATTATGGCATCTGTGGCGGTTGGCTTTCTGTAAATTTTGAAATTCAAACTATTGGAGTCGAGATTTTTCATTGCTTTTCATTGTTTGCATTGCATTATATTTGTGAGGTTGACGAACCTAACCCTAAATAATTGTTTATAGACCAGAAGCTGTCATCCGAACACCCCTAACGCCGCATAAGTGTGATAAAGAAGGCATACATAACCTAACACATGATCTACCGCACGTTTTCGAGATATTGACGGTAAACCGATTATTTTTGTTTATTTGATTCTTAACATTGTTACTTTTCACTTCCTTATGCTGGAGTAGCTTACTAATTGTCGTTGTTTTTCCAGTATGGCCTGAAGACGAGAATTAATATTCTCGAAACATGTAGCCAAGAATACACAAATTAGAGAAAAACGTTGGAGTTTTATTTACCCAGTTTCATCAAGTTACCCACCCCAATGAAAAATGGAGTCTTTTATCCCTATGATTGAAGAAGCGGAGCTATCCGTAGTCCTCCAAATGCTGCGAAAGATAATGACAAAACGCCACAGGAATTCTTAACATATAGGTTTCCTACATCAAGCTATATCACATAAGGTTATACCTCAGGCTTTCAGAATAAAGGTACCAAGCACCTTCAACAAACATAAACAACTTCTGGAACTGCGTCTAATAAAAATAAGACTGAGAGAACACTGGCAAGAACGAGACCTCATTGACCAAAAGATGAAATACCTTCACAGAATCCTCTCGCGGGAACTACACCCATTGGAGTATGACACGTTGATGGAACAACTAAGAGAGAAAATATTGTACCAGACCTATGAAGAGACGCAGAAGAGAGATAGAAAGCTTAAACTCCTGATACGAGAGAGCCACAACCAACGAAGAACGACCACTACAGATGGAGGCACATTCCACATCAAACGATTGTCCACAATGGACAACTCGTACATTTTGAACCCTATCAACTGCGACACCCACCGATTTGCACCGAGATTCACAAATATGACTGACATACCGCTACAAGATGACGAAATCGAACTACTGCAGAGAGGCCACAAATACAGCATACAACAGTGCCACTTCAACAAATTCCAGACGGCAGTCGACTTAGAGTCCCAACTATCTACACAACAACTACATCCCCAACTTAAGAGAGAGATAATATCCACCCTAAATGAGACAAAATACCACCATGACCTCGCGAAGAGAAGAAGACAACACACCCAAGAGAACGACACCATAAAAACTATCAAGACAAAACTCACTCAGAATAATTTGACGATAACCTACGGCGACAAAAACGCAGGTTTGGTGCTTTTACGTAATATTGACTATGTTGACAAAACTCTTGCATTCTTTACTAATAATAACATTATTGAACTTGCTAGTGACCCCATGAAAAAACTTGTTAAAACTGTTAAAGACAATGTCAAAGAGTCCCTACCCACCCTCAACAAATTTAACTATAGAACCCATAATCTCGTTGAAATGAACCCCAGAGCCCCTCTTCTTTTTAGCCTCATAAAACTACACAAGGAGGACAAAAGCATACGTCCAATCGTCACCAACAACGGCACCCCTGCTGGTAAATTGGCTCGTTGCCTTCAGAAGATAATACAACACGATTTCAATTTTCGACCCACCTATGCTATAACTAATACTGCTTCCCTCATAGATAAAATTAAAAATGTCAATATCACAAAAACTTCCAAGTTGATCTCTTTCGATATTAAAAACCTATACACGAACATTCCCATTACAGACACCATTAGGATCATAAATGATTTTCTCCTTGATAACCTCCATAGGCACCCCCATCTTGACTTCTTTGACGTTTCTGACATCGTAGACCTGCTGCGTGTCGTCACAAAACACAATTTCATGTTCTTCAGTGACAAGTTTTATAAAATTACTGATGGATTACCTATGGGATCCCCAATATCAGGGTTGATGGCTGAGTTCTACGTTAATTCCCTAGAAAGAGAGTTATTCTCTGACAAATATAAAATTATCACCAAAGATATTGCCTATTATGGCAGATACGTAGACGACATCCTAATTATATATAATGGAAGCCAGGCTCAAATCACTGCATTACTTAACATCCTTAACAACCTAGGTACCCTACAATTCACCCTAGAGCTCGAGAAAGCTAACACACTTCAGTTTTTGGACCTAACAATATTCAAAAATCTCGACTCCAATAGTTTGAATTTCAAAATTTACAGAAAGCCAACCGCCACAGATGCCATAATCCCTAAGTCGTCATACAGTTCTCCCTCAAACAAACGAGCAGCATTCCGTTACTATTTTGATAGAGTGTTCAACGTTCCACTGAACAAATTCAATTACGATAGTGAAATTTGCACAATTTTACATATAGGAAAGAACAACGGTTATGACACTTCTTATATACAAAACATATTCAATAGCTGCCACCAGAGTAGAATTCAAAAAGCCATTTACCCCAACTACAGTACCAATGACAGATACATTTCTTTAGATTTTCAGGGGGAAGTATCATACAAATTAAAATCCATTCTAGATAAGAACAATATAAAAATTTCATTCAGAAATGGCCACAAGTTAGGCAACCTAATTATCAACTGCAAGCATAGAACTAACCCACTATCACGAAGCGGAGTTATAAAATAATATGCCCCGACTGTAATAAAGTCTACATTGGTCAGACTGGTAGAAGTATAACCACTAGATTTAAAGAACACCTGACCGATCGCAATTCTTGTGTTTACAATCATGTCCGGGAAACCGACCACAAAATACAGGTGAACCACGTTAGACTTCTACATGAGATTAACAAGTCGAGGAAACTAAACATATATGAGGAACTTGAAATATATGGTCATTACGTGAAGGCACCAAACCTGCTCTTAAACCAACAAATTGAAATTAACCCATATAGATTATATACCAATCTGTTTGAATCTCCCGCCACACAAGACGCGCCACCTCAAGAAAACTGACAGACTTCACACCGGACATTGGTTTATATAAAAAAGTTCTTTACTGGTGCTGATTAGACGCAATTTTTCGATGTATGTATCAATTTTTCGAAGTTTTAATTGCTTTTCATTGTTTGCATTGCATTATATTTGTGAGGTTGACGAACCTAACCCTAAATAATTGTTTATAGACCAGAAGCTGTCATCCGAACACCCCTAACGCCGCATAAGTGTGATAAAGAAGGCATACATAACCTAACACATGATCTACCGCACGTTTTCGAGATATTGACGGTAAACCGATTATTTTTGTTTATTTGATTCTTAACATTGTTACTTTTCACTTCCTTATGCTGGAGTAGCTTACTAATTGTCGTTGTTTTTCCAGTATGGCCTGAAGACGAGAATTAATATTCTCGAAACATGTAGCCAAGAATACACAAATTAGAGAAAAACGTTGGAGTTTTATTTACCCAGTTTCATCAACCAATAGTCAACCTGTCATTAGTATTTTTGATCCCCCTATTGATATACAACCCTCCTATGTTAAATTAATGTATGTACCTACTATAACACATAAGTTAAAAAAGATTTTTTCCCCTTTTCTCCCCAATGAAGTTAAATTAGTATGCCATTATCCGTCAAAATTGTCACAAATTTATAGTAATATTAAAGATAAAATACCCTTAAATTTTAAATCAAATATAATATATTGTATCTCCTGTAATCAGTGTGAGGGTAAATACGTGGGTGTGTCCACGCAGTGGCTCAGGAGTCGTGTCGCCCTACATAAGAGTGACTGTAAGACCAAAAAGGAGAGATGTGCTCTTGCTTGCCATGCTGTTAACCATGGACATGCTTTTGACTTTGACGATGTGAGGGTTCTTGACTCGGATGGTAACTATCGGAACAGAATGTTTCTGGAGATGTACAATATCAATATCATGGAAAACACCGTGAATTTCAAACAAGACACAGAGGGCCTCAGCATCATTTACTCTAATATTATAAATTTTGATAGAAGCAGACGCAGTAGCTCGGATGCTTCTCTTAGTTTAATTTTTTAATTATTATTATTATTAATTTCTTTTTTTTTAATTTAAAGTGTTTCATAATTCATGCAAACTTTCATTTTTTTTATTGCTTTCATCTTTCATTAAATTGTTCACTTTTGTATTATTGTTTTTACAGATTGTCAATATAGCCCATTGGGCGTTTTTTTTGTTCATAGTAAGACCGCTTGCGATGTTAACAGCTGGCCATTCTCTCCTTCATAGCCGTTCTGACCTTGTTGTGCGCTGGTTTGGTCTGTTCTGTCGGGCGTGTGAGGTTGATTTCGTTAAATGTGCTTGTGCCCGTTCGTTTGATGTCTTCCTTGTTTCAATGTTGGCCACCTAACCAGCTCCAAGTAGGTTATGTTCAATTCATGACTTGGTTGTCTGTTTATGGTTTTGTGATTGCGGCGATTGTTTGTAACACGTACGTTTTAATCTTTGTAGATTTGTTGTACCTGATGAAGGACCCATTCAGGTCCGAAATATAGTACGTTTCCAATGAAAGAGAGCTTTATTGGTTTTTTAATTGATCGAACACCCGAACATAATTCTTCCTGTTATTTGCACGATCAAAGAATACTTCTCTACGTATATATATATATATATATATATATATATATTCGTATTATCCATATTGCAAGTTTAGGTATTAGTAGTAGGGTGTAATAAAACCTCTTTTCTTGCTAATTATAATTTACTGGGACTAGTTTCGAAGTTCACCTTCATCATCAGCCCAATCTACAAATTTTACAACATTCGAGTATAAAATAATATTGCTTAAAATTATTAAAACTTACAGTCTGGTTTTTGTCTTCCAACCAACATGATCAGGGACAATATATTAAAAGACTAATCCAAAAGCATCGGGGAAAATTTAAACGGCGAAACAGTTGAATTCATGGGGGTCACATACAGGTCAAACTCTGGCGTCACAAACCGGTCTTATAATATGAAACGTAAATCTAAAACACATACAATTGTTAACAATTCTACATTTCACTATCTCCACATTGTATTAAAACTTACATTTATAGTGCTTATCTTCCAACAAACATAATCAGCTCGACCGTGTCAGAGTGATTGTCGGTGTAGACAGAAGAGACCGGTGTGAAAGTTGAGACAGAGACAGCTCTACACATTTGATAGTGTAGATGCCACTATCTTGCAATTCCTCTCTTTTTAGATCCCTTTTCTTATTTAAGATGTTCAAAATGTTATTGTTGTTTTTATAAGAAGGTATAATATTGTATTTATTAAGAATATTTTTAAATTTGGTATTAGTATTAGTATTTATTAAGGCTAGGGCAGCTTGGTTTTTATTTCATCAGTACATAAAAAGAACACTGAAATGGTTTTTGCCAATAGTTTTTGCTTACTTTATCGTTATCAATACCTAAATGTTAAATAAGTATTGAGTGTGTTGTATCGAATTTCTGTAATCAACTAACTTTATTTTTTAATGTTAATTTTTGAAATAAATCTGAAAACACTTAATTTTTCCGAAACAATTGAAGATAGGTATAGGACAATGTACATAAAATATGTCTAGAATTTACTGAGGAATCCAAAAATTGAATAATATACAGGGTGTTCCATTTAAAATAAGAAAGTTAGTATTGGCCATTGTTACACGAGACACCCTGTATAAACAGTTTTTACTGAAAAAAATGCGCAACCACAAATACAAATCGACGTGTCCGAGCGTTTTTTCAAACACGCCCCCATTTATTTATTATCGAATTTATTCCATTTGGCTGATACACACTGTATATGTATGTATGTGTATATTTTAATCGAATTTCATTTCTTCTTCACTTCTTCCCTCATCTGGTTTGAAAATTCCTCGATACTGTATGGTGCCGTGCTCAGCAGGTGGTCCTTGAGAGTGTTCCGGAAACTTCTGCCCAATTTACTTTTCCATTGTGATGGAAGGTCGTTGTACATCCGGATATTTGTAGCATAGTGGGCCGTGGTTGACAAGCGTGCGAAGTCTGGTCTCAAGTCGTTTCTGTTTCTTGTTGCATGTGTATGCTGGTCTGCCTGTTTCGGCATCTGTAGGTGTTGTCTATGTACTTCGCAGAGGCATTTTAGTATGTACAGAGCATATACCGCAAGGATTTCGTGCTCGATAAATTGGGGTTTTGCGTGGCTTCTTGGTTGTTCCGCGTTCAGGCACCTCACCGCTCTTTTTTGTATTATCAGGATGGACTTAGTGTGTGGGTTATGGCCCCATATTTCGATTCCATAAGCTACTCTTGACTGGAAAAGTGCCATATAAGCGACCCTTGCGGCATTATACCCTGCTGTTTTCTCTGTTCTGCGTATCGCAAAGGTAACTCTGCTCAGCATCTTTTACAGGTTTTCGGTATGTTCACGCCAGGTTAGACGAGCATCGATGGTGATTCCAAGGAATCTTACTGCTTTCTCCGGTCTCTCCCATCTATCCATCTGGAAAGTTATCTGTTCAGTCTTCCCTTCGTTCAGGATCAGTGAGTTATCCCTGAACAATGTTTTCGCTTGCTGGATGTGTTTTGCAGCCTCTGTGTGAACGTCTTGGTCCGATGTGGCAGTCGTGACAAGTGTGGTGTCATCAGCATATATAATCGCTGTGGCGTCTATTTTTAGTGGTAGATCGTTGATGTAGATGATGAACAGCATGCCACCTAGAAGACTGCCTTGTGGGACGCCTATACTCATTTCATAGAATTCACTAGGTTCTCCGTTGTTGATCTTGACCTGCTATAAACATAATATAATAAAAAAAAATTGCTGGGGAAGGTCATAAAAACCATAAAGGGAAAGATGTGGCACCAAGATAAACGGGAGCTGATTGCGGATTAGTTTTTTCCATATTCGTTCTCAACATGTTTGTTTCCTCACGATGTTTTACCACATCTCAAAATCAAATTTCAAATTCGGAGAATGTCGAATAAGTACACATCATTCATGTAGGCGGTTCGAACGAGACAGAGTTTGCTCTGTCTCGTTCGAACCGCCTACATGAATGATGTGTACTTATTCGACATTCTCCGAATTTGAAATTTGATTTTGAGATAATTGCTTGCTGTTTTAGCTTTTGACTAGTCCGTTTAACCGATAACATTGTCTGGAATGACATTTTAACCTGTAACATTTTTGCCTCCAATTGCTACAAGTCTTTGCGGTGGCTTTCCCGATGCTTGTTCCGTTTGTGCTTCGGATTTGACTATTATGTGCTGAAGATGACAGTTTAAAACTGTCGAAACATGTCCACATAGTAAATTAATAAACAATTGCAAAGATATAAGAAGCTATTTTTCTACAATATCTCAAGATGTTATGCAAAGTACTATCTGTTTTGTTAACAAGGTTGATAGTAAAATTGACCAAGATACATTTTTGCAGACATTGAAAAGAAGGAAATACAGAGAAAGCGGCCCAGATCTGAAGAACCTAAGAAAAGAGAATTCATATATCATATTAAAATGATGCAATTTCTAAACAATTTCAAAATTGAGAACAACAATTAACATCCTTTAAGTTTTTAAAGTTAAGAGAGAGAAATTGTACGTGGAATATTTGAAGGTCCTGTTAGAGTTAGAAAACTATTATATCTTCGAAGATGTGTCAACCAACGGAATCTAACCTACAAAGTTACACCATCGTGTAGCATTTGACGGTGAGATATTTTGCTTTTTCACTTACGAAAAAGATTTTACTGTAGATGTTTGAAAAGTGATGTCGTTTTTATACTTGTGCGCTGATTATTGTTGTTTTATTGTAGTTGGGGGCCTGAGGACGAGTTTATCTCGAAACCGGTAGCCAGAAAACCATAATAAATACTTTGGAATTACTACAAGCCTTGCATTTTATTTATTTGACTAAATACATCCAAAGTACCATGGAGAGATTGATTACAATGTTAAATATGTCTAGTTCATAACTGTAATATTTCACAGTTTTAATGTATTTAGAGCCATTACAGGTCATAATGTAGTTTTACGGTTAAAGATTTTTTCTTACAATACAACTGTGTTTCTTTACGGCAATATTGCCGGTATCAAATAACCGGCAATATTGCCGTAAAAATGTTTCTCTATAGTTCTCAAAATTAAACCAAGCATACTGTAAGCCTTCCTCAACATTGCATCTATGTGAGCATTGAAAAGGAGCTTTGTGTCGAAGGTCACACCCAAGTCTCTAATACTAGAAACTCGCTCTATTATTGTATTGCCAAGCTCATAGTCAAAATTAAAGAGGGTCCTATTTCTGGAAAATGTTATAACATGACATTTACTGGTATTGACATTAATGAAGTTAGTCCGGCAGTACTCCGCAAGGCTACTCAAACCCCCCGATGAAGGTTAATGCAATCGCCGCTACTTCTTACTGCCATAAACATTTTCATGTCGTCAGCATACATGTGACATTTTACATATCGAAAACAATCCGTCACGTCGTTGATATATAACAGGAACAGCAGCGGTCCCAAGTGACTGCCCTGAGGAACACCCGACGTGACCGTAATGCACCTCGACACAAACCCCTCTATGGAAACCTGCTTAGAACGATTTTTTATATAAGAGTCAATCTAGCGCAACAAATCCCCCGCAATGCCAATGTCGATAAGCTTAGCCTACAAAAGACTGTGAAAGCCTGTTAAAAGCCTTGGCAGAGTCTGTGTAAATAGAGTCAACCTGCGCACCAGCATCCATAGATCTGAGGATAAAATCGGTATACTCCACAAGGTTGGTTTCCACGCACCTGCCAGAAAAAAAACGTGCTACTCCACTCGTATTAGTTGCTTACAATTGAAAAAAATCACTTTGTATACCAGCTTCTCTAGCAGTTTGCCAAATAAAGGCAAAATAGATATAGGGCGATAATTAGTAACCGACGTCTTATCGCCGGCCTTAAAATTAGGAATAACATGGGCCAGCTTCTAGATGCGAGGAAAGACACCCTCCGATAGTGATTTATTGAAAATAATTGACAATGGTAAGGCTAGTGCACCAGAACATTCCTTAGCCAAAAGAGGTGGTATCCCATCAGGTCCGGCCCCCCTTAGTGACATCCAGAGAACGCAAGGCCGACTCCACCGCGGCAATGTCGACGCAAAGTGACGACAAAACGACCGCGCCGCGAAATCGCTCACGACCACCATCGGAACTCCAGACGTCATTTGTATAGACTGAACCAAAATAGTCAGCAAAAAGATCGCAGATTGCTCCACCGTCAGACGCTTCGGCGCCATTAAAACGCATCAGCGAAGGCATGGCACGATCAGTGTTACGTTTCGATTGAACAAAACTCCAAAACAACTTAGGATCCGACCGTAAACTGGCCTCGGTTTTAGTTATATACGCACGATAATCTAAATTAATGAGTCTCGTAGAGCGTCCCCTCAACATGCTAAATGTAAGATAATCTAACCTATTTCCGTACCTTTTCCACTTATTATGAAAATTAAATTTCTTGCGAATGACATGGATTGTAGCTGACGAAAACCAGCATGGAAAGCCGCGAGGCTTCTTTCTCAATCTTGGTACATGATCATCTATACAATCAAATAAACAATTATTAAAGATACGTGTGGCCTCATCAGTGTCACCAACTGTTTCATATCTGGGACTGGGAGGGTTTTAATAACAACATCTCTGCTCGGTGACTATTTGGAACTGGTTTATTTGGACGTTCACATCCATACATATATATGTAATACAAAACAACATTACAGGAAACTGTAATAATATAACACATACATTATATAACATCTTCCCTCTTTTTTTTAAACTTAATACAATGCATGTACATAAAAAACAACTAAACTCAAAATATTACATGTTATACGATTGACTGGAATGTCCACTAATAGTTAAGTAAGTTGGCTTTCTAAAAGTTCTACCATACCTCGATTGTTGTGTTAAATCTATAACATTTTCATTATTAATCTATGTGTAATTTCCAGTAGATTCTATATTCACATTATTCCGTTTAACGTCTTCATATTTGTTCCTAACACTAACACCTTCTTTTATAAATTGTCTGTTTCGTCTTATAATTCTCCCTGTGCAATCTAATTTAATTAAATATGAACTTATACTTTTTCTACCCACTATAATTCCTTTCTCCCAATTCTTTTCAAACTGTTTTACATATACTCTTGTTCCTACATTTAATACTTTTAATTCTTTACATCCTCTGTCATAATAATACTTTGATTTTGTTTGTTGATTTTTAAAATAATTTTTTACTTTATTGTGATTAATGTTACATGGTTTTAATAAATTATTTTTTACTGGAATAATTCCTCTTAACCTTCTATTATATAATAATTGAGCTGGACTAGGTAGTGTTGCTGTTAATGGTGTATTTCTAAGTTCCAATATACATAAATATGGGTCTTTTCCATCGTGTTCACATTTTATCAAGACATTTTTTGTTGTTTGAATAGTTCTCTCAACCATTCCATTTGATTGGGCAAATTGAGGACTTGATGTAACATGTTTAATATCATAAATTTTACAATACTGCTTAAATTCAGCACTAGAATATTGAGGACCATTATCTGAAACAAGTATTTGAGGAATACCTTGTCTTGAAAATATTTGTTTTAAGTGATTAATAATTGACATACTTGTTGTTGAATTTAGCAAAGATATTTCCATAAAATTAGAATAATAGTCTACAACAATTAAATAATTTCTATTTTTAAATTGAAATAAATCGGTACCAACTTTTAACCATGGGTATTGAGGAATCATATGTGGAGTCAATGGTTCTTTACTATTATTATTTCTGTAGATTGCACAAGTTTCACAATTTGAGATTACATTATCGATATCAACCGTCATACCTGGCCAAAATACCAATTCTCTAGCTTACATACAGACGATGTCCTTTAAAAATTAAATCATCGGCAACATATAACTCATCTCGATAAGGCCAATACATTAATAATTCTTTTTGTAAATCCTTCTTGTGTTCGGGAAATCCGTTTTTTATTTTATTTATTAATAATTGCAAATATTTATCATTTTTAATAACATTTTTAAAGATTTCAAATTTTGTGTCAGACATAGGAATTGTCGATCTTAACATACAAACTTGTGCTTCAATATTCTTACAAAAATTATGGTACGTTTCTAAAGTTGGAGCACGTGACAATGCATCTGCAACTTTTAATTCTCTGCCAGGTTTATATACCAAATTAATTGAGTATGGTTGCAATTTAATTAACATTTTTTTAAGTCTTGGTGGTGCATTTACAACAGGTTTTTTATATATGCTTATCAATGGTTTGTGGTCTGTTTCGATCGTTATTATTCTGCCATAAATGTACTGCCTAAATTTATGACAAGCAAAAACTATGGCCAACATTTCTTTCTCAATCTGTGCGTACGACCTTTCCGCAAAATTGTTAGTGATTTTGAGCAGTATGCTACGGGATTATTATTTTGTAATAATACTGCTCCCAAACCGAACTGTGATGCATCACAAGATATAGTTACCGGGTCCATAACTGAGTAATAACTCAGAACAGGTTCACTGCCGAGAATCGCTTTTAAATCACTAAACGCCTTACTTTGTTCGGCATTCCATTGGAAACAATTATCCCTTTTCAACAATGCTCTTAACGGTTCTGTTATTTCAGACATTTTCGGTATAAATTTATTTAAATACGTTACCATTCCTAAAAATATTTCAATTTCTTTTCTGTTTGTCGGTTCTTTATAATTATTAATAGCTTCAATTTTTTCTTTATCTGGAAGAATACCCTCGCTAGTAAAAACATGTCCCAAATATTTTATTTTGTCAATTCCAATCTTACATTTATCTTTGTTCAGTTTAATACCACTTTTTCTACAAGTTTTTAATACTTTAGCTAGCCTTTCATCATGAGTTCTCAAATCATTGCCCCAAACTATTATATCATCAATATATGTATCTACCCCTTCAACACTATCAAATATCTCTTTTATTTTCTGTTGAAAAACCTCTGGTGCAGAGCAAATACCATAAGGTAAACGTTTAAAACAAAATCTTCCGAATGGAGTATTAAAAGTGCATAATTTACTACTTTCGTTATCTAATTTAATATGCCAAAAGCCATTACTACAATCTAAAACACTAAAATATTTTGCTCCTGACAATTTGTATGTAATTTCGTCAAATGTAGGTATATGAAAATGTTGCCTTTTAATAGCTTTGTTTAGATCTTTAGGATCAATGCATATTCTAATATCATTGTTACCTTTCTTTACCAACACCATTGAGTTGACCCAGCTCGTGGGGCCAGTCACCCGCTCCACTATTTTCAGCTTCTCCAATGATTCTAATTTTTCTTTCAATGGTTTCATTAATGCAAATGGTACTTTTCGCGGTGCGTGTACTACTGGCTTCACGGCAGGATCAACTTCAATTTGATGTTCTCCTTTCATGCTACCAATACCTACAAACAAATCAGAATAAGATTTCATAATTCTATCAGATGTGCTATTAATTACGTGTACATCATTGATTAATTTAAATTTGCGAATTGATGGCAAACCAAGAATCGCATATTGATCAGTGTTCATAACATACACTTCTATTTCATTTTCAATACTGTTTATATCACATTTAACTCTGCATTTGCCTTCAATTTTCAAAATCTGACCGCCATACGTTGTGAGTTTTTTATTACATTGCTCCAACTTAATTGAAATTCCTAATTTTAAAAATGTTCTTAACGGCAAAATATTCACTTGCGCACCCGTATCTACTTTAAAAGTTAATTGAATTTTGTTATTTAAAACAGCATCATCTAACCACCCTTTGTCATTAATTGAATTTATACATCGTAAATACAAAGTATCTGCAGAAGAGTGAATTTCGTCTTTTATATTTACAAAAATTCGCAAAATGATTCAATTTATTACAGTGATAACATTTTACTCCCCTGGCTTTGCATTCATGTTGATGATGAGATGTCCAACATCTACCACACGGCTTGTTGTGGACGCTATTTTGACTCCATCTGTGCCTGGTATATTCGTGTGACGTCGCTGGACTCGTTTTGGTTGAGGTACCATGTGACGTACTTGCTTTCGATCCACGGTTATGAAAAAGCGATTTCTTCCTGAAGCCTCCGCCATCTTGCTGGACTGCATTCAATACTTCGTGCTCTTCCTTTTTCATGCCACACAAATTTTCCATCTGCTTTTCTGTCAATTCCGCTGCTCTACAGAATTCCACCGTGTCGGTTAATGTTAGGTTTTTTGATCGAAGGAGCCTGTCTGTTAACATTTTGTTGTTTATGCCAATTACTATTCGGTCTTTTATTAAACTGTCGGTGAGGGTACTGAATTCACATGTTGAACTTAGCTGTCTTAAATTGTTGACGTACTGGTCCACAGTTTCGCCCACTTTTTTGCCACATGTGAAGAACAAGTATCGCTCGTAGGTGACGTTCTTCTGCGGTATGAAATATTCGTCGAATTTCTCGACAATTATTTTGTAGTCGAATTTATCGTTCTCATTGGCAAATTGAAAATTATTATAAATTTTTATTGCTCGCTCACCAATTGAGTTGAGAAAAATCGCAGCACATTCTTCGCTATCCGGTTTCAGCTTACACGCTTTCAGATATACATTGAACTTCTGCTTGAAAAACTCGTAGCTCGTGGCCACATCCTCGGAACCAAATTCCATTTGCGTTGGAGGTTTTATATAAAGGCTTCCGCTCTCCATTTCTTCACACTTTATTTTTCTGTTTAACTCTTGTTCGTTTTCAATGTTCGCAGCGCCATGTTTCATATCTGGGACTGGGAGGGTTTTAATAACAACATCTCTGCTCGGTGACTATTTGGAACTGGTTTATTTGGACGTTCACATCCATACATATATATGTAATACAAAACAACATTACAGGAAACTGTAATAATATAACACATACATTATATAACACAAAGTTGATTCCCAGTCAATACACCTGATAGAACCATCAAGGCCAACTAAGTCAGCTCTACGAAAATTGTAACCACGTCCCATGCCAGGACCCGCCAATCTTTTGGTGGGTGTACAAACTATGTCAAATTCAAGGGTAACATGCGCGCCGTCCTCCGGCACCAGCGGTGAATAACAAATATGCAAGTAATTCAAAATATCGGGATTACAAATAACCAAATCGAGGATGTTCCCAAAAGCATTGGGTCTATGATTGAACTGATTAAGTCCGTTCAAAGACAAGCAGCGTACGAAGTCCGCATATCTACCCGCAGCACCGAAGGTCGGAGCGTAGTACCCGAGCTTATGATTCGCAGTCCAAACAATAAATTATTGTGTAACGTGATTTTTTCGGTACGATAACGTTCAGTACGTTCCGAAACAGGAACGGTTTTTCCCATCACTACACTGGAGGAATTCATAGACAACCCAGGACCCAACAGCACCCTCGTCCAATCTTCCGTAACGCAGACTGGTCACGTTTTCAGGAGCACTTAGAAAACTGCCTAGAAGCTAATTTTGTTACCAATTATGACGAATTTATAACGGCACTGAAGGAAGCCAAATTGAATGCAATTCCTGATATTTGATAAGGTTATAACACAGCCTACATGTCTTTGGTGGGACGATGAGTGTACAAGAATGTTGAGATTGAGAAAATATCTATTAAGACAATATTACCGGAAACCGACAAACATCAATTTTATCATAGCTAAAAGACATGTTGCCCTAACAAAAAAGCTGCCTCTTAGGGCACGGACACACAATTAGCAACGCTGCTAGCTGTGCTGATAGCGGCCCTGGTAGCGGAGCGTTTGAATACTCAGGTGCTTATGAGCATTGAGCGTTGCTGCCAGCGGTGCTGATTCCGCGGACTGTATGTTTATTGCCATAAGCACCTGTGTATTCAAACGCTCCGCAACCAGCGCCGCTATCAGCACTGCTATCAGCACAGCTAGCAGCGTTGCTAATTGTGTGTCCGTGCCCTTAGGAAGAAAATAGTCTTTCCGAACCTTCTGCGAAGATTTGAGCAGGTGCACTTCCTTCTCCTGGGTTTGGAGATACATTACATTCGCTTCTCTCAGTAGCAGGAATACCCGAAATGAACATGGACCATATGATATTTCTTGGACGGAAGAATTTTTGAATAGATTATGCCCCCACATGCTCCCACAAGTTAGGAAGAGTAATGAGATGGAACCACCTTTATTGGAAGAATCGTCTGGTGAAATTGCGGGTAATTTCCGTGAAGAGGAGCTGGTGGCCGCTGTGAAGACCCGGGCGAGGGATCTCCAGAGTCGGACGATATTCGATTGATTCTCCGTAAACATGTTCCTAGAGAAATACTTGTTATTTTAGTTAATCATTTCAACGAGATTTTGACAGGAGCTAGTGTTCCGAAGGAGTGGCTCAATGTCATAGTATCCCCAATCCCCAAGCCCGGAAAGGACCCTTCAACTCCGGAAGGCTATCGGCCAATTTCCCTTCTAAACTGTACCAGAAAATTGTTAGAGAAGATTTTGTTGAGGAGAATGGACTGATGGACTGAGAGGCAATCCCTTCTTGACCAGTATCAGTTCGGCTTTAGAAGAGGACTTGGAGTGACGCTGTGTGTTTTTAATCTGACAGGGCTCATACAGGCAGCATTTTTGAAGGGGCACATCATTGTGGGCGTCTTTGTTGATGTAACTAGCAGCTTATGACAACGTATCAATCGATCCTTTTGAACATCCTACGTTCTAAGAGTTTCCCAGGCAACTGGGTTTCCCAGTTTTGCGAGCGCGTAAAGTATGGAAACAAGAGAAAATATCTGAGACGGTTTGTTATTTTTAAAAATTCTTGAACACTTCGATTTTTTATTATTAAAATACACATTTCTGTGAAAAGTTCAATTTCCGACCATCCATTGTTACTGAGTTTGGACGTCAATGACACTTTTTTAAATGGGAACCCCATTTTCTTTCTTTCTAATTTTGGTAGATCACTTAATTATCTAAATGGTATCGGAAGTATTTTATGGCTATAATATTTCTTGCATTTTTGTTTTGTCAGAATTAATTGCCCTGAAAATAAATCGGAGCACCAAAATATTCTATCGCGCAAGGTTTTCGAAACTATTTTAGTAATTTTACAAATTTATACCAGCTGAACCCATTATTGTAGAAACCTCAAAATGATCTCAAGGAAACCTTAATCTTTACACTTTTACCTGAAATCCGAAAAGTTTGTTCCCAAACATTATTTGTAAGCATTTAAACGATTCTTTAAGTGGGTTGCGGACGGCTGCATAAATTTCAAAAACACGTCAGTTGATGTAAATATGTATATATTGATAATTAAAATCGACGTGTTCGAGAATTTTTCAAATAACAAACCATTTCAGAGATTTTGTCAAGTTTCCATACTTTACGCGCTCACTGTATAACAATGAAATATAATTTTAACAGTACGCTTAACAATTCGATCATTATTCTCTAGACAGTTCAGCACTTTTCTTCGAATTTGAATGCATTTTTTTTTTTTCAAATTTCAATGTATTTTAACGATACATTATAAAATCATTGCAATACAAAGTTAATATAATAAAACAAACTTGTAGAGTATAAAATTAATTGATATCCAATTAAGATTATTCTCTAGACAGTTCGACATTTTTTATCAAACTTATATGATATAACTTGATATTCCTTTATTAGTCTATTACGCAGACTTTCCGGAAGTCAGAGGAGTTTCAGCTTTATGGCCTTGAAATTTTATAATAAATTACCAAGAGACGTGGTTCAACCGGTCAAACTTTTTAAACAAAAGATTTTAACTTTTTTTATTGGGCAGAGCTTACTACTCGTGCGCTGAGTTCTTGAAGAACGTGGTTGAGCTGACATGTTTTAGTATGTAGTTGCATACTTTTATTCTATTTACTTATTTGTCACGCGTATTTTTACGCATACGTAATAATTTCATGGTTGTAATTGCTGAGAAGGCATATAAGCAGTTCGAACGATTTACCAGCATCAGTAGTGCCTTAACCAGTGAAGAAGTGTCTTAACCAGCGAAGAAGTGGATTAACCAGTGAAGAAGTGTTGGCCTGTGAAGTGTTCAGTAAAATAAAAGGTAGGCAGCATTATTTAGATCGCGTGGTACCGACGACACTTCTCCCAACTATGAACTATTCTAATCGAGAAAAATAATGTACTAAAACCTATCTATCAAGCTCTTCATTCTTATTGATAGGTTTTTAAGCATTTGTTTTTGGAAAATAATCGCTTAAAATAAAACATGAAATTAGAAAAGCATTACAAAAACAGTTGTAGGTATTAATCTTAAACACCAATTTACACTATAAATTTCATACCTCTATCAGCATTTCAACTAAAACTAATATGTTATACATGATGTCTCACGGAACATGATGTAAATGGGGATCTCGGTAACTGTAAGAGCTACGATATCGATTAAATGGGATAAAAGTTGCGTAAAGTCAAAACTGTCAAATCTGTCTCTGGAATATTGAATTTTTTTGAATATTTTCGCTACTACGATAAATAAAGAAGACATACGAGTATATTATGACGCCAATTTTGTTATCAAAAAGTTCGTCCTATTTATCTGGATGATATATAACTTTTTATTTGTTATGGACATCATATTGAATTTTTACAGATTATTGATTTACAAATTATCACAAAAATACTTTTAGGTGGTCCGCCAGATCGCTAGAGTTAACCCTCATGGATTATTTTTCTATGGGGCTACATAAAAAATAGCGACCATGTAGTTAGCTGCGATACTGTATAGATAATTCAGGCAATGTGGAGAAGGTTATATTAGTGATGTACCTTTTCAGGAATTGTTAATTCTTGTTTAGAACAAATGGCGGTTAAAAGAATGTGAGGTTTCATTTGATATTTAGAGATTTACATAGAACATCTAGATTACTTTACGATACAAGTAGGTATAACATGTTCATGATAGAATAGAGTTTTCAATTTTTAATTCACAGTAAACAATGTAATTACTTAACAAACAAAAACATTAACAGAAAGTATTTGGTCTACATTTTTAAATATAGTTGTTATTTTAGGTCTAAACTTGTCTATTATTAGTACTATTAGGTATTTCCAAAGGCCCCCTTCACTACTCCCTAAAGGCTCTTCACTGTATCATAGTTCCTTAGATACACGTTACCTTTGATAAAACCTCATTAAACAAAAAAAACTACCCTTCTAACCGTGAAAATAATATACTAAATCCTCCCCATCAAGCATTACAAAAACAGTTGTTCTAATCTTAAAACCAATTTATTTCAAACTATATAAGTTTCATACCTATATTTCAACTAGAAACAACAATTTATATAGTCAGCACTCCTCCGTAGATTTTGGATGCTTATAAAGGGTACAACAATACTCTCGTGTATCGTCGGTAAATTTTAGTTTGTTACCGTCTGGCTGACGGTGTAGGAACAGCAACACGTAAAGACTGGATTCGTTCATATTAAGGCGTATTTTTAATAATCAAACAACAATAATAATCTTCAAGCGGGTAGCAGGTCGTAGCGACATCAGGGCTTCTGAAGCGAGGTGCTGGATCGAGTCAAGGTTCTGGAAGACTTCTGTAGTAGCGGTGTGGGTTGTCGTAGAGCTGCTGGTCGAATGTGCCTGCCTTTGACCTTTGAACAGACGAGATATCGAGGTACCTAAAAAACCCTCTTAATCTAAAGTAATTAATGACGAAGATGGAAGTATAAATGGGGGTGCTGGGGTTGCACTTTCAACTGGAATCATGACTGATGTTTGTTTGGGGGGGACGGGCACTTGAATGCCGGGCTAGAAAAATATTATGTCAAAATGTTAGGTTTGAGCATCTAAAACAGAAATTGAATGTTAGAAAATTTAAAGAAAAAGTGTATCGGAATCTTGGGCTAGAAGAATAATCTGAGTGATTTACACCGGACGATCGAGCAGAACCCTTGGGCGTTTATACCGCAAGTTTTCTGTGTCGTACGGTAACATCCCCCGTAATAGGGGATTCGAATGTTCCTCGAGGTTCGAGTACATTTTTTCTGCAGTCTCTCGCACGAATTCGTCGATGGTGATCATCTGGGCGTCTTCGTGAAGAGTGGTGTTCCTGACAAACCACGGAGCATCGAATGCCATTCTGAGACACTTGTTTTGGATGACCTGTAGTTGTCGCATTTGTGTCTTAGCCGCGTATCCCCAAGCTGGGCAAGCGTAAGTCATCGTAGGCCTAATAACGGCGTTGTAGAGTCGAATCTTACGTGTAGGATCCAACCTACTGCGCCTGTTTATCAGAGAATAGAGGGCGACTAACGCTGCTTTCGCTCGGTTCGCCAGGGCTTTGACGTGCGGACTCCAGGTCAGCCGTCGGTCCAGAATGACACCCAAGTACTTCGCTTGTGTTTGCCATGGAATCTCCTCCTCGTGCAGAACTAGCGGCTCTGGGTTGCCTCGGATCCTACGAGTAAAAAGTACCGAGGTACTTTTTGTCGCATTCACCTTGACTCGCCAAGTCGCGAAGAAGCGCTCCAACACCGAGAGGGCGTTTTGCACTCTGCGCGCCGCAAGGTCCGGAGACATTGAGCGCGCAAAGATGCAAACGTCGTCGGCGTACATCGCTAACTCGGTTCCCTGTGTTCGGGGCAAGTCACTAACGTAGATACTATAAAGTAACGGCGATAGCAACGAGCCCTGAGGGACTCCGGCAGTTAGGATTCGTTCGCTTGACCTCGTTCGGTTCAGCTTAGTTCGGAAAGACCTACGGGAGATGTATGATCCGACTAATTGAACTAAACGAGGGGGAATACCTGAAACAAACATTTTATTAAGCAAACCATTGTGCCATACCTTATCGAACGCTTTCGAGATATCCAGGAAAACCGCGACCGTGTGCTCGCGGCGGTTGTATGCGTCGGTGATGTGTTCCACGAGGCGTAGTACCTGAAGGGAGGTGGAATGTCCTGAGCGAAATCCGAACTGTTCGTCTGGTATGATCTCGAGTTCTTCGACGATATCTTGTAGCCTTGTTAGGATTATCCGTTCCGTGATCTTGCCGAGTGTTGGTAGTAGACTGATCGGTCGGTAGTTCTGCGGGAAAGTGCGGCTCTGACCGGGCTTGGGAATAGCAATCACATCCGCGCACTTCCACTTTTCAGGGAAATGGCGGAGGCGCAGTACTGCATTCACAATACCGGTCAGGGCGACAATAGCCTTCTTAGGCATAGCTTTCAGCGCAGCGTTCCCGATCCCGTCAGCTCCTGGAGACTTCCGTTTCTTGCACCTGGCGATGGCCTGTTTAACTTCGGTTGGACTGGCAGGGGCGATCGGTTGATCATCTTCTTCGGACATTCTCTGTCTTACTAGACGTTCAACGTTGTCGACGTGCTCGTCGTCGTCATCGTTGTCGTCGTTCAGAGTGAACTGTCTTTCGAAGGTATCAGCGAAGGCCTCTGCTTTATCCTCGTTAGTAAACGCCATACCGGCAGAACCGTGTATGGGTGGCATCGTTCGGGTGCCGCCTTTCAGCGATCGGATCAGTTTCCACGTCGAGTTTTGGTCCTCTTCGTTCAGGGCGTCCAGTTTTGCATCGAAAGCAGCGAATCGACATTCGTCCAGCTCCCGCCGGACTTGTCTTGTGAGACGCTCGTATGTTTCCCTCTCGACTGGGTCCCAATTTCGTTGCCACGCTCTTCTAGCCCTGTTTTTCTCGCGGATCAGTGTCCGTACTGCCGCTGGTAGGGCGCGCCGTTGGTTCCGTATGGGGATTCGGTTCGTTGCTGATCGAAGGGAGGCTTCTATCCGTTCCGTAAAGCTTTCTACAGCTTGTTCCAGTTCCGGGATATCTTCTATGAGTCGAATCGGTCCAATCGTATCCTCCAGGTGTTCGGTGTAGGCTGGCCAAGCGATGACGTTCTTCATTATTGGAATGAGGTTGTCCTGGATATCTCCCAAATCCAGTAGAACCGGATTGTGGTCCGAGCTCAGCTCATTCAGCGCTGTTAGTTGGTGCCCCAATCCAACATCGCGCATGATGACCATGTCCAAAACATCCGGTCTTCCGTTGGTCGGGAAGTGCGTAGGTTCCGGTGGCGCGTCGGCTTGAATGTCCCAAGATTCTACAAGATCGTGAAGTATCTTACCATTGCGGTTCTGGTTTCGAGAGTTCCAAGATGGGTGCTTCGAGTTCAGGTCTCCGGCGATGATAACCCCTTTGTCCGTGTCCAAAACTGCCCTCAGGTCGTTCTCTAGGATGCGTCTCGCGGGGGCGTTGTAGGCCGCTACCAATCTCAAGAGACCGGCAGTAGTCTTCACAACGACGGCGTTCGCTTCTAGATGTTCGAGTTCTGGGAGTTGGTCCTCGTAGTGGTCCAAGCTTGTTCTCACGAAGATTGCAGTACCGCCTCCTCTCGCACCCTGTCGATCCTTTCTGTACAGTCGGTAGTTTGGCACGCGTGGATTGTCGCCAGCCCGCATGTGCGTCTCGCAAATTAGGATTGCGTCGGGGTTAAACCTCTCCGCAAATTCGCGTAGTTCCGCAACACGGTTGACAACTGAGTTCGCGTTCCAAAATACCAACTGTAAGGAACATGGGATTCTTGGTCTTCTCTCCATTAACGTTTGAGGGCGGTCTGCAACTCCGATGCGTGTTTAATTAAAACCCCCAGAATGTCAGCGTTCGCGCTATAACATTCTTCGAAGATTTTAAACAACACCGTGAACAGCTTCAGAAGGTCCGGTCGGTCGGTGTTTGTCACTGGTTCACTTGTCACTTTTTCACTTGTCACTTTTCCACAAAACATTTGTTTACTTGGCACTTGTTTAACTGACACTTTTTCACTTGGCACTTGTTTTTTAGCACTGTTCTTCTTGCTTTTCGACTTCTTCTTCTTCTTCTTGGTTGTCGTATTTCCCGATGAACTGGCCGTTGGGTCATCTGGTTTTTGTACCTGCGAACACGACGGGATGGGTGTTAGGGATTGGCTAGGCAATTTCGAGCTTGCGCCGGTCGGTTGCTTTGCCGGGATTAGGTTTGAGGTTACTTTTGGCTTGTTTTGGGTCAGCGCCGCCGCTTTCACGGTTGGTTGCTTTGCCGCCACGTGGGTGTTAGTGGACACTACATTAGCGTAACTAAGTCCACTTACCTGGTTGTTCTTTGGGTGTTTGACGCATCCCGTGAAATTGGCGGTGTGTTGCAATCCGCAGTTTCCGCACTTCGGTGGGGCTTCCGCTGGGGCGTCGCAATCCACCCGGTAATGGGCACCACTGCACTTCACACACACTTTGTCACGGTTGCATCCTCGCTGGGCGTGTCCGAACGCCTGACATCTGTGGCACTGACCTACTTCTGTTTTCCTTCGCGCCGATTCCACGGTCACGTCCAGTCCAAGTAGGGTCTTGGCGTCGAAGATCTTCTTGGCTTGGTCCGTTTTTCTTAGGGATACCAAGACTAGCGGTATAGGCTGTCTTCTGGCACCCATTCGAAGGCGGTAAGCACCGTACGGACTGAAACCTTGGGAACGTAGATCCGCGATGATCTTCTCTTCTGAGAATTCCGTCGGCACTCCTCTGAAAACCACTTTAAGTGGTTTTTCTTCGGTGAGCGCGTACGAGTGGTGCTGGATGCCCTGAGCCGTAGCGTACTGTTTCAACAGTTTGAAACCTTCCTTCATCTCGAGGTGGATGCTGATCCCGTCCTTGGTCAGCTTTGCCTTTTTGTAGGTGATGTTGTTGCGCCTCATGTACTCCATAACTTCGGGCCAGTCGGTCTTCTTGCGGATGACGATCGGGGGAACTCGGGTGTCTCTCGGGGCCGTCCGTGGGGTGTCGACGCCGGTATGCGGTTACGCACTTCTTGCGACTACGGTAAAGCCCGTTTCGTCGTCCTCGCCGGGTACCGGGACTTTCAGTGCGTCCGCCATCACCTTCTCCGCTTCCTTCAGGGACACCAGGGTTGGCACCGGTGTTTCGGGTTGAGGTGCTGGGTCGCAGAGCTCCAACTTGACTTTCCGCGCCCTCCGCGGCTTCTTTGGCTTTGCCGCCTCCATGGCAAAGTCAGGCCTAGAAATACTAGAAAAATCTAGTGAAGCAGAAAAATTAAAAACTAATTCTTGTTCTAAAAAGAACAAGCAACAGAAGTTGGTTCGAAGGTTCTAAGAAGAACCAAGTCGGGGTCTCGTAGGTAGTCGGGCTCTCGTAGGTAGCTGAGGTCTTGGAACGTCTGCACCCACTGTGACTGTCTGCACCCACTGTGACTGTCAACTCGAATGATGTGCCTGCCGTCGGATCGTCGCTCCTTTTAGCCCTGCCAGCGGTCGCGTGGTGCGCTCTCATTGGCGCGACCGCTGAGACGCTCTCCGTCGTCAGGCTCCGCCCACTCGAGACCGGCGCGACGCTGTAGTGTCTGTCGCTCCGACAAAGGGCGCTGGGACCCCCGCTCAAGGCGTTGCGGCGGTCTGCGAGGGCGGCAGAGCGTTGGTGTCCGTGGGGGTGGCCGTCGGACTATCAAATGGGGCGTCCGTGTTGAGGTCCGCGGCGGCGTAGTCCGTGGTGGCGGTGCCCGTGGCGGCGGTGTTCATGCCGGCGGTGTCCGTGTAGAACTTCCGCGGTGGTTAGTGCTGTCAGGTCCGCGGCGAAGTTCGCGGCGGCAGCCGTAGTGAGGTCTGCGATGATGTTCGCGCTGGCGTCCATAGGGAAACTCGCGGCGGTTTCCTCTGAGGCGTTCGTGGTGTAGTGGCGCCTGGTCTGGCGGCGAATCTTCGGCAGTCTTCCCGCGTCCGGCTCGTCCTCCTCGCGTAGGAGGACGAATTATTTATTGTTATAGAATGAGTTCCGCAACCAAGTTCCAGTCCTAAACAACTTCCGCAATCACAATCCGAAACGATACACCAGCAATTGAGCCGCCAATTAAAGTGTGTGGACGCCTTATATGTATGATGAATGCACCATTAAAAATTTCGACTAATGTTGGGGGGAAGCAGCACATAATTAAATGTATATCCTTAATTACTGCTTTCCGAATCATGATAAACGCATTACGAACAACAACTGGATCAGGATACAAACCACCCCACCCTAATCGTCAAAATTATGGCAGTCTACGCATCAGATGAGAGGATATAAACTCTGCGTTTTCAACACGAATCCGAACAAGTGTTTTAACGAATTTAACACACAAAGATGTGAGCGAGTCTCTAACAGATGCACAGCTACTCTTTCAACGTCGCATCCGTAATGCTTTCAAAAAAGAATCAGCATTAAAACTTAATGCTGTATTCTGCGGAGAATTTGTAGTGGTTAAGGGTGATGAAGAGGTATTTGAATTTAAATACGTCAACACCAAAAACGTTCCTCTATACCAAGAAAATAATGGTCATGGAGAATTTTCGGCAACCAATTCTCTCAGTTGGAGGATTTTCAACAGAAAAATAGCGGCTGGGCGTTATCGGCAATAATTGTAAACTTAGGAGTGAACATCAACAAGTTTACGCCAACGTCGGGTTCTTCGTACATCGAACTCCCACAACAAATTAAAAAAATAACATGAATGTGTTAATGTCAGGAATGACGACGATGCATGTTTCGCGCGGTCTATCATAGCTGCTCTCTACCCAGTTAAAAAGAATTTGGATAGAACTTCTTCGTACTCAAACGATTTAAAAGTATTTAATATGAAAAACATCACTATGCCTATCACTATCAAGCAGATCCCACGGTTCGAGAGTCAGAATGATGTTTCCATCAACACATACATTTTAGAGCCGTTGAATAAGAGAAAGTTTAGTGGTGCTCCTATTTATTTAACGAAATGTAAGAAGGATAGACATGAAGAGTTGATTTCAAAACAACACTTGTCACAAAAAAAAACGAATTTAGAGATTAGGGCGGCATTTGGTTCCCATTTATGATATGTATACAATACATGTATTATTTTCGACAAAGGTACCTACAATCACAGTAAATTTTGCTTTTAAAATATTCGCTCTTCCGTAAATACAGCACTTGTCAATGACAAGTGCTGTTTTTGTAGGAAATCGTAGCAAAAGCCAGCCATACACTTTGGTGTACAGGCACTAGCGAACGCGTTGCAATACCGCGTGCCAAGCACAACATACATTGTACAAAAGCTTACGTTTGGGTCGGAAGATTATTCGCAACATTTCGCAACATTTTTATAAAATAAAAACAAAAAAAATTTATGACCTGAAAATAAGTTGGAAAGCTAAAGCTAAGACAGGTGAAGCAATATTTGTATGCTTTGACTTTTTGCAAAATTTGCCGCTTCCCCATAATAGGGACAATATAGCTTTCCGATGCCGACAACTATGTTTTTGGAATCCACAACCTTTCTGATGAATCCATGTGCATCCACGTACGTGTATGACCAGTGCATTGCGAAAAAGGGCCAGAACGAAGTCACATCGTTTCACTATTTTACAAAAAAAAAGTCGATATAACATTACTAAACCTAGTGGTTTTAAGTGACGGGTGCCTAGGCCAAAATTATGTTATGATGCATTTTATGTACATCCTAGTGCACTGCCTAAAGTTGTTCGATAGCATTACGTACATCTTCCCTGTCCGGGGTCATTCGTTCCTTCCTAACGACCTAAGACTTTTCAATCATCGCTAAGAGAAAATTAGTAGAAATGGCGGGAAATACCTGATTGGTATGATTGGTATGATATTATTAGGACTTGTCGTCCGAAGCCAGTATCTTGTCTTTTGGTTAAGGTAGAACAGGAGGACATTTTTAATTTTACATTGTCAACTGATAAGTTCTTTATAAAGAATCCACGACCACCGACTGAGCTGAAGGCATTAAAAAATAAGTGTATCGCATTCAGGCTTGCAATACATCCATAGAAACCAGAGACAGTTATTCTGGAATATGGAATCAGCGCCAACTTAGAAATAAGACTCGCTTATCGAATGAGCTATAGCTTATAAGTTTGTATAAACGTCCAATTCCCATAAACCCATTAAAATTGCAAGACCTACGGACCCTTTGTAGAGTGCTCAGCGATAAAAAGCACCGCATACTTTACGAAACTCTAGATAGCAACAATGTTGCCAACGAAGATGTATCTCACATTGACGAGGAAGCATCGGTTGCGAGAATTAACGCAGTTTTATAATATTTTATTAATCGAAATGTTAATCTACTGTTACCGTTCCTACACTTGCCCTGAATAAGAATAAAATGCAACCCTAAGCACTTCAAAGTTCTGATAAGTAATTATATAAATAAGCAGTCCCTTTGTTTAAGAGACCACTGTTAATCCAACTCTTAACTGTCAACATCGCGCTCGCGTGAACTACCGCGCTCGTGACCACTAAGTTACTTATCAAGCTTTAAGTGATTAGTAAAACCGAAAACCAAAACCGAAATACGTGAAAGACTTTCCCTAAAGTGAAGTGAATCACAAATTATTACAAAGCCTTATTTTTAAACCATTATATTATCTTTAACCGCAATAATATACTTGTGCGTAGTTTTTTAGACATTTTTGTGCTTTTTATAATAAATAAACGTTTTAAAAAAACAAACACTCGGCTTAGACTTTGTAATTGGCGCAGTCGTGCGGATCTTTTGTGCGTGAATTATTGGATTTACCACCCTTCACGTTTGGATTTCAACCCTTCAACAAAACCGCAACCTACCCGATTCTGGACTACAACGTTGGACCAATGGAATACATCAACATCATATTGCTGTAAGTACCTTTGATTTATTTTCGGCAATTCCTTTCGCGATCCTTTTTACCTGTGCACCGCAAACCTGTCAAGATTGAGACGTTCACTCAAGACATTTTGGAAGCTATTCTCGAAGTAGAAGAAAACATCCGCATCGAAAACATGGCAGAAATAAAACCAATACATCAAAATATGATACCCACCTTCAATGGAGACAAGAAAATGCTCGCAAATTACATCGAGGCGTGCGAATTCCTGATTGCTAAATTTTTAACACCAAATCCCAATAACCTGGAGATGAAACTTGAACTTTTGATGATCTTCAAAGGAAAATTGGAAGGTATAGCAAGATAGGCTATCAACGCAAATAGGAGACCAACCACCTTGCCGGAACTAAAAGAGATTTTAGTTCATAATTTCGGTGATAAGCGGTCAGAAGCCGTGATGGCATATGACTTGAATAATACTTTGCCGATGCAGGGAGAAAAATCCAACACTATGCTTCAAAAGTAAGAGCAACCCTATACGCTCCACTTTCAAAAATCAATCTAACCGAAGCAGATGAACAGAGAAGAAATATAAAAATCGAACAATACAACAACCTTGCCCTACAGACATTTTTATGTGGCCTGTATATGATCGACAGAGAACTCACACAAGAAGTGAAAATAAAGAACCCAGCGGATATCGAAGCAGCAGAAAGCTATGCATGCGAAATCGAAAATTTCAATACGCTACAAAATAGAAGAATAAGAGGTCTACAAAAAGGACAATCAAACATCAAATACGTCAAAGAATCACAACCCATTGTGATTAAACCTCAACAACATCAATCAAATAATTACCGACATCAACAACCACATCAATCGACATCCCGACAACAATATTACCAGCCTAGAACAGGTAATTACCAACAGCATCAACAGCAACAGCAAAACTCCATCCAGAGAAGACAACAATACATTCCACCAGCCCAAAATCTTCCAAGACCCCAAGAAAAGTTCGCTCTTGCACCTGGTCAATATAATCAACGATCAACCCAGCCTACACCTATGGACGTGGATACATCAGCTATCAAACGCCCTGGTTCATCTCTACAAAGACCAACAAAGAAATTTTGACCCGCAAACGTGATGATCAACGAACAATATGAAGAAGAAGCCCCACCTGTAAATGACCCTGAACAAGTACAACAGGAATACCTTGATAATATACAGGAAAACGAAGAATATTATGAAGAAGAGAATTTCGAAGAAGAAGAACCAACTTACCAAGACTCCGTACATTTTCTTACCGTCACCCCTGTCAACGAGGAAGGATAACAGGATATATTACATATGTCCCAACACTCGATCCCAAACTACCGTATTTAAAATTCAATGGATTCAAAATTCTAATCGACACTGGCGCATCGAAAAGTTTAGTTAACTCGAAAATTTACAACCTAATGCAAGATTGTGCAGTAACTGAAGAATTCAAAATTCAAACACCGCATGGAGTAGAATGTGGATCAAGGGCTATACAAAATATTATGCCTGATATTTTTAAAGAAGATAAACAACACCTATTTTATTGTTTTGATTTTTCAACACAATACGATATGTTAATTGGAATGGATTTTATTACGAAAATAAAAGGAAAAATTGACACGGAACAAGAATTATTTTTAACACCCAAAGTTGAATTACCATACTATACGAAGCTGAGATAAAACTCTTACCAGGAAAATCTACCGTACTAGAGTATCAAGTTACCAACATGCTCGATGGATACGCTATCTTCCCGAGAAGCCTTACGGAAATAAATAAACAGAAGATTACGCTTGCACCAGAAGCGCTCGTCAAAGTAATGAACGGAAAAACATACGTAAGAATAAATAACCCCACAGAAGAATTATTTCATATGGATTATAAAAATCATCGAATTAAGGTAAAACCAATTGAAAGTTTTGAAGAAAGAATAAACATAGGATACCGTAAAACCATGAAAGATGACAAAATTCAAGCAATGATTAACGACACTATCGAGAAAAATAATTTAAACATCGAAGAGGAATCAATTTTAAGAATTTTATTGAACAAATTCAAGGACATATTTTATGTAGAAGGAGAACCGTTAACTTTCACCCACAGGATCAAACATTCATTAAATATGAAGGACGATAAACCAGTCTACGTGAAAATGTACAGACAACCTATAGCGATGAAACAAGAAATAAAGAAACAAGTGCAAGATTTGCTTTCGCAAGATATTATACAGGAATCAATATCACCCTGGTCTGCACCCGTACACATAGTGACAACAGAAAAGGATGGAAGACTAAAACAAAGAATGGTGGTCGACTTTAGACAACTTAACAAAAATATGATTGAAGACAAATACCCAATACCGAACATAGCAGATATATTGGACAAAATAGGAAGAGGAAAATATTTTACATCCCTTGATCTAGCTAGCGGATATCACCAAGTGGAAATGGAGAGGGATGATGCCCCTAAAACAGCATTTTCAACAGAGCAAGGACATTACGAATTCAAACGGATGCCCTTCGGGTTAAAAAACGCACCCGCCACTTTCCAGAGACTAATGGATAATGTTTTACGAGGATTACAAGAAGACACGTGCCTTGTTTACATTGATGACATAATAATTTATTCAACATCCCTTGATGAACATGTAAAGAAGCTAACAACTGTATTTACCAAACTACAGGAAGCAAATTTTAAAATAAAATTGGAAAAATGCAACTTTTTGAAGAAGGAATTAAAATACCTTGGACATCAGATAACAGAAAATGGAGTAAAGCCTAACCCGGAAAAAGTCGTCGCAATAAAAAGATACCCAGTACCAAAAACAAGAAAGGAGATAAAATCATTCTTAGGACTTCTAGGATACTACAGGAAATTCATCAAAAATTTCGCAGAAATTACGAAACCTTTTACACAATGTTTGAAGAAAAATGCTAAAATTAATATTACTACAGAATATCTTCACGCTTTTGAAAAATGCAAAAATTTACTAATCAACGAGCCAATTCTCCAACACCCAGACTTTGAGAAAGAATTCATCATAACAACCGACGCATCAGACGTAGCACTTGGAGCTGTGCTATCTCAAGGAACACCAGGATGTGATCGACCCATATGTTATGCATCAAGAACACTATCATCATCAGAACAAAAGTATTCGACGATAGAGAAAGAACTCCTAGCTATCGTATACGCTGTAAGACAATTTAGACCATATATCTACGGCAGGAAGTTCACCCTGTATACAGATCATCGACCCTTGGTTTGGTTATGGTCATTAAAAGAACCAAATTCGCGACTTATGAGATGGAAAATCAAATTAGAAGAATTCAACATGGAAATCGTTTATAAAAAAGGAAAACTTAATCAAAATGCTGATGCATTATCAAGAATAAATCTAGAGCAGTTAAATACATTGACAAACATTAATGACAACAATTCTCTCATTGTTGAAATAGATGATGAAGAATTACTTGAAATTATAAATGAACTTGGAATAAGTATAGAAGATAACAACGAAAACCCTGTACAAGGAGTTGGAAGAAAAGAAATTAGAATAACGGATACACCCCACCAGCGGACAGTGATTCGGACACCATCCATTCGACCGGAACAAACGAACCGACAAAAACAATTGAAATTCAAGAAACAATTTTGGATAATAAAAGGAAACAATTTATTCTAACCACAGGAAATAATAATAAACTAGAAGTTCGATATAAACAAATCAGTGAAAGACATATCTATAACATAAAAATTCCAGAGAACAATAAAGAAATGGAAATTTTCAATATCTTCAAGGAATATATGACTGAAAAACAAACTTACTATATATTTACCGAAAATGAAGACCTTTATCAACTTTGCTGTAAAGTATATTCTGAAAGAATGACAGACAATGGCCCTACGATTATTAGATGCACGAAACGAGCAGAAGTGATCGAAAACACAGAAACACAACTACAAATTATCATAGACTATCACGAGGGAACTACAAATCATAGAGGCTTAGAAGAAACATTAGCCCACCTACAGAGATTCTATTATTGGAAAAAAATGCGTCACACAATTGAAAAAGTAATTAACAATTGTGCGACCTGCAAAAGAAGCAAATATAATAGACATCCGGAAGTGACACCTCTACCAATCACAGTCACCCCAGATGCACCTTTCGACAAATTATTTATCGATCTATTCACAATAGGAAAAGACAAATTTTTAACAATCATCGATACCTTCTCGAGACTAGGACAAGCCATACCAGTCACCAGCAAAAACCCAACTGACATAGCTGACGCTTTACTTACGTACTTTAAATTTTATGGAACACCAGAAGAAATACAAAGTGATCAAGGAACCGAATTTAACAACAAGTTAATTAAGGAGCTAATGAGATTACAGAAGATTAACATCAGATTTGGAACAGCAAAGAACCCCGAATCTCAAGCTAATGTAGAGCGATTCCATTCTACATTATTGGAACATCTTAGATGCCTGAACGAAGGAGGAGAAACAAATTCATTAACAAAAATGAAACTGGCAATTACCGCATATAACAACAGTATATCTTCCGCTACAGGATTAACCCCGAATGAAATCGTTTTTGGACATACAAAACTAAGGAATCCACTTGACCTATATTATGACGAAACATATTACCAAGATCAAACAAATCAACATAAAGAGCGAATGAAAATTCTTTACAATCGCATCAAACAAAAAAATCACCGTAGAAAAGAAAAGACACAAGAAAAACAAAAAGAAAAAGTGAAACAATCTGAATGGAAAAGAGACGAAATGGTGTACGTCAAGAACTTAACCAAAAGCAATAAAATACAAAAACCCTATTTTGGCCCTTTTAAAATATTAAATGTATTTGAAAACGACACAGTAGAAGTTGAAACAAAACGAGGAATCCAGCGATATCACACTCGATACCTAAAACATGGAATTGTTCCAGATGCCTCATCGCCGTCAACGTCGATGCAGCCATCACCCTAACGAAAATCAAAGAAGTCATCTTCCCTGTATACATTGGGACAGTAGAAAACCAAATTTCATCGTGGACTATAATCACCCAATACGACTTAGACCCACTATTCGAGGAAGTCAACCAAATTAATCAAAGATGTGACGAATTTTACACACAATTGGAAAAGGCAAAAGAGAAAAATCATTACTATCAAGAATTAACTGGCCCATTATCAGCACTGAGAACGACTCAAGAATTAATGAATAACAACAAGGAGCAACTAAAACCTAACTTACGAAATAAAAGAGGACTAATCAATGCCCTAGGCGGAATAATCAAAGTTATAACTGGAAACTTAGACCAAGAAGATGCACATCAATACGATCAAGCAATAACCGCTTTGGAGGAGAATCAAAAGAGAGTTATAAAGACTCAACAAGAACAAATATCCCTATCTTTAAAAGGAATGAAAGAATTTCAAGACAACCTGAAAATTCTGCAGAAAAACCAACTTGTCATCAAATCAAGAATAATACAAATGGGAGTGGCCATGGAAAATCTTACAATATTTACTTTGGACATTACAAAGAAGGTCAATCTACACTTTATTTTGCAACAACTGACAAGCAACATATTTACCATAAACTGGCTATTGGAGAGGATCATAACTGCAAAGACTTTTGCAATGTTAGAAACATACCATCCCACGATGTTAGACATAAACAGCCTACTAGAAGAATTGATGCTAATAGAAACAAATCTGGAAAATGAAAAATTACCTTTGCCCATAAAAAGAGAAAATATCTACGCAATGGAAAACGCCTTATCCATAAAAGCATTCAGAAAAGATAACAAACTCAATTTTCTGATCGAAATTCCCTTATGTGAAATTGAAACTTACCAATTCTATCGAATTCTCCCAATCCCACAGTTCTTCCAGAACATTACTAAAATCCTAAAAATTGACAACCCTTACCTTGCCGAAAATAGTCTCAGGTATATCTCCATGAAGACACCATGCCTGGAAATCAAAGAAAAGAAATTCCTGTGCGAAGCTACCAGCAGAGTACAAGACGAAGACTCCCCATGCGAATACAAACTATTGACGCACCAATATAAAGATGGAAGATGTACCCATGAAGAAACAAAGAAGAGATCCCCAGAACTCACGAAGATCAGCAAGAACGAATGGTTATTGTTAACACCCGGAGAAGAAAGGTTAACCACCACATGTGAAGATAGAATCATCCACGGTACCCATCTAATCCAAATATCAGATGGATGTGACGTCAAATGGAACCAAGAAAATATGAAGACAAGATCGAAGATAATCCACAACAGACAGTTCCAGATCCACCCTCTGAAGATAGAAGAAACTCCCGAGAACATTCCACACTGGAAGCATGAAGACTTGAGTCTCCAGCTACTCCAATGGAAAGAGACGAACGAAACCCGAAATAGACTCACGGATCTCCAAAGAGACCTGGACACCATAGAAAGCGTCCAACGCCAATCAACCACTGGGACGGCATCAACAATTTTAATCATCGCTCTTATAAGTGCTTGTATTTATATCACTTATAAATGTTACAGAGCTAAAACATCCAGCAGTCCCACTCCTGAGGAGGGCGCCCAGACGGAAGCAGCTCACCCTTGGCTGCGTGCTTCCACTTAAGGGGGGAGGTGTTACCGTAACTACACTTGCCCTGAATAAGAATAAAATGCAACCCTAAGCACTTCAAAGTTCTGATAAGTAATTATATAAATAAGCAGTCCCTTTGTTTAAGAGACCACTGTTAATCCAACTCTTAACGGTCAACATCGCGCTCGCGTGAACTACCGCGCTCGTGACCACTAAGTTACTTATCAAGCTTTAAGTGATTAGTAAAACCGAAAACCAAAACCGAAATACGTGAAAGACTTTCCCTAAAGTGAAGTGAATCACAAATTATTAGAAAGCCTTATTTTTAAACCATTATATTATCTTTAACCGCAATAATATACTTGTGCGTAGTTTTTTAGACATTTTTGTGCTTTTTATAATAAATAAACGTTTTAAAAAACAAACACTCGGCTTAGACTTTGTAATTCTACTTTTTGTCAAGATGCTTATTTGATGTTTTTGTTATATTATTTCCTAAAATTAAATATATTTTCTTGTTAAATTAAATGAATTATCAAACTCTAACTGACTTTCTGTCAAAAATGACACATGTTGAGGACCTAAATCAATTGTTTCAATAACGTAAGAATGAACGATTAATAACATACAGCTACAATCGATCACAATTTAGGGTACTACCTATTGCTAAACCCAAATATTAAAAAATATGATTCCTAAAGTATATACTTTGTTTTCTTCTTCTGCTGAGAATTTTTGCTTACTTGACAAATGCTGTTTTTGAAAGAAACGCTTCACATGTTAACCTTCTGCTTATTCAAGACAGCTATGACGACAATGATGATGATGATGAGTGCCAACTTCGTTACCACACTCGACTAGTGTCATCACAGTTGAGTGGGAAAAATGGGAAAAACACGGAATGGGAAACAATACTTTCGCACCTCGGGTGGGTTAAATAAACATGAAGAGTATTGGAAGACGATGAAAACATGCCGCATTAAACTACCTAAGGAAGGGGAATCGGTTCATTTTAAAACTGACAGAAATAAAGAGAAGGTTCCTTTCATTGTGTATGCAGATCTTGAATGCTTACTTCAGCCAACAACTGAGCGAACCTGTATTTATCAAAAGCATAAGCCATATAGCATAGGTTACTACGTCAAGTGCAGTTACGATGACTATCTTTTTATAGATCATATACCGGTGAAAATTGTGAAGAGTGGTTTGCAAGCAAAATGAAGTGGTTTGCAGATGATGTAGAGACTGTCTTCCTTTGCCCTTTACCCATGGAATCGTTATCTCCTGATATCACGGATATCCGAGTTAGAGACCATTGTCACCTTACTGGTACATATCGTTGTGCCGCGCACAACGGTTGTAATATAACTTATCAAGATAGTCACGTCATCCCAGTGGTTTTTCATAATCTAAGCGGGTATGATAGCCATTTTATTATTCAAAATTTAGCCAAAGTTTTTGAGGGACGTGTAGATTTCTTTCTATTAATAAGGAAACATATATATCATTCCCTCATTCAAATGTTAAGGATAATTTAGTAAAATTTAGATTTATTGATTCATATAGATTCCTATAGAAATTATGGCAGCGAGTTTAGATCAACTATCTGGGTACTATCCTAATATGAAGTCGCAATTTCTAAATTTAAATGATGAAGATTTAAATTTGCTTATTGGTAAGGAGGTATTTCGTTATGATTATATGAACGGTTGGGGCAAATTAAATTATACAAAATTACCAAAAAAGAATTTCATAATAAACTAAATAATGTAGATATCAGCGATGAGAATTGTGCACACGCTTTGAACGTATGGAATTCTTTTGCCTGTTAAAATTTAGGAGAGAGTTATATAAAATACCCAGACAGTACCATAGGTCATTAAGCTGTTTAGACTAGTATATGTAAATACCAATATCATTAGAAATAGATATTCAGTACATTTAATCAATTACAAATAGCATTAAGACATTACATTAAAGGACCACCAATCCTAATGGAGCTCAGTATCTCTTTGACCCAGTCTATGCTGGTGTAAGACGTTATTCATATTATATTCATAGTTCTATTGTATTAATATTGTAAGTTATCTACGAGTGTTAATAAACCTTTAAAAAACATCTTCGTGACAAAACATCTTTAATTGGCGCAGTCGGTAGGATTGGTTCAAGATCTTCATCGAGAAGCAATCTGTGAGTTTCAACTCTTCAAGACCAGTCCAAAACAGAAAAACCTACGAAGAAAGCAGAAACCTCCAGGGCCGACGCACTAAACCCGCTGTACCCAGGACGGACTCCAATTTCCAATCGTAAGTGTTGAATAGGTTCCTTATTGTTCCTATCCCTGAACACATCCATAAAAAACATAAAAACTTTGATAATTTTTTGATAGAACAATATAAATAAAATATATAATTATATATTATTAATTAATTAATATATTAATTTTAAGTTAATCTAAAAATACTGAATTTATGTCAGTGGAACAACTTGACAAATTATTCGAAACGATGTCCCTTACAAACAACGGTAGCAGCAATGCCTCTCAGACTCCAACAATTACCGCAGCCAAAGCTATTGCGGATTGTTTCCCAACGTTTGACGGAGATGGGGAGCAGTAGGAAGTGCTTTTAAATAGATGCGATAAATTTTTCAATTCTTATAGCAGAACCACAGATAACGGGTTGAATGACTGTATTCAACGTCGTTTGCTCTAAACTAAAAATAAAGTGTCTAATTAACTTATGTGCAGGCCTGACCTCACAACATGGCCATTGGTCAAAAGCGCGCTACGCGAACATTACGGAGATAGGATAGATATAGGCAGACCCTTAGTAGAGAATTTTTGCAACTCACAAAACTTAGAAACGAAATTGTAATAGACTTTTTAGAAAGGCTTACATTTGTAAAATCACGCGTAGGTCCAAATACAAACGGATCCTTCCCTTAACGCGAACCAAAAATTACTTTTGATCGAACAAAACGAATTAAACGCTTTAGACGTACTAGCAGCCAATGCAGACGATAAATTGACATTGTTGTTAGACATAAAACAGCCGAAAAACTTGATCGAGGCGTCAGATACAGTAATTAAGCACTATTATAGTGATGCACGCATAAACTGTTTACTAAATAGAAGCGAAAAACAAATTCCTAAACCATATACACAACCCATTAATAAGCAATTCCAATCGCAAACACGTCCTCAAATTGTCTCAAAGTTCAACAGACAACCAGTAATGACCCACTATTTACCAACATCACCAACTAGTTACCCTTATCAACCAGCACAATATCTAGCACCACATAATAATATACAGCAATATAATCAAAATCATATTAATCAACCAGCACAGTATTCATTCTCGAACAATAACCCCCAACAATACAATCAAAATCTCATGACCAATAGAATAGAATAGAATAGAATTTTATTAATGTAAGCTGCATTTCAGTTACATACGTCAAATACAATCAATAATAATAATTGATAAAAAATTCACGTGGTAGTCCTTATTAATTATTTTATTTAATGGTCGCTACATGTTTCGCGTCTGACTAGACGCTTCTTCAGGCGCTACAATAATTACAAAACAATAGTATCAATTAAAAATTTTTCACAAAAATGCTCATCAGTATACACTTACATATCGTCAAAACATTCCAGAAGTCACATAAAAACATACAGGTAAATGAACAAAAATGTAGTCCCGATTATATATCGGTGGTAGTTTCCTTTATAAAATCACAAATCTCGGGTTGAGGTTAACGCACCAGCACACAACGTGGCAGACAGAGCGGCGACGAGGTAGTATGCATAATTATGGCAACATGCGCACGAACATCCAAACCGCGGTAACCATTTTCGAACTCGGAGGATTGCCAGTTATTTGAAGGTTTGCCAATCTCAAACTAGATCGATTATGTGTGCAATTATACAAGTAATTTAAACAGCGGTCTGTATGAGAGATCGTTCTGTTTATTGAGGCAATCGACCGTTCCGTCTTTAACAGCCTTCTCGATCTCAAACATTTCAAGAATCTTGATCTTGGAATCTTTTACACATTTGTGAAGCAACTTGGCGTTTGTATTTTCAAAGTGACCATTATTAATCAGATCTCTGCCAAATTCCGAAATGGTGACGTCTCTAAGATGTCCCTTAACTCTAACCCCAATGTTTCTGCCCGTCTCTCCTATATATATATATATATCCGAGCAGCTAAGCCTATATACTCCACTATTCTTTATGAAATCTGTCTTTTTTGAAAATATTTTTCTTACAAGTAAAATATTTGAAAATATGGTTTTTATAGTAGCATTAGTCTTAAAAGTTAAATCGGTGTTATGGTGTTTAAATATGTTTTTCAGAGGATTAAAATTATAGTGTGAGTTATAGTTGATGGATTTGTAGTTAGGATCATTCCTTGTTTTGATTTCTAGATTGTTATTGTTGAATAATTTTCGTTTTTTGTTAATGATCCTGTCTACAATGTTGGTATTATAGCCATTGTCCGTAGCTATTGTTTTAATTATTGAAGTTTCTTTTTTGAAATTTTCTTCGGAAATAGGGAGGCTAAAGAGACGGTGCACCAGGCTGTTAAAAGCTGCTAACTTGTGTGTGAACTGGTGGTTAGAGTTATACGGTATTATGATGTCAGTGGTTGTAGGTTTTCGGTAAATGTCGTATACTAGCTTATTTGAAGTTGAATCGCTTTTGATTGAAATGTCTAAAAAAATTTAAAGTCCTATCCCGTTCTATCTCTAGAGTAAATTGTATTTTTGTGTTGAAATTGTTTATAAAATTGTGAAAAACAGTAAGATATCTGCCCCCGCTCCACACACAAATCACGTCGTCTACGTAACGTTTCCAAAACTTTACATGCTTTAAGAAATTCTGTTTGGAGCTAAAAATTCGTTCCTCCAAGCTATCAATATAAACGTTGGCCAGAAAAGGAGAGAGAGATGATCCCATTGGGAGACCATCCTCGAGTTTATACGTTTCGTTGTTAAAACTGAAAAATTTTGTTCTAATGTCAGTTTGAGCATAGTGTCTTGTTTTTCTTTATCGTTTAGGTCTGATGAGGCGATTAGATTGTCAACCACGCATAGAGATTCATTGGTGGGTATGTTCGTATATAGGTTGACTATATCGAATGATACAAGAAGATACTCGTCCTTCACAACAATCTCCTTTAAGTGATTAGCAAGTTCAACTGAATTTTTTATTGAATATTTTGATTCGTATTGTAATAATGGGGGGAGTTGTTTTCCTAATAGTTGTGACATTCTATGTGTCGGAGAATTTATGCTGGAGACAATAGGTCTGATGGTTTTTCCTTTTTTTGTAGTTTTATTTGGGAGTACAGTTGTGGAATTAATGGATTCATGGGGAGAAGGTATTTGGGGTTGCTGTTAAACACATCATGAAGGGTGTCTCTACATTCTTTGATAATGTTTTTAGTTTTCTTTATGAACTGTGGTAAGGGGTTTCTCTGAATTTTTGTAATGTTGTTGTTCTTAAAGAAATTGTAAGTTTTCTCCAAATACTCTTTCTTCTTTATCAATACCGATCCGGCATTTTTATCAGCTTGTACAACAATAATCTCGTTTGATTCAAATTTATCTTTCAGTTGTTTTATAATTTTAACCTTTGATTTATTATTGTTAGCTTTGTTTAAATTATCTTTCTGTTTGAGAATGAAGTGAGCGCAATGGACATTTAATTCAGGAATGTTTTGACGATATGTAAGTGTATACTGATGAGCATTTTTGTGAAAAGTTTTTAATTGATTTGTACTATTGTTTTGTAGTTATTGTAACGCCTGAAGAAGCGTCTAGTTAGACGCGAAACATGTAGCGACCATTAAATAAAATAATTAATAAGGACCACCACGTGAATTTTTTATCAATCGACATCTTATTGGACACCGAAGAATTTGTTAATAATAATAACATGAATATCGAACACAGTGACAATAATTTGATTATCTAACACAGCAAAAGAACACTCAACCAAAATCACAGTCCAAGTACTCCTGAACAGAATAAAACGATTTACGAATCAAGACCTCCCTGACTCTGGCTGTAAACAAGGACAACGGCAGTTCTTTGAAGTTTCGTGGTGTAGCATTGTACAGTTTAATACATGTGTCATTGGTGCTCAATTGACCTCTTCCAATGCGATGCTGGGGAACAATCGTCTGATGTTTGTGCCTAGTGTTATGAAGATGTACTTCGCAGTGACTGGTGAATTTCCTGGTGTTTTTGTGGATGTAAGTGACTGCTGCCAGAATGTATACGCTTGGAGCCGTAAGTATTTTAGTGCTTATAAATAACTGCCTACAGCTTTCCCTAGGTCCAACTCCCATCAGTGCCCTGATGGCTTCTTTCTGGTGGAGTAGCACCCTAGTCATCTGTGCGGAGGATCCCCAGATCAGTATTCCGTACATTAGCCTGGACTGAAAATAGCTATGGTATGTCATGTGCGCGCCTCGTACGTTGCTATCTTGCGGAGTCTTCGGATTACGTAAGTAGCTGTTGACAATTTTCTTGTTAAGTTCTCCACATGTTGACTCCAATTTAAATGGCTGTTGGTATGCAGTCCCAGAAACTTAACGCATACATTGGCTTCCGGCTCTCTATTAGTTAGCTGCAACATTTGCGTTTTTGTGTCATTCATTTTCAACTGGTTGCTTGCGAACCATTCACCAGCCTCTCCCAGCACGCTGTTGGCTCTTGATGTTAAATCTTCTCTGGTCCTGGCTCTTACAAGTAGCGATGTGTAATCCGCAAACATGCATGCTATATCGGCTGAAACACATCTATGTAGACTAAGAACAGAATTGGCCCAAGTACAGATCCCTGTGGAACCCCTCTAGCAACTTTTCCCAAATCCGACATCCTTTCCCTCCAACAAGTGGCCTGGACCCTGTTCTGAAGGTAGGATTGGAAAAGATTGTAGGCTGCACCACGAACACCGTAGTGCTCCATCTTCGCAAGTAAGATCTTATGTTCCACGCTGTCGAAAGCCTTGCTCAGATCGCAGCACTGAAGCATTGTCTCCTCTCCCTCATTAAATGCGTCATAGATAGCTTCTATCGACTCCACTACCGCCGATACTGTGGACCTGGACCTCCTATAACCGTGCTGTGATGGGTTTAGCGACGTTTCTTACTTTCATTGCTATCTCGAATATCTTTGACAGTGTTGGCAGAATTGCTATCGGTCGGTAATTGTTTAAGTCTGACCTGCTTCCTGTTTTGTGTATAGGAACAATTCTTGCTACTTTCAGTTCTTGTGGAAATATACCTTCTATGAAGCATTGGTTTATGACCTTCGATAGTGGTTCTGCCAATTCTTCCTGCAAGTTCTTAATTAGGTATGATGATATTCCATAGTAATGAGCAGTTTTTATTTATTTTTTATTTGTTTAATTATAGTACTAACTACCTCTTTTGTACTGGCTTGATGCCGCTGTTTGTACATTTCGAACATAACTGCCTCCGCAAAGGCCTCCACCCCCAACCATTGACGAAATCTCACACCCACACTAGTAAGTAGTATATACCCGCATGATTGAGCCCTTTATGTATGTTTTATAAAAGAAGTTTATAATTTTATCTTGTTTATTGCCGAACTGATGGTATTGTATTGTTTTAATCGTAGGCCCTGAAGAAGCCGAAGACATATATCGGCGAAACGTAGGCAAATGTGAATAGCCCAGAGAATAAAATATCAAAGACTGACAAGCTTTTTATTGCACCCTCCTCAACACTTCACACAGTCGATAGCCCCTCAACTACCTCTTTTGTTACAGGTGTCAAAAACAAGGAGTTTCCCACCGATGGCTGTCGTTTTAGGAGCTGTTGGGATCCTGAGTTGGACCTGGAATTTCCGAAGCCAAATTATCTCCAACCTGGCAGAAGAAGCTGTTGAATTCGGCTGGCGTGGGACAGTCCTCGGCTGAATTGTCAGAAATTTTGGCGTCAACGTTAAATTCATTTTTTATTACCTGCCATATGGCCCTGCTTGGATTATCGCTAGTGTGTATATAATCTCCGAAATGGTTTGCTTTTACTTCGATTATCTTCATTCTATATTCGTTCTTATACTTTTTGTAAATTTCTTCAGATTCCGTCGTCTTTGACATGATATCGAGTACATCAAGTATGCCTCTCATGGTCACTAGCTCTTCTGTAGAGTACATGCTTTGGAACCGTAAATTCTGTTTCTTGTATGCGATTTCTTTTTAAGGAAGATGTCTGTCCAAACCAAGCATAAATATTTGATGAAACGCAGACTATCCCTCTCCAGCCAACCGTGCAAAATAGGGTTCAGTAGGGTAAGAGTACGCAGTCGACAAGAGTACGCATTGCAGTTTTCTTGTAAGTGGTTGTCTCAAGCAATTCCAAATAATTCTCACAGGTGGCTCTAACAAACGTCACCTTGTTTTAAGAGTGGCAGTTTGGCGGGCTCGTTTATAACCTACAAATCAACCTTGACAGTTTGCAGGCGCTGAGAGTGTAGTTTTTGTGCAGCACCCGGTAAGCATTTTCTAGGATGTTTTTCTTGCTACATTTATCGCACTGAAAGAAAATGACACTTCGTTGCTTTACTTTTGATATTATACCCATAAATGTCTATAAATTTGCCATAAACACCTGTTGAAGAGCAAAAAGTTCAGATATGTACGGGTGGTTTAAGAGTACGCAAAACTGGAGGTACAAGAGTACGCACGTGAGTACTCTTGAACCACCCACCGTCTTCTTGCGAGTTACTAAAGACATTTTTTTTACCAGACAATGTCAAAATACACAAGGAAAAGAAAAGAAAGAGCGAATAAGTTTACATCCGAGTTACTATTCGAAATAAAGGAGGGTGTAGCAAATGGGGAATCGAAAAGGAGCTTGGCTAAAGAATATGGCATACACGAAGCCACTCTTCGCAAAAGACTGAAACTTGGCACCGTTCCTACATCTCTAGGGCGGTATAAAAATGTTTTCAATGTGGAACAAGAAAACGCTTTGGCGGAACATATCAGGAATTTGGACAATAACTTTTATGGTATAACTTTGAAAGATCTCAGGATACTCGCTTAACAATTTGCGACAGCCAACAAAATTCCAAACAGTTTCAATGAGCAAAAACGAATTGCTGGAAAAGACTGGGCCCGTAGTTTTTGCCGCAGGCACAAATTATCTATGAGAGTTCCAGAACAATGCTCATTGGGGAGAATGATGGGGTTTAATAGAACTCAAGTGGAAAGATTCTTTAAAAATTTGAAGACACTTTACGAGAAATATAGCTTTTCCGCAAGTAGAATCTTTAACATGGACGAATCCGGAATATCAACGGTACCAAACAGAACACCGAAAACATGTGCACCGATTGGGAAAAAAATGTGTGCAAGGTTTCAAGTGGAGAAAGAGGCACCACAATAACCGTTGTCTGCTGTTTTAGCGCGTCTGGAATTTATGTGCCTCCAGCTATGATATGATATTTCCACGAAAAAGGTTTAAGCCCGCCCTTTACAAAGATGCACCACTAGAAACATTGGAAATGATTTCAGAATCGGGTTACATGAACGTGGATTTATTTGTTGAATGGTTAAAACATTTCAAACGACATGTCAACTCATCGGCGGAACAACCAGTCCTGCTTATCCTGGACAATCATGTATCTCACTGTTCACTTCAAGCCGTTAACTACTGCCGGGAAAATTATATTCACTTGTTGCCTCTTCCTCCGCATGCCAGCCACCGAATTCAACCGCTAGACGTTTGCTTCTTTGCACCCCTAAAATCTGCCTATGCACAGGAATGTGAAGAATGGTTAACGACTCATCCTGGAAAAGTAATTAATCAGTCCCATGTAGCGTACTTGTTTCGAGAATCTTACACGCGAATTGCGAATATCGACAAGGCGCAAAAAGGTTTCTCGTGTGTTGGAATTTGGCCATAAAATCCAGATGTATTCAGTGATGAAGATTTTAGACCTTCCGAAGTTACCGATTTTTTGGAGCAGTCCGATGACCAAAATGGAGTTATCTTTTCGAACCAGCCTGGTGGTAACGAGCGGCAGTTTGCAAGATTTGACATTCAACCAATAGATGGACCACCAATAATCAATCTCCACTCAGAAGACGTTCAGATTTTGGATATAAATGACTTTGAATTTGTGCAGACTGTAGAAATAAGCAGCACTGAAGTCGAAACAGAGACAACTGAAACTGAGGTGAATGACAATGATGCATCCACGTCACTTCAGGAGGAATCAAGGTTGAGCCATCAGAATAGTGCAACTACAAGCAATCTTAACGGAGAATCTGAGACACCGCTAAGCCATCAAAATGGTACATCCATAAAAGAATGTACCAATTGTCAAAATGACAGTAGTAGATAAAGAATGGCACTTTCAGACCCACCACACCACCACACCGACACCACCCGACTCAAACCGGGCGCACCCGAACGAAGTCAAGTCGATGTTAGAGAGAGAACCATCGATGCTAGAGAGAGAACGCACTACGATTTTTATTTTCGAGCGTAATCACCAATAGATGGCGCTACCGGTATTGAAATTTACGATAAAATTCAAATTTTCCCGCCAGCCATTCAAATTTTCCCACCAAATTCTACGCCACCATACTGCGCATGCGTGGCGACTCAAACCGAGCGCGGCCGAACGCTGGAACCTGGAGTGTATGACTCACACGTCGCTGTTAGAGAGAGAACGCACTACTATTTTTATTTTCGAGCGTAAGGCATGCGCAAACCGATCAAATTCAAATTTTCGCGCCAAATTTATTCGGATTTGAATTTCGCGCGCACCATCTTACCCGATGATGACCAAACGTCGATCGCCCGAACCGATAAAATTCAAATTTTTCCCGCCAACCTTAAAAAATTTAAATTTTCGCGTCAACATTCCCACGCATGCGCAAACCGATAAAATTCAAATTTTCGCACCAAATTTATTCGGATTTGAATTTCGCGCGCACCATCTTACCCGATGATGACCAAACGCCGATCGCCCGAACCGATAAAATTCAAATTTTTCCCGCCAACCTTAAAAAATTCAAATTTTCGCGTCAACATTCCCACGCATGCGCAAACCGATAAAATTCAAATTTTCGCATCAAATTTATTCGGATTTGAATTTCGCGCAAAAGAAAATTATAAACATTAATTATTAGCTTAATCTAAAAAATAATCCAATAACTTTGGAATCTGGATATCAGAGAATTTTTGCAAATTTTCAAGTAGTTACGTACGTAATTTGTTAAAAATACAATAATCTAAGCTCAGTGACCGCGTCCTGGTCAACAAAGAACAAAATCGTTCACAACTCATCCATATGGGGACCTGTACGTAGAGTTGTGAACGAAGAACGCGTAAATTAAAAAAAAATATCTGTGTAATATTGTTACGTAGCTCGTGATAGGGATGGTCCAGGCCAGGGTGGATGAAAATTAAACTCACACTGGGGTTTTACATACTGTATAATGTGTACGAGACAGTCCAAGAAAACAGCTGAGAAGGCAGGTCACATAAATCTTACATAAATAAAAATACATTTTTTATAAAAATTATTTACATACCCGAAAGTGAAGACTATTTTCACACCTGCGTATCGGTACATTTCCATCCCGTGTGCGTAATAAATTGTTTTTAAAGTCAATTTCCGCTTCTAGGGATTTTAATAAATCTACTCAATATTATCGGAAAATCCAAAAAACTTCAACCACTGTACAATGGCCCATACGAAATTACCTCTGGCGATGGTAACACAAATTCAGCAATTTCATTGGCTATCAAATTACCTAATGCGCGACAGAACGAAAAATCTATTGACAATTTTGGTAAGGAAATTGAAGAGCTAATGGTAAATTTGACTTAGTTATCATGTGACAAAATTTTTAAGACAATATCTGCAAAAATGTAATAATACCGTAATTTTTAAGAAATGCCTGCAATTGCCAATTTTTTGACAAACAATTGAAAATCGCAGGTAAACTAGTTAGTTTACACAGGTACAACTTACACAGTTGGAAAGACGACTTCCTTAGCGTTTATAATATGGTATGATGTACAGGGCGTTCCATTTAAAAAAAAAATACTGACTTTCCGTTACCCCTAAATGCAACATCCTGTATAAATGAAAATAATTTTACGTTATAGAACCTAATGAGTCAAACAACTCTTGTACAAAACATTTTTTCTTTCTCAAACAATTTGATGACTATCAACCGCCAGGATACTAATAACTCACCCTGTATAATTATATATTTTTAAAATGTGACGTGTTGATATTTATAATTAAATTATTAATTAAATAAAATATCGGTTTGGCTTCCGTGGTAGATCTTTTTACAATAGGAATAACCAACGTAGAGTATTTACCTACAGTAAGTCCAGATGATCACAATGAGGTCGATGCACAGCAAGGCCAAGAGCAACCTAACACCAGGCGGTTTTTCGCGAATAATGCAGATGCAGTGTGTCTTAATATTAATGGTATGAATATAGTAAAAATGAGATATGAAACGAAAGAATTGAAATTTTTAATAGATACAGGTGCTTCGATAAGCATTATTTTTTTCAGATAATTTAAATAGTCGTTGTGCCATAGATAAAAACGATACTATAAGAATAAGTGGGATTAGTGGCAGCACTTATTCTTTAGGATCAACAATTTCAGATTTGAAAGTAAACAATATTTAAGTTTACAATTATTCATAGCACAAACTGCGCTAATATTATTTCTTTTTGTATGAAACTTGCATGGTGTACTTCTCCATGAGGGGTGATTTAAACCACAAAGCGTCAGCCCACCAACCCCAGACATCACACATGCTATCACGTATAGCTGTACACACCAAATATATTTGTGTTAACCCAAACTGTATAGTATGAGCTAGTACGGGATAATGTCAACATATTATACCACATGACTCTAAGAGTAACTCAAATGTGACTCAAGAGTGACTCAAATGTGACTCAAATGTGACTCAAGAGTGACTCAAATGTGACTCAAGAGTGACTCAAATGTGACTCAAGAGTGACTCAAATGTGACTCAAGAGTGACATTAGCGCCTCCATTTATCCTCTTAGCGCCTCCATTTATCCTCTTAGCGCCTCCATTTATCCTCTTAGCGCCTCCATTTATCCGTTTAGCGCCTCCATTTATCCTCTTAGCGCCTCCATTTATCCGTTTAGCGCCTCCATTTATCCGTTTAGCGCCTCCATTTATCCGTTTAGCGTCTCCATTTATCCGTTTAGCGCCTCCATTTATCCTCTTAGCGCCTCCATTTATCCTCTTAGCGCCTCCATTTATCCTCTTAGCGCCTCCATTTATCCGTTTAGCGCCTCCATTTATCCGTTTAGCGCCTCCATTTATCCCCTTAGCGCCTCCATTTATCCTCTTAGCGCCTCCATTCATCCGTTTAGCGCCTCCATTTATCCTCTTAGCGCCTCCATTTGTCCGTTTAGCGCCTCCATTTATCCTCTTAGCGCCTCCATTTATCCTCTTAGCGCCTCCATTTATCCGTTTAGCGCCTCCATTTATCCTCTTAGCGCCTCCATTTATCCTCTTAGCGCCTCCATTTATCCTCTTAGCGCCTCCATTATACAGATCTGTATACAGACCCTGTATAAATTATACAGACCATGTATACAGACCCTGTATAATCACAACAGACCCTGTATACAGATCCTGTATATTGACCCTCATTTGACCCTCCGAGACCCTCATTTGACCCTCCGAGACCCTCATTTGACCCTCCGAGACCCTCATTTGACCCTCCGCGACCCTCATTCTTTTTTTGGTTGGGATGAGTTGGGTTTGATTGGGCGCGCCCAACCAAACCCAACTCATCCCAACCCAAAGGAGGCGCTAAGATGATAAATGGAGGCGCTAAACGGATAAATGCAGGCGCTAAGAGGATAAATGGAGGCGCTAAGAGGATAAATGGAGGCGCTAAACGGATAAATGGAGGCGCTAAGAGGATAAATGGAGGCGCTAAAAAGATAAATGGAGGCGCTAAACGGATAAATGGAGGCGCTAAACGGATAAATGGAGGCGCTAACAGGATAAATGGAGGCGCTAAACGGATAAATGGAGGCGCTAAGAGGATAAATGGAGGCGCTAAACGGATAAATGGAGGCATTAAGAGGATAAATGGAGGCGCTAAGAGGATAAATGGAGGCGCTAAACGGATAAATGGAGGCGCTAAACGGATACATGGAGGCGCTAAACGGATAAATGGAGGCGCTAAGAGGATAAATGGAGGCGCTAAACGGATAAATGGAGGCGCTAAAAGGATAAATGGAGGCGCTAAGAGGTTAAATGGAGGCGCTAAACGGATAAATGGAGGCGCTAAGCGGATAAATGGAGGCGCTAAGAGGATAAATGGAGGCGCTAAACGGATAAATGGAGGCGCTAAACGGATGAATGGAGGCGCTAAGAGGATAAATGGAGGCGCTAAACGGATAAATGGAGGCGCTAAGAGAATAAATGGAGGCGCTAAACGGATAAATGGAGGCGCTAAACGGATAAATGGAGGCGCTAAGGGGATAAATGGAGGCGCTAAACGGATAAATGGAGGCGCTAAACGGATAAATGGAGGCGCTAAGAGGATAAATGGAGGCGCAAAACGGATAAATGGAGGCGCTAAACGGATAAATGGAGGCGCTAAAAGGATAAATGGAGGCGCTAAGAGGATAAATGGAGGCGCTAAACGGATAAATGGAGGCGCTAAGAGGATAAATGGAGGCGCTAAGAGGATAAATGGAGGCGCTAAACGGATAAATGGAGGCGCTAAGAGGATAAATGGAGGCGCTAAACGGATAAATGGCGGCGCTAAGTGGATAAATGGAGGCGCTAAGGGGATAAATGGAGGCGCTAAACGGATAAATGGAGGCGCTAAACGGATAAATGGAGGCGCTAAGAGGATAAATGGAGGCGCTAAGAGGATAAATGGAGGCGCTAAACAGATAAATGGAGGCGCTAAACGGATAAATGGAGGCGCTAAACGGATAAATGGAGGCGCTAAGAGGATAAATGGAGGCGCTAAACGGATAAATGGAGGCGCTAAGAGGATAAATGGAGGCGCTAAACGGATAAATGGAGGCGCTAAACGGATAAATGGAGGCGCTAAGAGGATAAATGGAGGCGCTAAACGGATAAATGGAGGCGCTAAACGGATAAATGGAGGCGCTAAACGGATAAATGGAGGCGCTAAGAGGATAAATGGAGGCGCTAAACGGATAAATGGAGGCGCTAAACGGATAAATGGAGCCGCTAAGAGGATAAATGGAGGCGCTAAGAGGATAAATGGAGGCGCTAAACGGATAAATGGAGGCGCTAAGAGGATAAATGGAGGCGCTAAGAGGATAAATGGAGGCGCTAATGTCACTCTTGAGTCACATTTGAGTCACTCTTGAGTCACATTTGAGTCACTCTTGAGTCACATTTGAGTCACTCTTGAGCACATTTGAGTTACTCTTAGAGTCATGTGGTATAATATGTTGACATTATCCCGTACTAGCTCATACTATACAGTTTGGGTTAACACAAATATATTTGGTGTGTACAGCTATACGTGATAGCATGTGTGATGTCTGGGGTTGGTGGGCTGACGCTTTGTGGTTTAAATCACCCCTCATGGAGAAGTACACCATGCAAGTTTCATACAAAAAGAAATATTATTAGCGCAGTTTGTGCTATGAATAATTGTAAACTTAAATATTGTTTACTTTCAAATCTGAAATTGTTGATCCTAAAGAATAAGTGCTGCCACTAATCCCACTTATTCTTATAGTATCGTTTTTATCTATGGCACAACGACTATTTAAATTATCTGAAAAAAATAATGCTTATCGAAGCACCTGTATCTATTAAAAATTTCAATTCTTTCGTTTCATATCTCATTTTTACTATATTCATACCATTAATATTAAGACACACTGCATCTGCATTATTCGCGAAAAACCGCCTGGTGTTAGGTTGCTCTTGGCCTTGCTGTGCATCGACCTCATTGTGATCATCTGGACTTACTGTAGGTAAATACTCTCTGTTGGTTATTCCTGTTGTAAAAAGATCTACCACGGAAGCCAAACCGATATTCTATTTAATTAATAATTTAATAATAAATATCAACACGTCACATTTTAAAAATATATAATTATACAGGGTGAGTTATTAGTATCCTGGCGGTTGATAGTCATCAAATTGTTTGAGAAAGAAAAAATGTTTTGTACAAGAGTTGTTTGACTCATTAGTTTCTATAACGTAAAATTATTTTCATTTATACAGAATGTTGCATTTAGGCGTAACGGAAAGTCAGTAATTTTTTTTTAAATGGAACGACCTGTACATCATACCGTATTATAAACGCTAAGGAAGTCGTCTTTCCAACTGTGTAAGTTGTACCTGTGTAAAGTAACTAGTTTACCTGCGATTTTCAATTGTTTGTCAAAAAATTGGCAATTGCAGGCATTTCTTAAAAATTACGGTATTATTACATTTTTGCAGATATTGTCTTAAAAATTTTGTCACATAATAACTAAGTCAAATTTACCATTAGCTCTTCAATTTCCTTACCAAAATGTTCAATAGATTTTTCGTTCTGTCGCGCATTATGGAATTTGATAGCCAATGAAATTGCTTAATTTGTGTTACCATCGACAGAGGTAATTTCGTATGGGCCATTGTACAGTGGTTGAAGTTTTTTGCATTTTCCGATAATATTGAGTAGATTTATTAAAATCCCTAGAAGCGGAAATTGACTTTAAAAACAATTTATTACGCACACGGGATGGAAATGTACCGATACACAGGTGTGAAAATAGTCTTCACTTTCGGGTATGTAAATAATTTTTATAAAAAATGTATTTTTATTTATGTAAGATTTTCTATTTCAGATGCAATTAAGGGCGCCACCGGTATTGAATTTAATATGCGAATCGAAATGAATTGTATAAATCGTTTATGGTATGTTTGTAAATAATTGTGTGTATAATTTTGTCTGTATTCACGAGTGTGACATCCGACACCCGTACGAGAAGGCAGTGACCTGCCTTCACAGCTGTTTTCTTGGACTGTCTCGTACACATTATACAGTATGTAAAACCCCAGTGTGAGTGTTTATTTTCATCCACCCTGGCCTGGACTATCCCTATCACGAGCTACGTAACAATATAACAGATATTTTTTTAATTTACGCGTTCTTCGTTTACAACTCTACGTACAGGTCCCCATATGGATGAGTTGTGAACGATTTTGTTCTTTGTTGACCAGGACGCGGTCACTGAGCTTAGATTATTGTATTTTTAACAAATTACGTACGTAACTACTTGAAAATTTGCAAAAATTTTGATATCCAGATTCCAAAGTTATTGGATTATTTTTTAGATTAAGCTAATAATTAATGTTTATAATTTTCTTTGCGCGAAATTCAAATCCGAATAAATTTGATGCGAAAATTTGAATTATATCGGTTTGCGCATGCGTGGGAATGTTGACGCGAAAATTTGAATTTTTTAAAGTTGGCGGGAAAAATTTGAATTTTATCGGTTCGGGCGATCGGCGTTCGGTCATCATCGGGTAAGATGGTGTGCGCGAAATTCAAATCCGAATAAATTTGGTGCGAAAATTTGAATTTTATCGGTTTGCGCATGCCTTACGCTCGAAAATAAAAATAGTAGTGCGTTCTCTCTCTAACAGCGACGTGTGAGTCATACACTCCAGGTTCCAGCGTTCGGCCGCGCTCGGTTTGAGTCGCCACGCATGCGCAGTATGGTGGCGTAGAATTTGGTGGGAAAATGTGAATGGCTGGCGGGAAAATTTGAATTTTATCGTAAATTTCAATACCGGTAGCGCCATCTATTGGTGATTACGCTCGAAAATAAAAATCGTAGTGCGTTCTCTCTCTAGCATCGATGGTTCTCTCTCTAACATCGACTTGACTTCGTTCGGGTGCGCCCGGTTTGAGTCGGGTGGTGTCGGTGTGGTGGTGTGGTGGGTCTGAAAGTGCCATTCTTTATCTACTGACAGTTTAAGCACTTTCGTAAGCCCAACATCCTTACGTCCAATACCGAAGGTGGTAGTCGCTCAGAAGAGACAGAGTAAAAAGAAAAAGTCCGAAATAATGTCTTCCAGTCCCTTTAAGGAGACATTACAAAAGGCTTTGCAAAATAAACAAACATCGAAACCAAAAAAGAATATTTTTAGAACGAAAAGACCAAAGAACATTAACGCAAAGGCGAAGAGGAAAAGAACATCTACCGAAGATGGAAGAAAATACAACTGTCCAGAATGTGGTGCAGAATATCAAGAACCCGCAAGCGAGGACTGGATTCAGTGTCACAGTTGTAAGGAGTGGTACCATGAGAACTGTACTGGATACGGAGGAAAAGGAATGTTTATTTGTCAAAAATGTTAAAGAACTGTTTGTTTGCCAAAAATGTTAAGCACTGTTCATAAATAATATAGTTGTTACCTATGTTTTTCGTTTGTAAGAATATATTTTCAGTTGCAATAATACCAATGTTCATTTAACCCTGATTCTCCATAAGATTACATGCTGCGTACTCTTAGCACCCGCCACGCGTACTCTTAAACTACGGGTTGTTCAAGAGTACGCATGTGCAGTAACTAAAAAAGTTGTTAATATTTGGAAGAAGGTAAGAAATAAAGCTTTTTAAACTGTGTGTATACAAGATATGATATATATTTATTAATTTACACTTTTACTTTTATTAAAAGATCTTAAAACCTGCCCCACAATCGCCGGAACAAATTAGGTGCGTACTCTTGACCATCTCTACCCTACCCCTGCATCTCTTGTATTCCCAGACGATTAATTATTCTTCTTTTCTTCGTAGGATTTAATGTAGGCACCCCAGATACGGTTAGTTCCATCATCTGACCAAGGTGGTCTGACAGATGCGGATTCACTGTGGATGAAGTGTAGTTTACCGTGTCTGTAAACATGTTATCAATACAACTCGATGAGTGAGTGGTGACCCTGGAAGCATCGGTGAAGATTGCTTTCATACCAAACGCTGTGAATAAGTTACACAGATTGATTTTTTCTCTAGAGGTTTGAATAAAGTTTATGTTGAAATCACCTGTTATTATCATTTTCGACTTCACATATATATCTGCAATATGTGTAAGAAACGCGTTCAAGGACTCTCGAAATAACTGGAAGTTCTCCTGGGGTGATCGATAAACAGTTCCTATTAAAAGGTCGTACTTCCTCACATATATTGCAGACAATTCCACGTCTTTTTCCACACAATATTGTTCAGTATCGGGAACTTTTTCAGTTTTTATCTCATTTCTAGACATTATCATGACTCCTCCATGCTTATATTGTTGCCTACAGAAATAGATTTCCATCCCAACCAATATCAATCAGGCATGTACCAGTAAAACAGAACTTTCCTACAAATCACCTTGGAAAACCACCTTCTCACAGGAACTTTAGTGCATTTGCATCAAAAGGACTTAATAAACACATGCCTCCACCAGAACCAATGGATACTAGTTCCATCCAAAAGTCTATCAGGTCCAATCAATATAATTCACAGCCAAACAGAAACCCATTCACAAGAGAATTGCACAACGCAGAACTTTCCCGAAAATAAGTTGATGATAGTCACTATGATATATACCAACACGAAATCCCCACATACAACACCTCTACTTATCACGATTATTCATATCAAGGAAATAACGGTTACCACCCCAAACAACTAACAGAACAACTGGATTATCCAGAAGAGGCGAGTCAAAGCTTACCTGTTCATTCCGAGTCGGATTTTCAAGAAACCGGCCAGGATCAAAGTCCACCATAGATCTAAATAACATAAATTTAATCAACTCCCTACCATATATAGAATTAAAGAATATACTCATAAAACTGCTAATCGACACCGGATGCGATAGTTCAATTTTAATACCTTATATAGCCGAACATTACTTTCCAGATAAGGTATTCCGCCAAAATACCCCTATAACAACATGCGCGGGAACTAGGACTAGCGAATACAAAGCAAATGTCCCTCTATTCAAAGAATTCGGTATCAACGAATCATTCGACTTTGTGCTCTTTCCATTTCACGAGTATTTCGATGGTATAGTAGGCGTAAGAGACCTAAGAAAATTAAACCTCACTGTATTCAAGAAAATATAACAGCCTTGAAAAAACCATTTTATTGGCCAAATTTAGAATCAGACATCAAAGATTATTTCAACTCATGTGAGATATGTCAAAAAGCTAAATATGAGAGACACCCTCACAAGTTGATCCTTAAACCTACACCCTTCGGGTCAAAACCATTTGAGCATTTGTACACGGATTCTTTCAAAATCTCAAATCAATACTTCATCACTATAATAGATAGCTTCTCAAAATTTCGACAAGCCTTCCCAATAACTTCCCCAAACGCGATTGAAACCGCGAATCGATTAATTCAGTATTTTTCGTATTTCGGTGTACCTCAAAAGATAACTTGCGACAACGGAACCGTATTTAAGAACGGAATAATCCAGGATCTATGTAAGACATATCCAATAGAAATCCATTACACTACACCCCATAATAACAACAGTAACAGCCCTGTAGAATGATTTCACTCGACCATTATCGAGGCTATTAGAACACTTAGAGAGGAAAAACCACATCAAAATATAACTGACCTAATGAATTACGTCATTCTCTCATATAATAACAGCATACACACGTCCACAGAATTTACACCATTTCAAATAGCCAAAGGTCAACTAGATTTGAAAACCCCATTGGAAATTACCGATCACGACAAAATATCTAACTATATCACCGAACATACACAAATTATTGAAACAATGTCTAAACAACTCCACGAAAGACTCGACAGAAAACAAAGACAAAACCTAGAAAGACAAAATAGATACCGAAAGCGAACCCTTTCACTCGATCCCCACTTACCGCTATATTCAATCAACAATAATAAAAAAAAAGAAGGCCACCCATTTACAAGACTAGACAAACCTAAACAAACAAACGACAACAAAATTAGTAGGTATCCCGTTAGCATGGACGACCTCGATTGACCCCAAACTCCAGTGGTACTCAAACAAGGGGTCACGCGCCTAACTCCAGAGGTTCTCAAGTTCAGAGTGGGCCCCCTTCGCCCCTCCAGCTAGGGCTCCGCCCCGCTGTGGCCCCTCGCCCCTCCACCTAGGGCTCCAAAATTCAAATTTTCCCGCCAACCCCAAAAACTTCAAATTTTCCCGCCAACCCCAAAAAATTCAAATTTTCCCGCCAACCTCAAAAAAATTCAAATTTTCCCGCCAAATTCTACGCCACCATACTGCGCATGCGTGACGAGTCGAACCGAGCGCGCCCGAAGCGATCAGATTCAAATTTTCCCGCCAACCCCAAAAAATTAAAATTTTTCCGCCGCCCCCTCGTTAGAGCCTCCCAATTTTGAGGTTAGAATTCCCCTCGATGCACCTTTGAGATAAAACCCCTATATCTCGAAAAGTAAGGGGCGGATCGAAAAAATAATAAAAAAACACCCCCCGCCACATGAATCCCCCCCCCCCCTGTCGGTTTTGACAAATACGAACAAAATGGCGTTGTTGAATTTTCCGAAAAGGCCTTAGATCTATCACTTTTGAAAAGTATGACTCATTCCTCTATCTTCTAAATGGGTTGCCGGATCGAAAAAATAAAAACACCACAGGGTTTGCTATTGGGGTTGTATATACGAACGTAAAGAAAAACAGCCAAAAAGGCGTTATTATTACGATTTCAAAAATAACTTCCGGTTTTGGCGACAAATCCTTATATCTCGAAAAGTAAGGGGCGGATCGAAAAAATAATTGAAAAAACACCCTCCGCCACAGAAACCCTCCTGTCGGCTTTGACAAATACGAACAAAATGGCGTTGTTGAATTTTCCGAAAAGGCCTTAGATCTATCACTTTTGAAAAGTATGACTCATTCCTCTATCTTCTAAATGGGTTGCCGGATCGAAAAAATAAAAACACCACAGGGTTTGCTATTGGGGTTGTATATACGAACGTAAAGAAAAACGGCCAAAAAGGCGTTATTATTACGATTTCAAAAATAATTTCCGGTTTTGGCGACAAATCCTTATATCTCGAAAAGTAAGGGGCGGATCGAAAAAATAATTGAAAAAACACCCCCGCCACAGAAACCCCTCTGTCGGCTTTGACAAATACGAACAAAATGGCGCTGTTGAATTTTCCGAAAAGGCCTTAGATCTATCACTTTTGAAAAGTATGACTCATTCCTCTATCTTCTAAATGGGTTGCCGGATCGAAAAAATAAAAACACCACAGGGTTTGCTATTGGGGTTGTATATACAAACGTAAAGAAAAACGGCCCAAAAGGCGTTATTATTACGATTTCAAAAATAACTTCCGGTTTTGGCGACAAATCCTTATATCTCGAAAAGTAAGGGGCGGATCGAAAAAATAATTGAAAAAACACCCCCCGCCACAGAAACCTTCCTGTCGGCTTTGACAAATACGAACAAAATGGCGTTGTCGAATTTTCCGAAAAGGCCTTAGATCTATCACTTTTGAAAAGTATGACTCATTCCTCTATCTTCTAAATGGGTTGCCGGATCGAAAAAATAAAAACACCTCAGGGTTTGCTATTGGGGTTGTATTCCCGCCAACCCAAAAAAAAAATCAAATTTTCCCACCAAATTCTATGCCACCATCCTGCGCATGCGTGGCGACTCAAACCGAGCGTGGCCGAACGCTGGAACCTGGAGTGTATGACTCACACGTCGCTGTTAGAGAAAGAACGCACTACAATTTTTATATTCGAGCGTAAGGCATGCGCAAACCGATAAAATTCAAATTTTCGCATCAAATTTATTCGGATTTGAATTTCGCGCAAAGAAAATTATAAACATTAATTATTAGCTTAATCTAAAAAATAATCCAATAACTTTGGAATCTGGATATCAGAATTTTTGCAAATTTTCAAGTAGTTACGTACGTAATTTGATAAAAATACAATAATCTAAGCTCAGTGACCGCGTCCTGGTCAACAAAGAACAAAATCGTTCACAACTCATCCATATGGGGACCTGTACGTAGAGTTGTGAACGAAGAACGCGTAAATTTAAAAAAATATATGTGTAATATTGTTACGTAGCTCGTGATAGGGATGGTCCAGGCCAGGGTGGATGAAAATAAAACTCACACTGGGGTTTTACATACTGTATAATGTGTACGAGACAGTCCAAGAAAACAGCTGAGAAGGCAGGTCAGTACCTTCTCGTACGGGTGTCGGATGTCACACTCGTGAATACAGACAAAATTATACACACAATTATTTACAAACATACCATAAACGATTTATACAATTCATTTCGATTCGCATATTAAATTCAATACCGGTGGCGCCCTTAATTGCATCTGAAATAGAAAATCTTACATAAATAAAAATACATTTTTTATAAAAATTATTTACATACCCGAAAGTGAAGACTATTTTCACACCTATGTATCGGTACATTTCCATCCCGTGTGCGTAATAAATTGTTTTTAAAGTCAATTTCCGCTTCTAGGGATTTTAATAAATCTACTCAATATTATCGGAAAATCCAAAAAACTTCAACCACTGTACAATGGCCCATACGAAATTACCTCTGTTGATGGTAACACAAATTCAGCAATTTCATTGGCTATCAAATTACATAATGCGCGACAGAACGAAAAATCTATTGAAAATTTTGGTAAGGAAATTGAAGAGCTAATGGTAAATTTGACTTAGTTATTATATGACAAAATTTTTAAGACAATATCTGCAAAAATGTAATAATACCGTAATTTTTAAGAAATGCCTGCAATTGCCAATTTTTTGACAAACAATTGATAATCGCAGGTAAACTAGTTACTTTACACAGGTACAACTTACACAGTTGGAAAGACGACTTCCTTAGCGTTTATAATATGGTATGATGCACAGGGCGTTCCATTTAAAAAAAAATTTACTGACTTTCCGTTACGCCTAAATGCAACATCCTGTATAAATGAAAATAATTTTACGTTATAGAAACTAATGAGTCAAACAACTCTTGTACAAAACATTTTTTCTTTCACAAACAATTTGATGACTATCAACCGCCAGGATACTAATAACTCACTCTGTATAATTATATATTAAGCATTATTTTTTTTTAGATAATTTAAATAGTCGTGCCATAGATAAAAACGATACTATAAGAATAAGTGCGATTAGTGGCAGCACTTATTCTTTAGGATCAACAATTTCAGATTTGAAAGTAAACAATATTTAAGTTTACAATTATTCATAGCACAAACTACGCTAATATCATTTCTTTTGTATGAAACTTGCATGGTGTACTTCTCCATGAGGGGCGATTTAAACCACAAAGCGTCAGCCCACCAACCCCAGACATCACACATGCTATCACGTATAGCTGTACACACCAAATATATTTGTGTTAATCCAAACTGTATAGTATGAGCTAGTACGGGATAATGACAACATATTATACCACATGACTCTAAGAGTAACTCAAATGTGACTCAAGAGTGACTCAAATGTGACTCAAGAGTGACTCAAATGTGACTCAAGAGTGACTCAAATGTGACTCAAGAGTGACTCAAATGTGACTCAAGAGTGACATTAGCGCCTCCATTTATCCTCTTAGCGCCTCCATTTATCCTCTTAGCGCCTCCATTTATCCTCTTAGCGCCTCCATTTATCCTCTTAGCGCCTCCATCTATCCTCTTAGCGCCTCCATTTATCCGTTTAGCGCCTCCATTTATCCGTTTAGCGCCTCCATTTATCCGTTTATCGCCTCCATTTATCTTCTTAGCGCCTCCATTTATCATCCTAGCGCCTCCATTTATCTTCTTAGCGCCTCCATTTATCCTCTTAGCGCCTCCATTTATCCTCTTAGCGCCTCCATTTATCCGTTTAGCGCCTCCATTTATCCTCTTAGCGCCTCCATTTATCCTCTTAGCGCCTCCATTTATCCGTTTAGCGCCTCCATTTATCCGTTTAGCGCCTCCATTTATCCGTTTAGCGCCTCCATTTATCTTCTTAGCGCCTCCATTTATGCTCTTAGCGCCTCCATTTATCCTCTTAGCGCCTCCATTTATCCGTTTAGCGTCTCCATTTATCCGTTTAGCGCCTCCATTTATCCTCTTAGCGCCTCCATTTATCATCCTAGCGCCTCCATTTATCCGTTTAGCGCCTCCATTTATCCTCTTAGCGCCTCCATTTATCCGTTTAGCGCCTCCATTTATCATCCTAGCGCCTCCATTTATCCGTTTAGCGCCTCCATTTATCCTCTTAGCGCCTCCATTTATCCTCTTAGCGCCTCCATTTATTCTCTTAGCGCCTCCATTTATCCTCTTAGCGCCTCCATTTATCCGTTTAACGCCTCCATTTATCCGTTTAGCGCCTCCATTTATCCGTTTAGCGCCTCCATTTATCCTCTTAGCGCCTCCATTTATCATCCTAGCGCCTCCATTTATCTTCTTAGCGCCTCCATTTATCCTCTTAGCGCCTCCATTTATCCTCTTAGCGCCTCCATTTATCCGTTTAGCGCCTCCATTTATCCTCTTAGCGCCTCCATTTATCCTCTTAGCGCCTCCATTTATCCGTTTAGCGCCTCCATTTATCCTTAGCGCCTCCATTTATCATCTTAGCGCCTCCATTTTCCGTTTAGCGCCTCCATTTATCCTCTTAGCGCCTTCATTTATCCTCTTAGCGCCTCCATTTATACTCGTAGCGCCTCCATTATACAGATCTGTATACAGACCCTGTATAAATTATACAGACCATGTATACAGACCCTGTGTAATCACAACAGACCCTGTATACAGACCCTGTATAATCACAACAGACCCTGTATACAGACCTTGTACCCATCCCACCCCAAATGGAGGCAGGATAAATGGAGGTGCTAAGCGGATAAATGGAGGCGCTAAGAGGATAAATGGAGGCGCTAAGAGGATAAATTGAGGCGCTAAGAAGATAAATGGAGGCGCTAAGAGGATAAATGGAGGCGCTAAGATGGTAAATGGAGGCGCTAAGAGGATAAATGGAGGCGCTAAACGGATAAATGGGGGCGCTAAGAGGATAAATGGAGGCGCTAAACGGATAAATGGAGGCGCTAGGATGATAAATGGAGGCGCTAAGAGGATAAATGGAGGCGCTAAACGGATAAATGGCGTCGCTAAACGGATAAATGGAGGCGCTAAGAGGATAAATGGAGGCGCTAAGAGGATAAATGGAGGCGCTAAACGGATAAATGGAGGCGCTAAGAGGATAAATGGAGGCGCTAAGAGCATAAATGGAGGCGCTAAGAGCATAAATGGAGGCGCTAAGAAGATAAATGGAGGCGCTAGGATGATAAATGGAGGCGCTAAGAGGATAAATGGAGGCGCTAAACGGATCAATGGAGGCGCTAAACGGATAAATGGAGGCGCTAAGAGGATAAATGGAGCCGCTAAGATGTTAAATGGAGGCGCGAAGAGGATAAATGGAGGCGCTAAACGGATAAATGGAGGCGCTAAACAGATAAATGGAGGCGCTAAACGGATAAATGGAGGCGCTAAGAGGATAGGTGGAGGCGCTAAGAGGATAAATGGAGGCGCTAAGAGGATAAATGGAGGCGCTAAGAGGATAAATGGAGGCGCTAATGTCACTCTTGAGTCACAATTGAGTCACTCTTGAGTCACATTTGAGTCACTCTTGAGTCACATTTGAGTCACTCTTGAGTCACATTTGAGTCACTCTTGAGTCACATTTGAGTCACTCTTGAGTCACATTTGAGTTACTCTTAGAGTCATGTGGTATAATATGTTGTCATTATCCCGTACTAGCTCATACTATACAGTTTGGATTAACACAAATATATTTGGTGTGTACAGCTATACGTGATAGCATGTGTGATGTCTGGGGTTGGTGGGCTGACGCTTTGTGGTTTAAATCACCCCTCATGGAGAAGTACACCATGCAAGTTTCATACAAAAGAAATAATATTAGCGTAGTTTGTGCTATGAATAATTGTAAACTTAAATATTGTTTACTTTCAAATCTGAAATTGTTGATCCTAAAGAATAAGTGCTGCCACTAATCGCACTTATTCTTATAGTATCGTTTTTATCTATGGCACAACGACTATTTAAATTATCTAAAAAAAAATAATGCTTAATATATAATTATACAGGGTGAGTTATTAGTATCCTGGCGGTTGATAGTCATCAAATTGTTTGTGAAAGAAAAAATGTTTTGTACAAGAGTTGTTTGACTCATTAGTTTCTATAACGTAAAATTATTTTCATTTATACAGGATGTTGCATTTAGGCGTAACGGAAAGTCAGTAATTTTTTTTTTAAATGGAACGCCCTGTACATCATACCATATTATAAACGCTAAGGAAGTCGTCTTTCCAACTGTGTAAGTTGTACCTGTGTAAAGTAACTAGTTTACCTGCGATTATCAATTGTTTGTCAAAAAATTGGCAATTGCAGGCATTTCTTAAAAATTACGGTATTATTACATTTTTGCAGATATTGTCTTAAAAATTTTGTCACATAATAACTAAGTCAAATTTACCATTAGCTCTTCAATTTCCTTACCAAAATTTTCAATAGATTTTTCGTTCTGTCGCGCATTATGTAATTTGATAGCCAATGAATTTGCTGAATTTGTGTTACCATCGACAGAGGTAATTTCGTATGGGCCATTGTACAGTGGTTGAAGTTTTTTGGATTTTCCGATAATATTGAGTAGATTTATTAAAATCCCTAGAAGCGGAAATTGACTTTAAAAACAATTTATTACGCACACGGGATGGAAATGTACCGATACACAGGTGTGAAAATAGTCTTCACTTTCGGGTATGTAAATAATTTTTATAAAAAATGTATTTTTATTTATGTAAGATTTTCTATTTCAGATGCAATTAAGGGCGCCACCGGTATTGAATTTAATATGCGAATCGAAATGAATTGTATAAATCGTTTATGGTATGTTTGTAAATAATTGTGTGTATAATTTTGTCTGTATTCACGAGTGTGACATCCGACACCCGTACGAGAAGGCAGTGACCTGCCTTCTCAGCTGTTTTCTTGGACTGTCTCGTACACATTATACAGTATGTAAAACTCCAGTGTGAGTTTTATTTTCATCCACCCTGCCCTGGACCATCCCTATCACGAGCTACGTAACAATATTACACAGATATTTTTTTTTAATTTACGCGTTCTTCGTTCACAACTCTACGTACAGGTCCCCATATGGATGAGTTGTGAACGATTTTGTTCTTTGTTGACCAGGACGCGGTCACTGAGCTTAGATTATTGTATTTTTAACAAATTGCGTACGTAACTACTTGAAAATTTGCAAAAATTCTGATATCCAGATTCCAAAGTTATTGGATTATTTTTTAGATTAAGCTAATAATTAATGTTTATAATTTTCTTTGCGCGAAATTCAAATCCGAATAAATTTGATGCGAAAATTTGAATTTTATCGGTTTGCGCATGCGTGGGAATGTTGACGCGAAAATTTGAATTTTTTAAGGTTGGCGGGAAAAATTTGAATTTTATCGGTTCGGGTGCGCTCGGCGTTCGGTCATCATCGGGTAAGATGGTGCGCGCGAAATTCAAATCCGAATAAATTTGATGCGAAAATTTGAATTTTATCGGTTTGCGCATGCCTTACGCTCGAAAATAAAAATAGTAGTGCGTTCTCTCTCTAACAGCGACGTGTGAGTCATACACTCCAGGTTCCAGCGTTCGGCCGCGCTCGGTTTGAGTCGCCACGCATGCGCAGTATGGTGGCATAGAATTTGGTGGGAAAATTTGATTTTTTTTGGGTTGGCGGGAATACAACCCCAATAGCAAACCCTGTGGTGTTTTTATTTTTTCGATCCGGCAACCCATTTAGAAGATAGAGGAGTGAGTCATACTTTTCAAAAGTGATAGATCTAAGGCCTTTTCGGAAAATTCAACAACGCCATTTTGTTCGTATTTGTCAAAGCCGACAGGGGGGTTTCTGTGGCGGGGGGTGTTTTTTCAATTATTTTTTCGATCCGCCCCTTACTTTTCGAGATATAATGATTTGTCGCCAAAACCGGAAGTTATTTTTGAAATCGTAATAATAACGCCTTTTTGGCCGTTTTTCTTTACGTTCGTATATACAACCCCAATAGCAAACCCTGTGGTGTTTTTATTTTTTCGATCCGGCAACCCATTTAGAAGATAGAGGAATGAGTCATACTTTTCAAAAGTGATAGATCTAAGGCCTTTTCGGAAAATTCAACAACGCCATTTTGTTCGTATTTATCAAAGCCGACAGGGGAGTTTCTGTGGCGGGGGGTGTTTTTTCAATTATTTTTTCGATCCGCCCCTTACTTTTCGAGATATAAGGATTTGTCGCCAAAACCGGAAGTTATTTTTGAAATAGTAATAATAACACTTTTTGGCCGTTTTTCTTTACGTTCGTATATACAACCCCAATAATAGCAAACCCTGTGGTGTTTTTATTTTTTCGATCCGCAACCCATTTAGAAGATAGAGGAATGAGTCATACTTTTCAAAAGTGATAGATCTAAGGCCTTTTCGGAAAATTCAACAGCGCCATTTTGTTCGTATTTGTCAAAGCCGACAGGGGGGTTTCTGTGGCGGGGGTGTTTTTTCAATTATTTTTTCGATCCGCCCCTTACTTTTCGAGATATAAGGATTTGTCGCCAAAACCGGAAATTATTTTTGAAATCGTAATAATAACGCCTTTTTGGCCGTTTTTCTTTACGTTCGTATATACAACCCCAATAGCAAACCCTGTGGTGTTTTTATTTTTTCGATCCGGCAACCCATTTAGAAGATAGAGCTGAATGAGTCATACTTTTCAAAAGTGATAGATCTAAGGCCTTTTCGGAAAATTCAACAATGCCATTTTGTTCGTATTTGTCAAAACCGACAGGGGGGGATTTCTGTGGCGGGGGGTGTTTTTTCAATTATTTTTTCGATCCGCCCTTTACTTTTCGAGATATAGGGGTTTTATCTCAAAGGTGCATCGAGGGGAATTCTAACCTCAAAATTGGGAGGCTCTAACGAGGGGGCGGCGGAAAAATTTTTATTTTTTGGGGTTGAAAAATTTGAATCTGATCGCTTCGGGCGCGCTCGGTTCGACTCGTCACGCATGCGCAGTATGGTGGCGTAAAATTTGGCGAGAAAATTTGAATTTTTTTGGGGTTGGCGGGAAAATTTGAATTTTTTGGGGTTGGCGGGAAAATTTGAAGTTTTTGGGGTTGGCGGGAAAATTTGAATTTTGGAGCCCTAGGTGGAGGGGCGATGGGGCCACAGCGGGGCGGAGCCCTAGCTGGAGGGGCGAAGGGGGCCCACTCTGAACTTGAGAACCTCTGGAGTTAGGCGCGTGACCCCTTGTTTGAGTACCACTGGAGTTTGGGGTCAATCGAGGTCGTCCATGCTAACGGGATACCTACTAAAATTACATCCAATAATAAGGTAATACACCAACGACAGTTGAAGCCGCAACGGAAATTTATTGTTGCAGACAATGGGTCTCACGACGCTGACGATACTGACGATGACCTACCCTTATCCCAACTTAGGACTAAAGTTTAAACGAATTAATAATCCCATATTACCGATACACAAAGGTAATGCACGAATCATCGAAAACTACTACACCTTTTCCTATCACATCAACCTCACTAGACCGTTACTCATTAACGCCAGAACTTAACGCCAGACGTAATAGTAATATCAAGTCACTTGAAATCAAATACAAGTCGTTAAACCTTGTTGCGACTGAGTAAGTTAGACTGGGCTCTCAAACTTTGTGAGGAAATTGAAAGCAAACTGACTGTACCCTATATCCGGAGCAAGAGAGGCTTATGCAATGGAGTGGGCTCTGCCATGAGTTATTTTTGGTACAGTGGACGCTAATGATAAGGATTACTTTGAGAAGTATTTGAAAACTTTAAGAAAAAATGAGAACCAATTTACTACATCACCCAATAAACAACAGACGATTCTAAAAGAGGTAGTAGATCAATTCACAGACCAGTTTGATAGTATTGAACACGATTAGAAACAAATCATCGCCCATTTTAACGACAATTAGAAATGAAAAATTGTTAGAACAGTACGAAAGCACGATGTCATTAAACTTGGCAATCGACAAAATTCTTTTTAACCTACAATATATCAGTAGTACAATTCAAAACACAGAAACCGCTCTAACCTTTGCAAAATCTCACATCTTGCATTGTTCAATAATAAAAGTACAATACCTACAGAAAATCATAGAAAAACTAGAGAAAGACAACCAAAAAGTTATCAAAGTCAAACAACCCATAAATTTGTACTCGTTCCTAATAACTGATGCCACAATAATAAATAATATAATAATTTTCAAAATTCATATTCCCATTGCATCTACTCCTTACCACTATGTCCACCTATATTTCGTATTTCAAAAGAATTACACATTTATACCCGAAACACCCTACTACCTATTCAACGACAAAACGAACTGGAATTCAAAAGAAGATTGCAAGTCAGTGGAAGACCAATTCTTATGCCCAAAAAGTCAACATATCCAGGGGGACCCATGCATCGATGAACTGCTGACCAAAGGAACCAACAAATGCCCAACGACCACAGCAAGATTGTCCCAATCCATTGTTTACAAGAAGTGGACGCAACAAAGTGTTGATCAGCCTTCAAGGAACAACCACCGTCCACTCATTCTGCCCACGAAAAGGTATCCATTTGGTAGAAATGCCAACGTTAATAGAGATAGGGACCTGCAGGTTCCAAATTGATGGAATCGAGTTCTCCCCATCCGACCACATCGAAGGAACAATGTTGACCATACCACGCTTCAACATTAGCTTACCGCAAAGCCTGACTACAGCAGAATTCCACATCACCCCAAATCAACACTCAAAGTTTACATCACATCAAAACTATGATGGAAACCATCAACCCATTAGAAGAGCCAGACCAAAAGCGACCCTGGTCAGATTTAGTGATTGTGTTCATCATCATCTCCACATTGATAGGGATAATTGTGTGTGTGACGGAGACTATGCAAAGACGTATTCGAGAGAAGATTCTCGACAAACCCAGATGTGCCACTCGAAGCCCCCTCGTTCGCCCATCTTAGGGTGGGAGGAGTTATATAAAATACCCAAACAGTACCATAGGTCATTAAGCTGTTTAGACTAGTATAGTTACCATGTACGGATAACCATTGATTGCGTAACGTAGTATAATAAAGCTGACTTAGTATTAATTATGTATAAATTCTCTAGTTATTGTATTCAGCTTTTAATCTAGTAAGAATCGTGTAATTAGACACGCTGACTCCGCGTCACATGGCATTGAACTCAAATTGTTCATTCAGTATTTCGCGTAAACTTGTATTTTATATTTGGTGTTATAATTTAAATAAACCTTTTTAAAAACTTAACTAACAGACTTTACTATTTATCTGGCGCAGTTGGTAGTTTCCGGTAAACTCGAGTGATTATTTTGTGTCGTGTCTCCAATCGATTCGATATACAAAAACACTCGTGGTGAACTTTCAAGTTCTTAATACCGGACATCCAAGCATTAATCAAACCAGCCGAGGACGACGCTCCAATTGCCGAATCCCTGGACAACGTAGGACCTGCCGAGGAATTTGGACCTGCTAGAATCGTCGACCGAATCCCAGGACTACACCCCATCAATGAACATATTTGCAGTCATTTTGATAGGCTTGTAAGTAAATTCTTTATTTTTCTGCATCCCTTTTTCGCTTTCCCCATTTTAAATTCCCGCAAACATCGTGGAAAATTTAAGCGACCTTTTGGAAGCCATCAACGACATCGCAATGGCCCGCGAAATCTCGAAGGTTGATCAAGATCTGATCCCGGTATTCGATGGAGACCGGATAACCCTCAAAAGCTACATCAATGCCTGCGAATTCCTAATAGAGGAATATTTACCTGCCGCTCCACAGAACGCGAATGACCTACGCATAGCCAAGCGTTTGCTGATGATTTTTATGGGCAGACTACGTGCTAAAGCACGCGAGGCGGTGGACGCCAACAAAACGCCCACCACTTGGCCCGAATTGAAAAACATCTTAATACACTCGTTTGGAGACAAACGATCCGAGGCAGTGCTGGTATACGACCTCAACAGTTTAGTTCCCCAGAAGGAAGGCACCACAGCCAGTTATGCCAACAAAATCAAAAGCACCCTATACACTTTGCTTTCTAAAATTAATTTAGAAGAAGAAAACGTAGCAATTCGGAACTTAAGACAGGAGCAATACAACCAAATCGCCCTCAGAACGTACCTATTTGGCCTAGATCTGATTAATGCCAACATAGGTTTAGAAGTGAAGCTACGTCAACCAGCCGACATCGAAACAGCTGAAGGCTACGCGCTGGAAACCACAAACTACAACACCCAAAAGCAACGATTTCTCCATAATCTCCGGCAACCAGCAGCCCCGATGAGAAACATCATTCGCCCAGCTCCAGTCATGCCACAAAGCTTCACACCAGTTCCAAGAACACCGATAAGTTATCCGCAGCAAAACCCATACCAGAATAGATTCATTTCACCAGCAATTGCACCACCTCGTTTTCAACAACCGCAACAACCAACTAATCAGCCGTTTACTAGAACGCCATCGCACATTCAACAACGCCCATACAGACCAACACCAATGGAAGTCGATAGCAGCGGAATTCACTACAACAACAAGCGACTAGCATCTTCAATCAACAAACCTCCGCCAAAAAGCAGTGGATGTCAAACGATATTGAAATGCCTTCAGAACTTCCCGAAGACAATAATTATTATGTCCAATACCCAGACGGTGAGCTAACTGACGAGTACAACCCGTTAGAACAATTTTATGAGGACGAAAATGCATGCGCAAGCAACTTAGCAACCCAGGATTTACACAGGACACCTCTCAAAACCCACTTACGTAACAATATCCAACAAAGCGTATTCACCAGATCCGTTACTCCCTTATGTCGAATTTGAAGGTTTAAAGTTTATAATAGACACAGGTGCTGTATGTTCTCTAATCAATTCCAAATTGTTCAATGATGCTAAATCTTTGTATTCTTGTAATAATCAGGAGTTTAATATTAGAACTCCTCATGGAACAGAAAAAAACAAAAAATGCAGTTTTCGCCCCTCTTCCTGACATTTTTAAGTCTTCTAAATACCATTTATTTGTTTGCTTTGATTTTTAGACCACATTTGACGGTTTGTTTGGATTTGACTTATTGACTGAATTGGGAGCTTCTCTAGATACTAGGAGACAGGTTATAATTACTGACTACGGAGATTCCTTACAAAGTAAATAATGTCCGTACTGTTAGACATCATTCACAATCGGTGGTTGACTATCAAGTAACCAATATAGTCAACGGCTTTGCAGTATTTCCTGAAATAAGGGACAGATCAGACAAAATTATCGTTCCCGAATCTTTGGTTGAAGTGAAAAATAACGGAGCACTAATTTTAGCCACTAATTATACACAACTCCCCATTTACATAAAACCAAAACCGATTACATTAACACCAGTGAATGAGATAGAAAATGAAATTAATGTAGCTTACAATTTCGTCAAGGAGGAAAATCTATCACAATTACAATTAGAAAATATTCAAACAAATCTAAAACTAGATCACCTAAATCTGGAAGAGCAGAAAGCCCTTCAGGCTTTACTTATTAATTACAAACATTTGTTTCATGTAGAGGGACATTCACTCACAAGATAAAACATAAGTTCAATATGAAAAGCAATAATCCTGTGTACGTTAGAAATTATCGCCAACCCATAGAGACAAAGAATGAAATCAAAAAGCAGACTCTGGAGTTATTACGCCAAGACATCGTTAAAGAAAGATTATCACCCTGGAACGCCCCTGTTCACATCGTGAACACACGCAAGGATGGCAGAACAAAACACAGAATGGTGGTCGATTTTCGTCGTTTAAACGAGCAGATGATAGAGGTAGAGATGTGTCATTCCTTGAGGAACCGTTATTTTGGAACGTTTCCTAGCTGGAACGGTTTGGAACGTTACTCATTCACTGAGGAACGCGTTACCAAGGAACGAAACACGAAAGATTACGGCCGATTTTCCTGTGGGGTTTTCGTTCCAATAACTTTAAAGTTTCTACATTCCAAGTAAGGTTTTTATTCGGAACAGCGCAGGATCAGGAATGTATCGGTAGCCACGAATGTTATGTAGAGTTGTTATCAATTCAATTTCCACAATATCTGCCGAGTAGCTAGAATGCGCAAGGTATTATTTTTATTTAAAATGGGTAGGTATACATATAAAAATATTTTTATTTGAAATAAACAGCAAATCCATCACCTAGACTGTACAGAATTGAGCCGAATATTTTTTCTATTGTCAGCAAAAGTTCCAAGTTCATTACAAAAGGCTGCCATAAAAAGAATAAATTAAGGGGTGCGACCTGCGAACTTGACTGAGATAGTTGCTCAAACAATTCGTAATTCGATGTTTTAAATAGAAACAAAGTCAAACGATCAATACACCTTTTCGTCAGCGGGTTGTGAATCTGCTTGAATATCGACCGGTAATCAAACACATGTATTGTAACAGATCACAAATCCAGATGAACATGCGTTTATTTTCAGTAGGCATCGCTGACGATGTAGAGCGCATAGTAATGTAACGTTTGCAGCAGTTTGGGTAACGAGAGCTCCGATCGGTGACAAAAGTAACGTCACCTTTCGTTCCAAAGTAACCGTTATTCAGGAACGTTTTTTCTGTGGAACTGTAACGCTTGGAACGTTACAGACGAGGAACCGTTTTTCCCACCACTAGATAGAGGACAAGTACCCTATTCCCAATATAGCTGACATCCTGGACAAGCTAGGAAGGGCAAATTATTTTACATCCCTAGATTTGGCCGCAGGCTTCCACCAGATAGAAATGGACCCTGAAGACTCCGAGAAGACCGCTTTCAGCACCGAACAGGGACATTTTGAATTTAAAAGGATGCCCTTCGGATTAAAAAATGCCCCAGCCACCTTCCAGAGAATTATGGATGAATTCCTACGCGGATTATTCGAAGATACCTGCCTCGTCTATTTAGATATCATTATATATTCATCTTCACTTCAGGAACATCTACAAAAATTAATTAAAGTATTTCAACGCCAAGGATTGGCAAACTTCAAAATTAAACTGGAAAAATGTGAATTTTTGAAGCGAGAAACTAAATACTTAGGACACGTCATAACGGATGAAGACGTGAAACCAAATCCCGAAAAAATTGAGGCCATTTTACAATTTCCCATCCCCAAGACTAGAACGGAAATCAAGAGCTTCCTAGGCCTAATGGGATATTATCGCAAGTTTATTAAGGACTTCGCAAAAATTACCAAACCATTCACCTTATGCCTGAAGAAAAACGCAAAAATCAATATACAGGACCCCAGGACCCCCCAACGCTGATGCGCTCTCAAGAATCAGACTAACCGATTTGAATATTATCACCCAAGATGATCTAGATAGCATCCTTCCTAACTTCGACGACGAGGAACTGCTCGAGATAGCAGACGACCTATCAATTTCCATAATCGATCCAACAGAACAACCCGCCATTAAAACAGGAATAGGCATAGCCCGGAAGGAAATCAAGATGAAGGATACCCACCCCATAGAAGAAGAAGAAGAAGAAGAAGATACAGACTCCAACACTATTCATACAACTCAAACTCAAGATCCAAATAAATCCATAGAAATTCAAGATACAATCCTTGATAATAAGAAGAAACAGTTTATTATAACGCAAAGTTTGGGCAAGGACCTGGAAGTCAAAATAAAAAATCGAGACGAATGCAATATACACTTCGTGCGTATTCCGAAAGAAAATTTGCATGAACACATCCTCCTATTATTCAAGAATTATATGACTAACGATCATACTTTCTACATTTATACAAGTGACGAAAATATCTATCAAGCAATGTGTAACGTTTACACAAACAAAATCTCAAATAAAGGACCTAGAATTATTAGACGTCTACGAAGAGCGGAAGTTATTACGGATGAAGAGCAGAAATTATCACTGGTAGCATCATATCATACGGGAATAACTAACCATCGAGGTATACAAGAAACTCTGGAACATCTGAAACAAAGATATTGGTGGTCTAAGATGGAAAAAACAGTAACACAATTGATTAAATCATGTGACACCTGTAATAGATCAAAATGTAACCGACGTCCGGAAGTACCACCCCTACCAATAACTGAAACACCAGACGCCCCGTTTGAGAAATTGTTTGTTGACCTATTCTCAATCTCTGGCGAAAAATATCTGATAATTATCGATGCCTTTACCCGCCTCGGACATGCAATTAAAGTAAAAAGTAAAAATCCTTCAGACATCTTAGACGCATTCCTGGACTATTTCAATTACTACGGCATCCCTCAAGAAATTCGATTTGATCGGGGTTCCGAATTCAACAATAAACTAATAAAAGAAGCATTACACAAAATTACATTGCACTTTGGTACCGCCAAGAACCCCGAAAGCCAGGCTAACGTAGAAAGGTTCCACTCCACCCTAATCGAACATTTAAGATGCCTCGAAGACGACTCTAGCATACCGAAGCAAAGAAAAATGCGTATGGCAACAATTGCGTATAACAACGCGGAGGTGGCCTAGTGGATAAGGCGAATGCCTTCCACTATGAAGCCCAGGGTTCAAGCCCAGGTTAGGCAGAGATTTTAAAAATACTCCGTCTCCACGACCGCCGCACAGACAAGCCAACACGCTTTGTGCACATGGCAACATCCCAAAAAAAAAAGATAGTGCCATTGGAATGACACCGCTTGAAGCTCTCTTCGGACATACCAAAACCAGGAACCCCATGGACTTAATCTATGATACAAAGACTTATCAACATTTAATTGATAAACATATATCCAGAATGGTTATAATGTATAAAGGGCTGAAAGAAGAGGACCAAGCAAGAAAATCGAAGACACGCGAAAAACAACAGGAAAACGTAAAAATTTCATCGTGGAAAATCGAAGAAAATGTGTATGTCGAAAACATAACAAAAAGTAGTAAAATCCTTAAGCCCTACTTTGGACCCTATACCATCTTAAAGGTAAACGAGAATAATACAGTCGATGTCCAAGCCCGTCGAGGGATACAAACATACCATACAAGACGACTCAAACACGGTGTTGTTCCAGATGCCACTGGACCAACGCCGACGTCAGAATAACCCCGTTAGATGGACCGCTATTTCCCCTACATCTTGGAACAGCCAGAAACCAAGCGAGTTACTGGACAACAGCGATACGTTGCAACCTCGACAGCTTACTGACAATAATTGATAAGCTGAACTCGGAATACAACAAATTGGCGATCATGGTAAAAGAAATAAAAAGTGATCAAGATAAAACATCTTTCGAAACACTTCTTAAAAGCCTAAAAGACCTATTAGGACAACCAAACTTCGTAAGTAAGCAGCTAGTCCCATCAAGAAGGCAACCAAGAGGCGCGCTAAACTTTGTTGGTTCCATAATAAAAGCAGTATCTCGCAATCTCGACGCAGAAGATGCAGCCAAATATGATAAACTTATCGAAAACTAGAAATTCATCAGCAGGAACTTATAAAAGACGTAGATAGGCTTCCTCACGTCTCACGAGGAAGCCTTCGCACGTTTGAAGATAACTTAAAGATCATACAGGAAAACCAACTCGAAACAGCTCAACGTATAAACACCGTGCAACAACACTTGAAGAACCAGGGAGATAAACAAACATATTTCAATTTCTTTATAAGAGCAGAAACTTCACTACAAGTCGCAATACACTCAGCTCTGACAGTACTGGGACGACTCTCAACAGCAAAAACTTTCGCCAAACTAGAAACTTATCATCCAGCTATCATTCCATCAGAAGAACTTCTCGAAGAACTACAGTTTATTCCAAACTCGGTTACCGAACAACAAATTCCTTTAAGCCCTACAGAAGAAAATGTGTATCAAATAGAAAAAACCATAACAGTGAAAGCATACATCAGAGGTCACGTGCTTACGTTTTTATTAGAAGTCCCTTTAGTCGAAACTACATCCTATCAGTATTACCACTTAATCCCATTACCAATTCAACAAAATTCAAGTTATCTCATCCCCAATATCCCACATCCCATACCTTGCAGAAAATAAAGATAAATATTTAACTACAGCCTCAAAGTGCAAGGAATTCCAACGAGAGCAATACTTATGTAAAGCCACAAGTCTCGACGCAGGCAAACGTCCAAGCTGTGCCTATCAACTATTGAAACACCTGTCAACCTCCGTATGTAGCCACACCAGATGGTCCCGCCTGGATACAGAAAGCATTCATCCCACTGACTCAGAATGGATCTTATTCCAAGCCAACCTTACCGGAGAAACAGCGTGCGAAGATCGACAAGAAGTTCGTCAACTACAAGGAAATTTACTGGTCCAAGTCACCCCGGACTGTACCGTTCACCTAGGAAGAGAGATTCTTCGAACCACGACTAACTACCTACCCGATCGACAATTTCATCTAGCCCCGATAAATTTATCCAGTATCCCGGAAGAACAGCCGCAATGGCAGCTGGAGAACCTTCACTTGAAAAGTCTCCAATTACAGTCACTCGAAGACGCAAGAACCAACTTCAGCGAACTCGACAGAAAATTCCAGGAACTGAGAAGCAGTCATATTATCAGCATAGGTAGCTCAACGACCTCGCTAGTGACAGCAACATTCCTAGCGCTAAGTATATTGGCCACCGGACTCTGGTATTCAGCGAAGATGAAACATCGCGCCAACGACAACCCAACGACCCAAGGCTCGGAATCTATCAATCCCAACCCTTGGCTCTCTCCGAGGAGGGAGGAGTTACCATGTCCGGATAACCATTGATTGCGTAACATAGTATAATATTGCTGACTTAGTATTCATTATGTGTAAATTCTCTAGTTATTGTATTCAGCTTTTAGTCTAGTAAGAATCGTGTAATTAGGCACGCTGACTCCGCGTCACACTGCATTGAACTCAAATCGTTTATTCAGTATTTCGCGTAAACTTGTATTTTATATTTGGTGTTATAATTTAAATAAACCTTTTTAAAAACTTACCTAACAGACTTTACTATTTATCTGTATATGTAAATACCAATATCATTAGAAATAGATATTCAGTATCTCAGCATCTCTTTGACCGAGTCTATGCTGGTGTAAGACGTTATTCATATTTTATTCATAGTTCTATTGTATTAATATTGTAAGTTATCCACGAGTGTTAATTAACCTTTTAAAAACAAACATCTTCGTGACAAAACATCTTTAATTAGAGTATGTAGATCTATACCTCAAAACAGATATTTTGTTATTAGCCGATGTATTTGAAACTTACAGAGCAAGCTGTCTTAACACATACAAGTTGGATCCAGCTCATTATTATACCTTACCTGGATATACAAGGGATTGTATGGTCAAGTACACTAAAGTTAATTTACAACTTTTGTCCGATATTGATATAGTTATGTTTATGGACGTGCTATCCGAGGTGGGCTGTCAGTGTTCAAAGCGGCAAACCAACAATAAATACATCCCTAAATATGATCCCAGTAAACCAAATACATTTCTTGGATATTTTGATATTAATAATCAGTATGGTTGGGCAATGTCCCAGTACGTACCATATGGTGGATTTGAGTGAGTAGAAGGTGGTGTAAACAACTTCAACTGTAATGAAAATGTTTAACGACATAATTTGTCAAATAATATGGTAACATACAGGCGGGATGTAAATTTTAAATAAATCAAAAATTACAGCCACAACTAATAAAAACTTTAATATGCCTAAAGATAATAGTGAAGGTAACATTCTTGAAATTGATGTTCTCATTATCGCAACTACATTAACGAAAATTCACCGAGTATTGAAACAGTCCGATTGGTTAAAATCTTATAGGTTTAATTACAAAATTGCGAACGGATGCTGTCGGCGATTTTTAAAAGAACCGCTTTAAGTTACTGAATAATGCGGTGTTTAGTAAAACAATGGAGAATATTCGTAAACACTATCGTAAAATTGTTAACTAAGTAGGAAGGCAGGTAGAGTGCTGCGTCGTTGATTGCTAAACCAAATTTTAAGTCGTCCAGAATCTTTAATGTCATTTAGTTGCAATAGAATTAAAGAAAACATATTTCAATAAACCGATATATGTAGGTATGTGTATACTCGAAATATCAAAGTTGAAAATATACGATTTTCATTATGGGTACATGAGATCTTCATTTGGAGGTCCTTTTCCACATCATGCAAACATCTGTTATACCTATAGGTACAGACTCACTTATTTATGAAGTTCTTATGAATGTTCTTATTTATATTATATTTATGAATGTTCTTATTTATATATAGTAATTCAACGTGATGCATCAGAGCACTTCGACACCAGTGATTACTCCATAGATAATATTTACTTTATTCACCGTGTTAATAAAAAGGTTTTAGGGATGATGAAAGATGAAAACAATGGTAGTTATGAATTTGTAGGATTAAGGTCAAAGATGTATGCTTACAGAGTAGAGGGCAAGGATAAAGATAAAAAGGTAAAAGGAGTTAAGAATATCGTTAAAAATAGAATTACGTTTGATGATTTCCAAAAGTCTATATACTCATGAGGAGACAATTGTTAATCAAAATTTAATACAATCTCAAAATCATAATGTTCACAGCGTTACTCAACGGAAAACAGCTCTCAGTCCCTATAATAATAAAAGATTTATATGTTCAGATAAAGTTTCAACACTTCCATGGGGGCATTATTCCATAATGGATAGTGATCCGTCACATTGAATCATTTATTATTAATTTAGATCATATCCACCCCCAGCCCCCTATGTGTAAAAATAATTGTTAATTATTATTGTTAAGTATGTATTGTTAATATTATTATTTTAGTTAATACATGTATTAACCAAATGTCTCACGTTTTATTTCATAGATTAAATGAAATTAAATGAAAAGTAATAGTTTTAAATGGAATAGTTTTTAAAAGGTAAGTCGCATAAGACTTTGGAGGGGTATACAACTCGTTATCATTCGATTCAATATCATTTCTTTCAATAAATGTCAAAAACAGCTTACCTGTTTGGGGAAACACCGTACTAGGTTTGGGGGAAGCAGCTTACCTATTTGAGACAGGTGTGAGGAGGTGTGAGGCAGACAAAGACCAACATACTGAAAGCCTGATTGAACATACATGCTCGTGTATGCAGCTATACGTGATAGCAGGTGTGAGGCGGGTGTGAGGTAGACAAAAACGGCATACTAAAAACCTGTTTAAACCTATATACGTGGTCGTGTGTGCTATACGTGATAGCGGGTGTGAGGCATGTGTGACTCAGGTGTGAGAGGTGTGACAGACAAAATACTGAAAACCTAATTGAACCTATATACGTGGTTGTGTGTGAAGCTATACAAACCATTTTGTTCTAGATTGTTCTATAGTATTTTTGTATATGTAATTAGGTGTGGGTTGAATTGACTTAAGCGACGCAGTTGTCGATGTAACAGTTGGCTTACTCCATAGTTCATACTCTATACTTTTGGTTAACACAAATCTTCTTGAGTCATTCTTCAGTCATATTTGAGTCATTCTTGAGTCACATTTGAGTCATTCTTGAGTCAGTTGAGTCACTCATGAGAAGGCAGGCAAAAACCAATATACTGGAAACCTGATTAAACCTATATTATACATGGTCATGTGCGCAGCTATACGTGTTAGCGGGTGTGAGTCAGGTCTGAGGTAAACAAAGACCAACACTACTGAAAACCTGATCGAACCTATATACGTGGTCGTGTGTAACTATACGTGATAGCAGGTGTGAGGTAAGGGTGAGACAGGTGTGGGGCTGGTGTAAGGCTGGTGTAAACTGGGCATGAGGAAGACAAAGACCAACATACTGAAAACGTGGTCGTGTGTGTGTGCTTAGGCTACTATTTTCGTGGTGCAATATATACTTTAGGGTGTATGACGTGTATGACGTATGAAGTCGAAACTTTGACAGTAAAAATGACAACGAACACGTGACAAGGTGTCATGTCACCTTGTCACATCTTCGTTGTCACCTTGTCACAAACGTACTCACGTGACATTGGGAAGTCCAGTTTAATTAGCGTAAATATTATAAGTTTTATGATCGTGATGGTAAGTACATATGCCCACTATTTTGATACCATTACTATTACAAGTTAAAAAGTGTATCGACAACACCGCTTATAAGCTTTTTCTTGACATAGGGTCGTTGGACGAGTGGGAAATTCCAGCGACACAATAAAACTGCTCCACACAAGCACCGTTACTTGGGGTTGAGGTAATTTACCGTTGATTACATCCGATTGGTCGAGAGGTGATACCTATAGAGGGAAAGGGGGCTTCTGATTGGTCGAGGCTGGGGCTTAGAGGAAAATGAGGGCTCCCGATTGGTCCAGGGAAAGGGAGCTACTTATTGGTCGAGGGTGGGGAGTCCTTGTGTCTGATTGGTGGAGGGGAGGGGACCTAAGGAGCGGATACCGGAAGTAAACTAAATTTGAACCCCCTTTAAAATAACACGTAAAATTGAGCTAGAACTCTCCTAGCCCTTCTACTCGGCGCGACTTCCTTCTACTCGGCGCGGCTTCGAGGCGAAGCGAGGCGCTGGTATAATCATGTTGACGATTACCAAAAGTCGTGGGAACAATGACGGGTTCTCTTACGGTAGGCATTTCCGCGGCGAATGGTTATGCCACTATCTTCACTGACATGTTGGGACGAACCAAACGGACAGGTGAGACGGTTTATACACTATTATCATGCTAAGCTATGTGTGTTGGGCAAAAGGTGTGAAAAGGCGTTCTCTTGCATCGTAAATGGGTTACCTTTGGCGTTAATTATGTCAGCAGCCTGGAAGGATACGAGGCGGTGACTTAAAAGGCGTTAAGGGCTAATGCATATGCAGCAAAATGCAAGACACCTGAAGAGTTATATGTCAATTACATCACCAGCCTGGAAGGAAACGAGGCGGTGACTCAAAAGGCGGAACTGGTGGATGCAAGGCGATCGTCGTGCCAAAGGCGGGGCCATACGACGCAGATGTAGTGGAAGGGCGAGGAGGGCGAGTCCTATGGCGTCAGGATCGTCATCTGTGCGACCACAGAAGGGAAAATGCTTCAATTGCCAGCAATTCACAACTCATCTCTCGAAGGATTGCCCAAAACCGTGAGTCGATCGTCACCTTGTCACAAACGTACTCACGTGACATTGGGAAGTCCAGTTTAATTAGCGTAAATATTATAAGTTTTATGATCGTGATGGTAAGTACATATGCCCACTATTTTGATACCATTACTATTACAAGTTAAAAAGTGTATCGACAACACCGCTTATAAGCTTTTTCTTGACATAGGGTCGTTGGACGAGTGGGAAATTCCAGCGACACAATAAAACTGCTCCACACGAGCACCGTTACTTGGGGTTGAGGTAATTTACCGTTGATTGCATCCGATTGGTCGAGAGGTGATACCTATAGAGGGAAAGGGGGCTTCTGATTGGTCGAGGCTGGGGCTTAGAGGAAAATGAGGGCTCCCGATTGGTCCAGGGAAAGGGAGCTACTTATTGGTCGAGGGTGGGGAGTGCTTGTGTCTGATTGGTGGAGGGGAGGGGACCTAAGGAGCGGATACCGGAAGTAAACTAAATTTGAACCCCCTTTAAAATAACACGTAAAATTGAGCTAGAACTCTCCTAGCCCTTCTACTCGGCGCGACTTCCTTCTACTCGGCGCGGCTTCGAGGCGAAGCGAGGCGCTGGTATAATCATGTTGACGATTACCAAAAGTCGTGGGAACAATGACGGGTTCTCTTACGGTAGGCATTTCCGCGGCGAATGGTTATGCCACTACCTTCACTGACATGTTGGGACGAACCAAACGGACAGGTGAGACGGTTTATACACTATTATCATGCTAAGCTATGTGTGTTGGACAAAAGGTGTGAAAAGGCGTTCTCTTGCATCGTAAATGGTTTACCTTTGGCGTTAATTACGTCAGCAGCCTGGAAGGATACGAGGCGGTGACTTAAAAGGCGTTAAGGGCTAATGCATATGCAGCAAAATGCAAGACACCTGAAGAGTTATATGTCAATTACATCACCAGCCTGGAAGGAAACGAGGCGGTGACTCAAAAGGCGGAACTGGTGGATGCAAGGCGATCGTCGTGCCAAAGGCGGGGCCATACGACGCAGATGTAGTGGAAGGGCGAGGAGGGCGAGTCCTATGGCGTCAGGATCGTCATCTGTGCGACCACAGAAGGGAAAATGCTTCAATTGCCAGCAATTCACAACTCATCTCTCGAAGGATTGCCCAAAACCGTGAGTCGATCGTTGTTGGTACTGTAAAAAGGGTGGTCATAAGGCGCATGACTGGCCTGAGAATACCCAAAAAGGCGGCCAATACAAAAAGGTGAGTTTAATGGCGACTAAGTTAGATTCTAATTGTGGATTTAGTCAGCTTTTATTAGTCGCGATATAATGTAACGTCTTAACTGAACAAGTTAAAACATAGGGAAACCATACATGCGTTCAGTCAGCTTTGTCTTAATTTATCAGGTCGGTATAAAATATCGCAGATTTTTACCTTTCTAGGTCGTGCCCTAGGATTATTATTTAACAGGGATGTAATTCCGATTGCATTGTTGTATTTGGATGAAATTGTTATACGTTCATTTTGTTATTAATGACCTTCGGAATTTATTGTAAATCGCATTGTTGGCGTATTTTTAATATTGTTACTTACAATATCTTCTAGGACTTTTGTTGATCAACGCAGTGAAATTTTCCTCAGCACTGTGTTGGCATCACTAGCGCATACAGTGCGCGCACGCTGTTTTTATCATTCTTGTTTACTTTTGTCGAAGCAATCGTTGATATTTGTCGATATTTGTTTTTCTGTCGCTCCATTTCTTTTCACGTTGTCTTTTTCTTCCATATTCTAGTTATAATTTTATTTTGCTGTTTACGTTAGTTTAAGTTACATTATTCTATAGATTATATTATAGGTAAGTTTGTAACTATTTGGCAATGAAAACATAACCTTACTTCTGCATATTACTTTTAGATACTCTAGATACTTAGATACTTTAATCAAGATGAGTGACAAATTCGACGACGGGCAGCTGATTGAACTTGTTCGAGGGGTCGAGCACCTATACAATAAAAAGGATGAAGTGTTGGATGTAACAGGTAAGAAATCTATTGCATAAAATTAGTACTATACCAATTAATTATAACGTAAATACTCTTTTCTTTTATAGCGGAATCGTGCAAGCAGCGTTGGCTCACCATACGGCATCGCTTTGCTAAGGAGAGACGGCAAGTTTTGGGAATGCCCTCAGGACCCGGAGCGTCACAGGTAGCATGGCCGTAGTACGAAACCTGCTCGTTCTTGAATGCAGGTAAATAATTACTTGTTAATAATTTATTGTCTAATATTCTACTAATCTTGTTCTACTTACTAATTAATTGTTTCTATATGCAGGAAGAGCGGTAACATCAAATCCCCTGTTCCCTGTTTCCCTGAAATGCAGGACGAGAGTATATCTGCCGATGCACAGCTGGAAGATTTGTATTTGGAGGCGCAGAGTGAAGAAAATGAAGAACAGCCAACCATGAAGACGCCAGTGGACCAACTTCGACCAATTGTACAAGAATTGCGGGAACGTGCGCCTCGGACACTCCATCTGAAGGGGCCGTAACCCCCACAAGTGGTGTACGTACAAAGAGGAAGCGCACGCCAGTGGACAGTACTGAGGAGGTGACCATGTCCATCAGCTCCGCGATGGACAAGATTGGAGGCTTAGTATCGAACACCTCGGACAATAGCGATGTTTTGTTTGGACAAAGTGTGAGCCTGACATTGTTCAAAATCAAGGCAGGACATTTGAAATGCCATGCAAGTCTGTATTTTATTTATTCACCAGTGTAAACATCAGTGTCAGCGAGTCGTGGCTTATCAACAAGTCTGTGACGAAGGATAAACACACGGCTGTTTAGGCTATGACGGGACCCAGGACCTAACGTGAAGAGATCATTATTATTAGTGTATTATAACTATCGAGATCGAGTAGTGCTCTCTTAACTATTACCTGTAATACATTTTTATATCAATTATAGCCAGTATATCTTCGTACTAGTATTATTAAATTAGTGTTCACAGCTCTATGTGTTTCTATAGAGCAGCGGTGGGATTCGCTTACGTGCTTAGTGCCACTAAGTGCTGTGTTTTAAGTGCACGCTTACCTAAGAAAACTCTTTGTTGTACTTTCTCTGTGCGGTCTTTGTTCTCGTGATTTTTCTGTTGGTGCAAGTGGATTATTGTTTTACGCATTTCACGTGTTTTGTGTTTAATTAACGAATAAATTAAACAAAATCACGTCGAAAATCGTTATTTCGGTAACTGATTTGTTTAATTAACGTAGAAATTAGACACAATACCGTCGAAAAATGGGACGCTGTCGCACGTACTACACGTCTTGGTCCTCAAGTTCTTCCGATGGCGAAAATGAGAACATTAGATCAAAGAAGCGTCGCACCGAAAAAAATAATGCAGTTGCTACTAGACACCAAGATCTAAGTTCTTTACCGTCCACTAGCACGGCAGATGTTTCGTATACTCCACCCAAAACGTCGACTCCTAATTCCGTGGATAGATTAGAAGCTCTGGTTGAAAAATTAATCTATCATCAAGTTCAACCAAGAGGAAGTAAGCCAACCATCAAGCCAGACTGTATTCCGGTATTTGCACCTGGAAATCCTAATTTAAGTTGCCAAAAGTGGATCGAAAATATCGAACAATTGGTATCCATCAACAACTGGGATCAAGATACAATGGCATTTTATATGCAAGGCCGATTGACTGGTTTAGCAAGGGGATGGTATGATAACCTACACTCATATCAATTAACTTGGGAAGAGTGGAAGGGGGGATTGTTGCTGAAAACATTCCCAGAGCATCAGGATTATGCCGCCACTATGAGGAAAATGTTAGATCGATATGAATTATCGATCGATATAAATTATCGACCGAAACATGGGAAGTTTATTACTTTGCAAAAATGGAACTCGTTAACGCTTGCAACGTTATCGATAAGAAGGCTGTCTCTTGTTTTATGGATGGCATTAAAGATCCAACAATCCAAGCTGGCGCGAGGGCTGGGAGATATGAAAATCCAGATCAGCTGTATGCGGAGTATCTATCTTCATTGAAACAACAGGCGCAACCTTTTACCAAACCAATAAGACCATTCTTAAAGGAATTCGATAAAAATCGTCTGAATGAAGCAGCACACCAGAAACTGAAACACTCTACACAGAGGTTAAACGAACAACGTTGCTACAACTGCAGGCAAAATGGTCACCATGCCAACAAATGCACTAAACCAAAGATTCAATGTACCACCTGCAAACGTTTAGGACATCTAGCGAAGGATTGTCGTAGAACCATTCCTAATCGTGTTGTCGATGTGATTGACAATTCTCAAAAAGGTTATTATTTCAATTGTGGTATTAATGGACACGTAACCAACGCTTATATTGACACGGGATGCGGAGCTGTACTTATCAGGGAATAAAATGCAAAGGTATGAAATTTGGATATAAAGTCGAGCGATGCACTATCACCGGTTACGGAGGCTCTCTTCTATACGCTTTAGGCGAGGTTAATGTGACGATACATATAAACCGTGTAGAAGGTGTTGTTACTGGTTTCATCGTGCTGAACAATATACAAGAAGTACCAATTATGATCGGGCAGTCATTTTTAAATCAGCCAGGAATATCGATGGTTGTGATGGGTGAAAAAGTGAGGCTTTTGAAGAACGATGACCTCAGTAATGTTCTGGACATCCCTCCAGAAAGATTCCGCTTTGGGCTAAGGAATGCCGTGTTATACCACCAAGGGAAGTAGCTGTCGTCGGTGTGACATCTCGAGGAACAACGAAGGGAGATGTTTTCGTTCAAGGCGGATACCTGGGCAAGAGCACTACATTGACGGATGTGTAACGAATGGAGAAAATGGATTCGTCACCATTGCTAATATGTCTTCACAAGAAATCAAGGTTAGTGACTTGTATTTTGGTTAGGGCTGTAGATTGTTGCGCAGATATCAATTCCCCACTCAATACTAACGTGTTCTACTGTTCTAATGTTTCTAAACGTGAGGAATCACTCACTATTTCTGATGTAACGTATAATGATCAGGTAAATGATGTAGAAGTAGAACAGTTGTTGGAATTGATCAATGAATTCAAATATTGCTTCACTCAAAGTACATGCGAGCTTGGTAGGAGTAGTACACTAAAAATGGGAATTCATTTGAAAGACGATAATCCAGTTGTATATCGACCTTATCACTTATCGCACAACGAACGTGGAATTGTAAGAGACATTGTGACGGACCTTTTAGACAACGGAATCATCCGGGAATCAAATTCACCCTATTCGAGTCCAATTTTGCTTGTTAAAAAGAAAAACGGCGAACAGCGAATGTGCATTGATTATAGAACCCTGAATGCGAAAACAATTAAGGACTGATTTCCATTACCGCGCGTCGATGACTGTCTGGAAAAGTTGGAGGGCTGTAACTTCTTTACGAGTTTAGACCTGTCAAGCGGATATTATCAGATTTTAATGGAGGAAACGTCAGTTCCTAAGACTGCTTTCATAACACCTGATGGACATTACGAATACCTGAGAATGCCATTCGGACTTGCAAATGCACCCACAGTATTTCAACGAACCATAAATAAAGTTTTGGGTAACTTAAGATATGGAAATGCATTGGCTTATATGGATGATATTCTGATACCATCTAAAGATTTTGCTAGTGGTTTGGCTTCGCTGAGAGAAGTTTTAATTTCATTAAAGGATGCTGGCCTTACCCTTAGGTTAGCAAAGTGCTGCTTCTTTATGGAAAACGTTGACTACCTAGGTCATGAAATTAGCAGTGGAGGTGTCCAACCAGGAAACAGGAAAACTGAGGCTATGCCTAACTTTCCAACACCAGCAAACGTTCATGCAGTACGACAATTTTTAGGAGTGGCTAGTTACTTTCGGAAGTATATAAAAGGGTTTGCGACCATCGCGAGACCACTGACAAGTCTAACCAAAAAGGATATTAGATTTGAGTGGAAAGAAGAACAACAAACATCCTTTGAAACCCTTAAAGAAAAATTGGCATCGCGACCGTTATTGGCAATATACGACTCTGAATTAGCCACTGAAGTGCGTACTGACGCATCTAAAATGGGCATAGGAGGTATTTTATTACAAAGACAAAAAGATAACTCGTTACGGCCCGTAATGTATTATTCTCGACAGACAACAAAAGAAGAACAAAAGTACCATCCATCCGAACTGGAAACCTTGGCGGTTGTAAATTCTTTGAAACAATTCCGCGTATACCTTGTGGGTATATCCTTCACTGACTGTAATGCCATCAGAACGACCCTTACAAAAAGGGATTTGATCCCAAGAATTGGCAGATGGTGGCTGTCGATTCAGGAGTTTACCTTTGACATCGAATATCGACCTGGACATAGAATGGCGCATGCGGACGCACTGAGCAGAAATCCAATCGATTCCATGTTCTGTGATATTGTCGTTTCAGAAGGCAAATAACTGAATGTGATTGGGTACTAAGTGCTCAATTAAATGATGCCAGATGGAAAACAATTATAGATATTTTATCAAGAGAACCAATGGACCACGAAGAACAGGAGCTACATAAGAGTTATAGTATGGAGAACAATCGACTCTACCGAAAGATCGAAGGTGAAAAGAAGTGGGTTGTTCCAAAAGCTGCACGACGACAAGTGGTGTTACATTTCCATGATGGGAATGGTAACATGGCTACAGAGAAGACTCTTTCTGCTATATCGAAACAATATTGGTTCCAAGGAATGCGCAGATATGTGAAAAAGTTTGTGTCAAATTGTCTGGAAGGCTTGTATAACAAGGAACCAGGAGGACGAAAAGCGGGTTACGTGCATCCAATTGAAAAGGTTGCCGAACCATTTGATACTTTACATATTGACCATTTGGGACCATTTGTGAGGTCTAAAAAGAAGAACTCGTACTTGATAGTAGTTGTGGATGCTTTCACCAAGTTTTTATTTATTTGTATTTCTACGAAAATACGGCCTGTCATAATTTTCTTGGAAAGTATCTTCGAGAACTTTGGTGTTCCTAGACGACTTATCTCCGACAAAGGATCTTGTTTTACAAGCAAGCAGTTTAGTGAGTTTTGTACGAAACTCAATGTTAAGCACATATTAAATGCAACAGCTACTCCTCGTGCTAACGGACAAGTCGAGCGATACAACTGGTCTATTTTGTAATCACTCGCTGCTTGCACTAGTGACGAAGAAAGATGGGATATGACAATTTCAAAAGTGAAATGGAGATTGAATTCAACTACAAATGCAGCAACTGGTAAGACACCAACGAACTACTTTTTGGGTACGCACCCCGAGGAGTTTTTGAGAGTGTCTTGTCGAACGAAGTTGCGATCACATCAACGTATGACTCGGATTTAAGTATGACGAGAAAAGCTGTAAATTTTAGAATTGATGCCAAACAACAACGACAGAAATTACTTTATGACAAAAGACGTTGTAAAGGAAAATCTTTCAGAGAAGGTGATCAAGTTCTGGTACGAAAATCCCAATCTAGCAATCAAGGGGCTAGTAAAAAGCTTTTACCTAAGTACAGTGGCCCATATATTATTACGAAGGTCCTAGATCGTGATCGCTTTGTGATTGAGACGAACCAGGTGCTTCTCGATCACAGAAGAAGTACAAAGGTATCGTATCACTGGACAAGATCAAGGCATTTAGCTTAGGGGTGAGCTCGGATACCGACGTGGAATCCGAAACTATTCCAACGTAGAGAAAATAGTTGCAGCTCACGGATTCGAACGGAAATGATCCAAACGAATGGGATTCGAACGGAAAGAATCCAACCGAATAGGATTCAAACGGAAAGAATCCAAACGAATAGGATTCGAACGGAGAGAATCCATACGAATTTTGGATTGAGGTCGGATACCGACGTGGAATCCGAAACTGTTTCAACGTAGAGGAAATAGTTACAGCTCACGGATTCGAACGGTAAGAATCCAAACGGATAGGATTCGAACGAAAAGAATCCATACGAATAGAATTCGAACGGAAAGAATTCATGTGTGAAATTTTAACGGACAAATTTCTATTACGAGGATTGCAACGAAACCAATCCTATAGAGATATGTTCTCATTTTCAGCAGTTAGTAAGGTCGTGTTAGTAAGTTAGTAATAGATTAAGTAAACTAAGTAATTAGATTAAGAACTTTTCTATGAAGAATATGTTATTAATTTGCTGTTAGGTCTCGACAAATGCAGTTACCATGGACGATCATCGTGAACACGCTTTTGTTTTGATTTTGTCTATGTTTGCAAATATCAATAAGTATTATCAAAGTTTTGATAATTTTTATATGTTTAGGTAAGCAACGTGGATCCACAGGGACGTGGATTTCAGTAGCGTGGCGGACTGCAAACATCAGTGTCAGCGAGTCGTGGCTTATCAACAAGTCTGAGACGAAGGATAAACACACGGCTGTTTAGGCTATGACGGGACCCAGGACCTAACGTGAAGGGATCATTATTATTAGTGTATTATAACTATCGAGATCGAGTAGTGCTCTCTTAACTATTACCTCTAATAAATTTTTATATCAATTATAACCAGTATACGTTCGTACGAGTATTATTAAATTAGTGTTCACAGCTCTATGTGTTTTTATACCAGCTCTTTTCTTACCTGTTTTATTTTTAAATGATATTGTTTCGAAGTTTGGAAATCGCTAGGTGTGTTGTTTGTTTCTTTGGAATAGAAAGACAGCAGAGGTGCATAAAACGTAAAGTCAATGGTGTGAAACAAAATATATTTCTAAATACATACTATAATATTAAATATTCAACGCAAGAAAAAAAAACAACTAATTAATATAAAAACAGGAACTGTACATTTGTAGGAGCAGACCCGACACTGATGTAGTCCCATTGACAGGACATCCATCCTTCTGCTGTCACAAAATAATCAACATGTTCCGTCTTTGTTGATCACAATTAAAAATTAAATTGTTTTTATGGGTCCTGCGATTTATCATTCACTGAAGCTTCAGTTGAAGGTACTTCCATCATTATATAATTATGCAGAGCAACAGTTGCTTTAATAAGACTCACAAGTTTCAACACTTACAACTATCGGTTTCCGAAGCATCCGCCATCTCTGCACAAGAATAGCGAAAGTATTTTCAATTGTTCGGCGGGCTCTGGACAATCTATAATTGAAAATATTTTTCTTCGCCTCCAAACTTTTGCTAGGATATGGCCTCATGAGATATGAGCTCAGTGGATATGGTCAGTGGATATGGTCAGCAACAATAAAATGGTTCATTTCAATATCGGTGTTGAGTAGTCTTCTTGGTGGAGGTATTTCCAGATGTCCGTTAAGAAATGCATTTCCAAAACTGCCCTCCTTAAACACCGTACTGTCATGATTTGATCCTGCTGCACCAATATCTATCATCGTAACACGGTATTTTGCATCACATATTGCCAACAAAACCAAATTAAATGATTTTGTATATATTAAAGTATTCAGACCCTGAATATTTTGGCGCTTGTATGGTCACATGTTTCCCATCAACCGCATCGACGCAATTTGGCATATTCCATCGATTGTAGAAATCAGTAGCAATTTCTTCAAAGCGTTCTCTTGTTGGCTCCGATACTACAATTGGTATCAAGTTGATCCAGAGCGCTTCCATCGTCTCCTTAATGATACCATATGCCGTACTTTTTTCAACTCTATAGGACCAAGCAATGTCTTGCATGGAACATCCTTCTGTCAAATAGCTAAAATATATTCATCAGTTTTTAAGAAATAATATAACCAGTAAAAATAACACTGCAATGTCATTATCAATCGATGTTCCACGAAGAGTGGATTTTTTCTTGCTTCCTTTTTTTATACTAGGACCTACTATTCCCACCAATCGTTGAAAAACAGCGAGCATTATTCTAGTATACATCATAAACTGTTCACTGTCTAGTTCTATTTTGCATATCTCTTACCAAAGTTGCAAAATGACCGTCTATGTATCTCATCCGATTTATAGGACGTATTTTGAAGCGTATTTTGTGTCTGTTGATTATTTTCTTCATAAGGAGAACAGCAGTGGGATTTTGTAAGAATGGCGAGTTTGATGTGAGTGACGACGCCATTCGGACGACACATACGAGTGATGTCATTGGGTTCTAAGCGATTTGATTTGTCGATAGGCTCTCGAGTATCAAAACGTGCGGTGTAAACTCCGCCTTTCTCGTATCGAAGCGTCAAACAAACTCGGCAGCTCTCAGACGACGAGACCACGGCGAGATCACGGCGAGCAGGGTTGCCAATGTTGTAATACTACATAATACTTTCCTGACAGGAGATATTTTTAATATTTGAGGTTATGTGGTACTATAATAACGAAAACATGCGGTTCCAATGTTGTTCGAAACAACCACTTGAAATTTTGTCGTACTGAAAGTGCAATTTTGAAGCTAGGCGTTTCGTGTGTTGAATTTTCGAATTGAAGTTTAGTAGATACTTACATTGATATTTTTCATTGAGGGTTTACATTGTTGACAGTTATTGTTGAAGTTACAAACGTAAGTAACATTATGAAGCTAACATACTATGAAATCGGGTAAAGGGTTTATGCCAACACTTATTCTGATTTTTCTTTATTTTAGATTGCAGCTGCATTTATAGGGTTGCAACTAGCGGGGCTAGGGGAAGATACCAGCAGCAGCAGCGATGAAGGCTATGAAAACTACCTGACTGGTTTGCAACGTAATCTTCGTGACCACTCTAATCCATTTTAAGTGCCAGAAGCACGGTATGTATTCTTTTATTAATCTCTGTACAGCACATCATATAATAATTTTGTAGGTTTATAGAGTTGTTCCGCTTTCCACGTGAAGTGATGCGAAACGTGTGCCAATGGCTTGAGCCCCATTTAAGTGTCGCTAGAAGAGCAACGAGGAGTCCGTCTAATCTTCGTGTATTAACAGCTATGCGGTTTTTTGCAACGGGATCCTACCAGCGTACAATTGGGCAAGGTGTCCTTTCTAACATGAGCCAAACACAAGTGCATCACTGTATCGTGGAAGTGGGTGATGCTATAAATGAACATCTTATTGAGGAGTGGATTCGGTTTCCGAGTCAGGAAGAATATTTGCCGATTAAACAAACGTATGTAGCATTGTAAGGGTTAAGATAATCGGTCACAGTTTGTGAGTACCAAAAAAGAATACTTGTAGCCTGAATGTTTATTGCTTTGGTTTGTTGGCGAGCCACACTACTAGTGACCGACTATCTTTATTGTTTCCTGAGTTACTACATATACATTTTTTTTTTAGATTGATGGATAAGTTTTGTATGCCGGGGATAACTGGAGTCATAGATGGGACGCACGTTGCAATCACAAATCCGGGAGAAGAAATTGAACACAATTACTTTAACCGGCATCGTTTCCATTCGAAAAATCTGATGATTGTAAACCTGAAAGGTAGAGGAAATTCTTATTAGTAATACGCAATAATTTTTAGATCTGTGACCTCAATTATGAAATGTTGGCAATGAATGCGGGATACGCAGGAGCAATACATGATGCGTTTATTTGGAGAGCTTCGAATGTACGGGCAGAACTGCAGAGGAGGTTTGATGATGGCAGTCGTCATTCTTGGTTGCTTGGTAATATTATTTGAAAATAAGCATTATTCTACATGTAACTTTCACATCAAATTTACAGGTGATTCTGGTTATCCTTTGGAGCCATTTTTGATGACACCATACAGAAATCCTCCACGTGGTAGTCTAGAGCATACCTATGCTCTATATTGTACCTACAATGAAATCCATAGTAGGGCCCGCTTTGTGGTAGAGCGTTGTATCGGCAACTTGAAGTCGAGGTGCTCAAATATTCGCCACAGCGGGCAAGCGCCATAATAAATTCCTGCGCGGTGCTCCACAATATTGCGGTTGCCCATCGCATGCCCATCGAGGATGTCCCTGATGACCCTGATGAAATAATGGAACCCATTGATGATCATTTACCCGCAGACAATATACCGGCAGAAGCATTTCGACAAGAACTGCTTGCAAATATGTTTTAATATGGTATTTTTTTGTCATTTTAATGATAGTAATAGTAACTACACTAATACCTTGCTATACAGCCACTATTTATACAAGTGTTAGGAGAGTTTTAAGTACCATAAAAATTGTTTTCAAACAAATTTATCATAACATCAAAATAAGATCAAAGATGCTGTGGACATTATTAAAATACGTACCTATGATCAATTGATGTTCTCCGAATTTCGACTACCAATAATGTGCAGTCGAAGAAAAAATAAACGAACATTTCAATTTTTATAATCTTCAAAAGAACCCAATAAATATTGATCGGACATGCACACATAAATTCAATAAAATTGTTTAATTTACGAAATATTCTAACCATAAAAGATTATCATTATGGAGATAATTATAGTTTAGATTTGTCATAAGTGAAAAAAAATTGTCCAATCAAAACATATGAGGTGGCAAAATGTGTGTATTAATACAAATAAAAAATGGTAAAAATTATAAATAGATTGAAGGTAAGTTTTACCGTCTAAACTAAATCTAAAACATCATCTCTTAGTCAAGTCGTTGGCCAAGTTTCTGACATGCAGGATATTGTCCGATCAAGTTAATATTTGTACCGCTTCTGGTTGATATGTTGTTTTTTACTTTTGTAAATTCTAAACAATAATTATCTCAATAGCACTAATGGTGGGTTTAGTCAGCTTTCCGTTGTCGCAAAATAGCCGAAATTTAACCCTACAATCAACCCAGGCCTCAGGAAAATATTTCCCCGTTTATACAGAGAAATTAAGAATTGCTTAACGTAACGATGCGCAGGTGGGTGCGTAGTAGAAACTGTCAGATATAACCCCTAAAATGTTTGTTTTGAAACTACATTTGATAGTGAATGGCAACAAAAACCATCCTCATCGGTGATCCTTCAAATAAAATTGTATCTCAGTGTATTTTTTTTTTGTTTTGTCAAATAAATATTTTATATGAAATAAAATCTGTTTGATAGGAGGCGCCATCTTGTGACTTGCACGAAAAGTTTAATCTTCTGGTACATGTCTTCTGGTACATGGTATCCGTCTTTCCTTCTGGACGTTATTAATGTAATATTATTAGTTTCTTCGCGACACCCTGTTTTGTCCCCGTGAAATTCATCTTCATTTTCATTGTAAATAATTCATTGATACAATATTGTTAGTAGTTTAATGATCCTTCCATAGATGGCTCCAAATTAGGGAAGGACCTAAAAGTTAAAACATTACGTCCTTTTCTAGGGAATATTAATTTAATCCCAGGCTGTCTAAACCAATATACGGTTTCCCTATGTTTTAACTTGTTAAGTCTGGACGTTAAATTGCGTTGCGGCTACGAAAAGCTGACTAAACCCACCATAAATAATAGCTATATTTCTATATAGCCTACCTGTGGTATCTTATGGTGCGACATTTTCGCGTTATTCTGAGAAATAAATTGTACGTAATTAGAAGCCACAACTTACCTAACCACAAACACCATAACCAGTCACAAATATTGCACTTATTCATTTATCACACTGCACGCTGGATTTCAAAAATTCGAACTTGCCTGCGATTGTTGTGCGAGTGACATTCAGTGTTCCCACATGGAGAAAACGAGAATCGTGATGTCACTCGTAATGAAGTCACTCACATCAAACTCGCCATTTTTACAAAATCCCACTGCAGATGCTCCTAATAGTTGTAAGGAAGTGCGGATAGATGGCGCAGGCAGCGTGTGTGGAGGCCATCAGCTGATCCAGGGGGATTGACATATACAGAATTAGATTTTTATTGAGGCGTGGTTGCAACTTGTAATAGCTGTTCCGACGAATATACTTATTTTACTTGGAAACTCGGTGTTTCATAATACTATCCCGACATAGTCAGAAGAGGGATTTACCCAAGTGCAACATGGGACGATCGGAAAAGAAAAAGCACCATAAAAGGAGCAGATCTGCGACTTCTCCAAGCACAACTCCGCCACGAGAGCGAGGTGACGGCGTAGTAGAAGGTCAGAAAAAATTGATCGACCAACTAACCAGGGAAGTGAGCGAACTTAAACAATTCGTGAGTACCCAAAAATTTTATAATATCGACGAAACGCTTATTCCTACGTTTGAACCCGGTACAAACGAATCGCAAGGTGCTGCCGAATGGGTCCAAAAGGTTGACGAAATTATGTCGTTTTACATGTGGACTGAACAAAACGCATTAAAGCTAGCTACAACTCGTTTGCGCGGTAACGCCCGTCGATGGTACGATTCTCTATCGACCTCGTGTTTAACTTGGACAGAAATGAAAGAGGCACTCATACGAAACTTTCCGAAATCCTTGCAATTCGGGAAGTTATTCGTCGCGGCTGCCAACTATCGCTCTTCACCGGATCAAAATCTGGGCGATTACTGTTACGAGAAAGCGGCAAAATTACGAAAACTTAATATAGAAATTCCTGAAGAATATGTAGTTGATAGTGTGATAGAAGGAATACGTGACGATAACGTTGCTTTGACCGCTAGAGCAGCGAACTTTCAAACGGTTGGTACTTTGGCTAATTACTTGAGCAACGTGTATTCGCGCCCTTCGACGAGTGGTAAACCAGCGGCCAGTAATTATGACCAATTGCGTAATAAACCGATGCCGACTCAGTCAAATTATAAATATAAAACGCCACGCAGAAGCGGATATCAAGGGACACAACGAAAGATGTCTTGTTATAATTGCCGGGGAAACCACATGCTGCGGGATTGTCCAAAAGAGCGTGTAGAATGTAAATTTTGTAAGCGTCTAGGACACACGCAAGATAATTGTGAAATTAAAAATAAACAAAACAACCGTAATGTAAACTAGATTGCCGTAGACGAAGTCGCTCCAAACGTTTTCCGAAAAATAGCGATCATAAACAATAGAAAAATAAAATGTTTACTTGATAGCGGGAGCGAGTGCTCAATTATGACACTTTCTGTTGCTCGTAGCATAAAAGCAACTATTGTAGAAAATAATAAGCCTGTTTTGCTAAAATGCTTTCTTGGAAATACTATTTCAAGCAATCAAAAAGTCCGAGCAAATGTTGCTATTGATCAAGCTACACTTGATACAACAATAATAATCGTCAAAGATGATCATCTGAGACATGACCTAATAATAGGACGGGATTACCTGTGTGATGAGAATGTATTAATTAATAAAACGGGGAATTCATTAATGTTAAGGAATCTACAACCTTTTGAAACGTATTGTATGGCGGTTGACGTTGAGGAAAACGTAAATAGGACATCGGACTTAACGTTAGAGTCAATAAATTTTGAAAATGATTTTCCTCATGAGAAGAAAATAGCCGTCCTTAAATTACTTCAGGAATATAGAGATTGTATTTCATTCTCTTTGAGCGATTTAGGCAAAACGGAAAGTACACAAATGCACATTAAATGTACAATTGATGAACCAATAGTTTATAGGCCTTACAGAATGGCAGTGTACGAAAAAGAAATTTTATCGCGTATGATCATCGATTTGCTAAACAACAAAATTATTAGAGAATCCAACTCGCCGTTTGCTAGCCCGGTACTGCTAGTTAAGAAGAAAACGGGGGATTACCGAATGTGTGTAGATTATAGGAAACTTAATGCGATAACAATTAAAGATAAATACCCTTTGCCGCTCATAGACGAACAGATCGACAAGTTAGGAGCGGGAAAGAAATATTATATTACCCTAGATCTCGCATTAGGCTTCTATCAAGTCCCCATGGCCGAAGAATCCGTCGAGAAAACTGCGTTTGTTACCCCGGATTCTCATTATGAATTTCTTAGAATGCCGTTTGGTTTGTCAAACTCTCCTAGCGTTTTTCAAAAACTAATTAATACTGTTCTCGGAGAACTGAAGAATACAACCGCTTTTCCATACATTGATGACATAATAATCCCTTGCAGTAATGTAGATGAAGGGTTACGGTTTTTGCAATCTGTATTGGATAAATTCAGAGAACATAAATTAACGCTGAAGTTAAGTAAATGTGGGTTTTTGAAAAAACAAATTGATTACTTGGGTCGCCAGATCAGTGCAATCGGAGTAAAACCTGGCACATTAAAAATAGAAGCGGTGTTGAAAATGAAAAATCCTGAAAGTGTAAGAGACATACGACAATTTGTAGGCCTCTCAGGGTATTTTCGCAAATTTATAAAAGATTACTCTCGTATTGTTGAACCCTTGACACGATTAACCAAGAAGGATGTTAAATGGGAATGGACACAAGAACAAGATAATGCCGTACAACAAATTAAGTCAGTTTTAACAACAAAACCTATATTGAGTATTTTCAACGCCACGTTAAGCACAGAGTTGCATACGGATGCGAGCTCTCTAGGTTTTGGCGCAATGTTAATTCAAATTACGTCAAAGGGAAAGAAAAGCGTAGTTGCTTACTTTAGTAAGCAAACTACCCCAGAACAACGCAAGTATCACTCATATGAATTGGAAACCCTCGCCGTGGTATTATCTCTGCGGCATTTCCGTACCTATTTGCTGGGATTAGATTTTAAAATTATTACGGATTGTAATGCACTGAAAACCACATTTAGCAAACGAGATCTTATACCACGTGTAGGACGCTGGTGGTTAGAGGTACAGGACTTCAATTTTTCGATCGAGTATCGCCCTGGGACGAAAATGAGACATGTTGACGCCTTAAGCAGGGAATTGGCTACTGGTACTTGCGAAGTTTTACAAATTGATATTACCGAAAGCGAATGGTTACGTGCAGTACAATTAGAAGATGAAGAAGTCACACGAATAAGAGACATACTACAAGAAAAGATCAAGAATACGCAGACAAAACAGTATTTCGATCATTACAAATTAAAAGGGGGTATTGTCAATAGAAAGCTTGAAAATGACCGCGTCGCTTGGCTAGTGCCTCACAATGTACGATGGCAAATTTGTCGTTTATGCCACGACGATATGGCGCATTTTGGCGTTGAGAAGACCCTTAAAAAAATACGAGAAAACTACTATTTTCCTAAAATGGGGCGATTCATTCGGAAATACGTCAACACTTGTTTAAAATGTCAATATTACAAACATCAATCGGGAAAAAGAGAAGGCATGATGCACCCGATCGAAAAGGTACCTATTCCTTTTCATACGTTACATGCTGATCACGTTGGTCCATTCATCACTAGTCGGCGGGGAAACAAGTTTTTGCTGGTGATCATTGACTCATTTAGTAAGTTTGTGTTTATTGAGCCTGTTAAAAGTACCAAAACACGGTATGTAATTAAAATTATGATCGATATAATGACGCTGTTTGGAGTTCCATTAAGGCTTATAACCGACAGGGGGACCGCTTTTACTTCAATTAAATTTAAGGAATTTTGTGCGACGTATGGCATAAGACACATACTTAATGCAGTTGCCACACCTCGTGCCAATGGCCAATGCGAACGATATAATGGTACTATTCTAAATGCTCTTGCGGCTACATCAGCTGGACATCCCGAAAACGAATGGGACGATGTCGTAAAGACCGTACAGAGTGCGATGAATTGTACATTCAATAAAGCAACCGGAGTGTCGCCAATCGAAGCTCTTGCCGGTTATAAACCACGGCACATGGCTGATGCAAATATCGTCAATGAAATTCAAAATGATTTGAGTCGAATTGATTTGACAGATTTAAGAGAAAAAATACGTGAACGAATGAGTAAAGAGCAAAAGGCTCAGAAAGCTCGTTTTGACAAAACGAGAAAAGCAGCGACTGAATACAGTGAAGGGATGGTGGTTATGGTGGCGAATGCGGCTGTAGCAACTGGAAGCAGCAAGAAGTTACTTCCCAAGTTCAAGGGGCCCTACCGCGTATCCAGGGTACTGCCAAACGATCGGTATGAAGTGGAGGACCTACGTGGAGGTCGCACAAGCGGCAGGCGAACCGTGATGGCGGTAGATAAGATGAAGCCCTGGGTCGTACTTAAAGGTGGGTTGTAAAATTCACGACTGGTGAATAAGGTTTAATTTCAATTTTGACTAATGAATAATGATTTATTTTCACGACTGGTGAATAATATTTAACTCAATGTTTGCGACTGGTGAACAAGGCTTAATTTAAATTCACGACTGGTGAATAATATTCAATTTTAAGGTTCACGACTGGTGAATAAGGTTTAATTTCAATTTTGACTAATGAATAATGATTTATTTTCACGACTGGTGAATAATATTTAACTCACTGTTTGCGACTGGTGAACAAGGCTTAATTTAAATTCACGACTGGTGAATAATATTCAATTTTAAGGTTCACGACTGGTGAATAAGGTTTAATTTCAATTTTGACTAATGCATAATGATTTATTTTCACGACTGGTGAATAATATTTAACTCAATGTTTGCGACTGGTGAACAAGGCTTAATTTAAATTCACGACTGGTGAATAATATTCAATTTTAAGGTTCACGACTGGTGAATAAGGTTTAATTCCAATTTATGACTAATGAATAATGATTAATATTCACGACTGGTGAATAATATTTAACTTAATGTTCGCGACTGGTGAACAAGGGTGGATTACCATTAATTTTCACGACTGGTGAATAACGTCCAATTTCATGACTGGTGAATAACTATTGATTTAAATGTACGAGCGATAAGCAATAATAAAAAGGGGAGTTTTCCTTTGTTGTCAAAACCTACTGGAAATATTTATAGTATAATCTGTTCTAGATTAGCCATTCTGTGGGCAGAATGATGTCAGGATGGCCGAATGTAAGGAAGTGCGGATAGATGGCGCAGGCAGCGCGCGTGGAGGCCATCAGTGTAAGGAAGTGCGGATAGATGGCGCAGGCAGCGTGTGTGGAGGCCATCAGCTGATCCAGGGGGATTGACATATACAGAATTAGATTTTTATTGAGGCGTGGTTGCAACTTGTAATAGCTGTTCCGACGAATATACTTATTTTACTTGGAAACTCGGTGTTTCATAATACTATCCCGACATAGTGCTAAACTACTTAGCTGTAATATTTGCGTTTGTCGATTGTGTTCATTTTTACTATGCAGCGTTTGTCAACAAATGCAGGTTTAAGGTTATGTTGAATTTCGCCGTCAGCTGGTATGATCCACTGCGCACCTCGCAGTGCGCATTAAGATAAATCAGAAGTCGCTGACTGAACGGCCTATAATTTTCTCAGACCGGCTTAATTTTTAATACTATATTGCGATTATATTGCGACTAATAACAGCTGACTGAACCAACCGTAAGTATAAACGACAGGCGACCACACATGGTGTACCCACGATATACCCAACCACGGAGTAAGAAGGGAGGAGACCGCACTCCATAGGCAAAATCTGACCCAAATCACTGCACAAAAAGTCCTAAAACTGGAAAGTGTGTAGACATGCGCAGTACGCACATACTGCTCTCATTCATAACTTGAGCGACGAATCGGCCTGTCAAAACGTATGGTTCTGAGCATGCGGCTGGCACTCCGGCACTTTTGACATATCCTAATTTTTCTTCCGCCACTCGCAAACCGAGATGGCGTTGTTGTCACTCTGTCGATAATATCGGCAATGTACTATCGAACCGCAAGAATTTATTTGTCATTGTGACACATGCGTAGTGGTTTGTCGTGTTTGTATTTGAAATAATGTCAATATGATATGTCACTGCTGCGTACGGACTTGTCCGTCAACCGGAAAAGCAATGCATAAGCATACTTTAGCAAAGGATCCAAATGTAAGTAAAGATAAAGTAGTTTATTGTTTGTATTATATTCTCAGAGCTGTCCGCAATTGATATATCATTTTACTATTAAACTAAGTAACATTGAATTTGATTTGCAGCTCTTTGGTTTTTGGTTGAATCAACTTAATCCAGCTGATTTGTGAAACCTGGGACTTGTGCTCCTCAGGAAGAATTAAAGAGTGTGACCTTCACTTTTCAACAAAGTGGAAAGAAAGTTCCAAATTCTGGTAGAACCTGTAGGACAAATTTAATGCATGATGCGATTCCTTACCAGTGTTAGAAAGGTATTTAGCCCAAAATCGACTGTCTAAATGTTTATATATGTATTTTTTGTTAATAAATATGTATTATTGTCAATGATTGCTTCTTATTTCGCCCATCAACTAAATAAATTGAATGCATAGGACTTGCAAAGCATAGTTATGTGGGTGAAATAAAACGATGCGTTTTTCGAAGTAATGACATATTAATTAAATTTTGCACTGCAAAACCTTTAATTAATAACTAAGTATTGACTACGGTTTGTCCAATCTGCATACGAAAACCAGCTTGTATTTAAATGAGTCATTCATCGTAGATACCATAGATTATGCGTGTCTACTCATGACAGTATCATATTGTTTTAAGTATGTATATCGGACAAGACGTTAATTCGAAAAACGCGCTTTTTATTTCCCGGGCCTATAAATTGTACGTAGCTAAAGCAGGATTCTTTGAGGCGGTTGAGCATCAGCGCCATCTCTGGTTGAGAGTGGCGTGACAACCTCTCTTTCTCTTCTATCACTCTCGCACAGAAAAATCGGGTCACGGCCAAAGCCGACTGTTGCCGGTCTATAAGTATACGTTGTCTATGGTTGTGAGCGAGCAGTTGTGAGGTTATGGTGGTTATGTCGTCTAGTCACTAGTGAATACGATTATTTTTGATTATTTTATTATATGTTCTTGTGTTTACATTATATAGGTACCGACTGTGATAGAGGCAAACTGCATTTAGTATTCTCTGGTCATCACGATGAAGTGCTGTGTACCAGGCTGCAAAACGTCAAATAGGAAGAGTAATTTAACTTTATTCTCTGCTAATCACACGTGATTATTATGACTTGAACTGCATTATATTATATTATTAATTATACAGGAATGGCGAATGAAAAAGTGGCAAGAAATACTTCATAAGTTAGGCATCGAATTTGATAAACAACATCGAATTTGCATACTACACTTCACGGAAGATGTAATTGAAAGAGAGCGTACCACTTATTTGAAATCCATAAGGACAAAAGGAGACGGCCGATTTTATCCGATAATGCCATTCCGTCAATTTTTCTGAAAAATTTATTTAAGCAAAAGAAAGAGGCTGCAAAGCGAAAAGTTCACAAGATTGATGCTAATGTGGCAAACTCAGCTAAAACACACAAGTCAACCAGTCCATCGATTTTTCGGCGAAATCCTAATTCAGTTGATTCTAACGTAGAAAGTCATGGAATAGAAAGTCTTAAAGTACCTAGTACAAATAATTTCTTTGACAATATTGTCAATGCAATAAGAGAAAAGAAAGTAGTGTCCAAATATCTGGATGTACCGTGGACTGTAAATATTAAAGATGCAGAATGTGTGTGGTGGACGCTTTGGAAGGCAGATTGCCCAAGCAGCTTGAGAAATATTGTGCTTCATAATAATTTAACAGTTGACGTAAGCTTTCTTAAACAGTAACTAATTTATTAAAAGCCTTGATGTCCATTAAGGTGTTGAATAATAAAAAATGCAAATGATATTCTTGTTTGTTAGTCTACTGAATACCAAAAGTGGTATCCAGTTCATAATTTGTCAATATGAACATTAATTGTATTTTTTTCAGGTGTGTCTAAACGGAGTATCTATTTCATTGCCAGAAATGAATGGCATAAATGAAATCGGGAAATTTAAAAATTTATTAAAAACAGTCGACCAAATCATGCCCTGCATGTTAGTCAAGGATGAATTAGGGTAAGAAAGAAATTATAAATACTTATCGTAAACAATAGCATACAAATAGGCCACAAATTCTGCTTACACATATTACTACAATTCGTCACATTCAATATTCATTCTGTTAACCGATCTAAACCTTTGGTATAGTAATATTATGAAATAATAACATATTAAGTAGATAACTGGGAAATTTTATTGTAATTTTTATAATAAATTAATACAATAAATTTTGTAACTTATATGTATATTTTTAAAAAATCTGTAAATTCATTTGAACTGCGACTGGTATTGTGTATAAAGTGTTTTAATTTGTGACAGCTTATAAATTACTCTGTATACAAAGCATTTTAAACAGCATTTTCAATTTCTGTAAAGATAAATGTCGTGGTTTTGTTCGAAAAAACTTTGGGCGACCAAAACTGAGATGCGATCCTTGCAATAAGCTCCTTGCTAAGATTAAAAGAAGAACTAATGCCACTTTGACAGATGAACAAAGAAGAACGGGGAAACGAGAATTAAAACTACAGTGTAAAAATTTAAATCGCAAAAACGAGAGATTTAAGAGAAAGGTACAGTTAATACTAATAATGATAATACAGCGAAAGCTTTCCTTACGGACGACTGCCATAACCAGACCCAGGTTTTGCAACTGAATTTGGTTCATTCTTGGTGCACCCCTTTTTTTAAATGGATACCTTCACTAAACGGACAAAAATGAACCCTGGAAGTGTCTACTTAAGGGAGCCATTCACTGTATAAGTATTTATTAAATTTTCAAATGGGTTCATTCAAATATAACATGTATATAACTTGTTCAGTAAAAGATAACATTTTGATTTACAGGTTAATAAACTGAAAAGAAGTGTGACATCACTAAAATTTCAATGTGCTGAGGCAGATAAAAAGGCTCTAGAGAAAGCTATTGAAAAGTTATCGTCTTCCGAGCAAGTTGCTGTTCGAGTTTTGAATGTTTTGAAGCATCGAAATTGAATGGCTTGAAAGGCATGAGGTACGAAACTCAGTGGGTTTATGAGTGTCTACTTTTGCGAATAAAAAGTAGAAAAGCATATGAACACTTAAGAAGACATAGAATACTCATTCTGCCTCATGTCAGTACATTGAATAGGTACATTAGTAGATAATAAATGGCACTTTCAACGCCACCACACCACCACACTGACGTCACACGACTCAAACCCCGCCCCATCTATCGGTGAGCGGCCGAACTACCCGGTTTCTGCACGAAGACGACCGAGTCAACCGATCTGCCGAGCGCAGTAGTTCGGTCGCTCACCGATAGATGGCGCGTGAGCTCGCTCAGTACACGTAGTTCGGGAACTTCACCAATAGATGGCCCTACAAAATTTAAATTTACTAAAAATTTCAAATTTTCGCGTCAACCCCAGGTCCGCCAACCCCAGACGTACCAACCCCACGCGCTAAAACGGCATGTCGACCGACCGCCATATTTTAAACGACTCCATCTTCTTGAACACATTCATTTAATTGTACCGAGAGCGCCATCTACCGACCAATTACCGAACTACATACTGAGGTTGTGAACCATGCTGAAATAATAGTTCGGCACTTCACCAATGAGGTTGTGAACCATGCTGAAATAATAGTTCGGCACTTCACCAATAGATGGCAGCCGGTTAATTTAATATGCGAATTTAAAATGATAATCATTTATGCAAATAATTGCACGTAAATTAAGAGTGGTTATTTAAAATTTTAGATGCATACAGACCCCGAATAAATTATACAGATCTGCATACAGACCCTGTATAAATTATACATGGCGAAGTGCCGAGCGCTCTACCGACCAATTACCGAACTACATACCGACGTGGCATCAACACTGAATTTATAATAGTTCACCAATAGATGGCGCTACCGCTATTGAATTTATTTATTATAATTTTAATTTAATTTTTAATTTGTTCCAAGCGTTAAAATAAACGAATTTTATGAACTTAAGAAATAAATCATGCGATTGACCCATCTATTATACAATTCTACATCCACAAAATTAAAATCGTGAGAACAATTGAATTGTCTTAATTGTGCTACTTACAGACCCTGTATACTTTGTACATGTTTGAACACGCATACAAATGATGACGTCACCATCAGTGTTTTAATATACTTACCGTTCACTCTTATATAATCACTGCTTAATCAATGAAATAAAACATAAGAAATTCGTTTAACGCATTTATCATACTTTATAATTGCGAAACGGCGTAGCCCGCCTAAACTTATTGGCGTATCTCCTCTGAACTGGCGAAACGTACGGCGAAGCGAGAGCCACCAAAATGAGCGTCGTTCTTTTTCGAATCACATGAATGTATTTTGGCAACGGTCATCCAAGCGCGTGTGCCCCAAAAACGCCCCCGAATGGGGTAGTGCAGATCCCCCGAGCAAATATGGCGGCGTGTGACGTCAGAGTCTCTGAGAGTCTCGCGCTCCGAGAAACGTCAGATTTATTTGTCAAAACTTACAGTGGCAACTAACTTTGCGTTCACATGTGTAATGTATGTACTGTGTATGTATAGGTTAACTGACGCCGCAATCGGGATAATTATGACCGGAAAACTGAGAAAACGGAGGAAAATGGCCATGTTTCATGTAAGCGCGATAACATTGCTACATATGTGTGCCGAGATCGTCAAATTCCAATGTAACGCGATGCGACGGAACGCAGGTAATCAATCGGTATTCAAGTTGCCATGTTTAGTGAAGTTTGCATCGATTCAACGCAAGCAAATCAGGTGCTATGCAATTTTCATTAGAAAAAACGACACGGACAGATAATTTTCTCGATTTTAATCATTAGAGGTTAGTAGACGTCGTTTATATACGTGAATTTATAACATTTCATAAAGTGGTGCCACGGCCGAGAGGTGCAAGGCGATGACGTTTTGATTTTCGAGTGGAATAGCTGCGCTTCAAATCCAGATGAGAGTTTTTTTTTTAATTTTTTTTAATGCTTCATATGATTTGTTTAAGGTACAAATTATGTTTTTAATGCTTTGTTTATTTTTTATCTTAATATACAGGAGATAATATAAATTACAACGACGTAATACGAATTTATCATACGAATCACATACAAGAAAATGAATTTAGGTATTGAAAATGGAAATACTAAAAAAAGGCTGTTTACTAATTTAGAATAACAGTTTGATCTTTTGATCTTGAAATTAACAACAATTATTATTTATCAGTACTTAAAAATTATATAGGCAGCATATAGATATTATACCGTGTCCGGTAGAAAGTTTGACAACACTAATGGGACAAAATTATTAATATTACCTTTTCAGAAAATTATGTTCTTCATAAAAGCTTCTGATTTAATTCTTCTTTTGTCTTAAACCTAAAATGCAAATATTAGAATCTAATTATCAGCCTGCGTGTACCGGGTATTACCAAATCTATAATAAACTCTTGGGAGTAAAAGTTTATGTTCAAAGCGATGCAAATATAATATTTTAAAAAAATTGAAATTATAATCACTTCTGACGTTCCATATACCGGGTGTTCATGCAACGACGAAAGAAATTATAATTTCGTATTTAATGCCCGCTAACATTCTAAACACTTTTTTCACCGGACACGGTATATAATAACATTATTTGTTTAAAGAAACTGAAAACGCTTTTCTAACCAAAGAAAGCTTATCCAAAAGCTAATTCAGAGCAGATCAATTAATGCTTTTCAAGTTACTGTCATTTAAATATTAGACTTGAAGCTAACCAGGCGCGGGGGATTTTTTTCCAGCGTCTAGAAACAGGCTTTCTTGCTTACAGACAAGCATTTACGTAATGTAGACAATGAACAGAGATTTCATTTGTCAATCTTCTTTGCGGTCATATACAATTTAAAGAAAATCCCATATATGGGCATATTTTAAACTACGAACGTTATAATAACTGTTAAAAATGTTAAATGTTCCCGATTTCTTAAAAACTACTTACAGTGGTGGAAAATATGTTAAAATCTGATCTGCTCGGAGCTTTCAGTAATTTCAACCCATCAAAGTAGTGTTTCATTTGATTTTTTTTTGTAATTTAAATATTTACAGTATATTGGATGGAAATTTAACCGATGTGGTCGTCATTCTACTCGGTCAAAATGTTCTACGATGACCCCTGATAACTCCAGAACGTTATAATAATTTCGGCTGCTGGAGGGGTGTAAAACCATTGTTTTTTTTGAAAAATTATCGGTAATATCACGTTTTCTTCGAAAAATGTGGGTTATATATTACGGTTCAATGCATAAACACGTTTTTCTATTTCAATTATCAACTTGGTGACAAGTCAAGAGATCTAAATTTTTAAAAATGTTGTGCATGTTCGCCTTGAAAACCTGCATTTTAAATTTTGATCTATTGGCTAAGGAGTAATTTCTTTTTTGCATAAATTTTATATCTAGGCTCTTAACACCCCACTGCCACTAACATCGATATCCAATCCAAGTTTAAGCAACAATTATTGTCCATTATTATTGCATATGTATTCCATTATTTCTTTCAAAGTGTTAATGTCAGGTACAGTAGCATTATTTTCATTAAATTACATATAATATACCTACTCAAATAAAGGCTTTGCTAAATAATGTTTTTTAAATCATGTCATAAAGTTGTAAATTTCTCAGTTTTTGTCGAAGTAAATTTTCCGATAAATGTTATTTTAATATAATAGAAATACATACAGTGTCTGGCACTAAGTTGAAAAATGAGAAAAATGTTTATTATCAATTTTTCAGAAAATTTTATTTCAGTTAAAAGTTTCTGTATTGTCTTAAACCTAAAATGCAATATTAGAATGTATTATCTGCGGGGTGTTACCAGAACTATGAAAACTTCTTAAGAGTAACGTACCTTTGTTTCAAAAACATGCAAAAATGTTATTTGAAAAGAGTATTTGTATTAGAGGTCCTACAATACGAAATTATAATAACCTTCGTTGCATACACCGCATGTTGCCAAAGAAATGAAAATGACATAAGAGTCAAGTATGTACCATCATCTTCAAAGCTATGCAAAAATATAATTCGTAAAAACATGTAAAAATAAGCATTAAATATGAAATTATAGTCACCTTTGACGTTCCGGGGGATCATGCAACGACAAAGGAGATTATAATTTTGTTATTTAATACCCTAATATTTCCAAACTATTTTTTCAAATAACATTTTGCATAGCTTTTAAAAGAAAGGTGCTTTACTCTTAAGAGTTGGTCATAGTTTTGGTAACACCCAGTATATGCAAGCAGATAATTACATTTAAATATTTTTGTATTTTAGGTTTTAGACAATCTAGAAAAGTTTGTGTCATTTTATTTCATTTGTGAGGGTACTGCATCATGCAAAAGAAAAATAAATTTTACTGATACTTGCAAAATATGTTTAAACAAATTTACAAAAGGTTCTCAAAATTTTCTTTTACACATATTAATAATAATAATAGTTTATTGAAACATAAGAAAATTCAAATAATTACAGCAAAAAAATAAATTAAGAGAATAAAAACGTTTATCAGTCTTTGAGAGTGTAATTCTGGGAACTCGCACATTTGCCTACGTTTCGCCGTTGTATGTTACGCATCAATGGACCCCCGCAATGGTCACCACCTGCATTACCTTACGTGACTTATCTTGATCACACACCAGCCCTGAAGAAGCCGAATATTACAACGGCGAAACGTAGGAAAATGTGAAAGTTCCAAGAATTACACTCTCAAAAACTGATAAACGTTTTTATTCTCTCCTTCCGAACACATATCACAGTCGAAAGTCCCTCAACAACAATAAATTAATTTTGTCTTACACAATAATATGACATATACAGCCTGTCCCCCACTATTTCCTGACAAAATTATTTTGTAGAGAGCAAATATCATTGTGAATGAAATATTGTATATCGATGGCCTAGCTGCAATACCATGTATCATCATGGGTAAAGCATACATGGTACTACAGCTTAGGTTACCAGTGATGTGGGCCGGGTAAATACCCAGTGGGTGGGAACTTATAAAATGGGTATTTACCCTGGTACTTAGGGTAAATACCTAAATTTTGGGTATTTATCTTTTTTATCCCAAAAACACCATTTAACAACATTTGAGAGATATTTATACAGGGTATAACACTTTTTTTTCTGCAAGAATTGTTTTTAGATAGTAAATGTCATTCTGAGTATGACTTTTCATATGGACCTAATTGTTTTTTCAACGCCAAGTTACAGCCGCTTGAAATATTAACTAAATAAAGAAAAAGAAACAATAAACTACATATCAAACAATGCTAAAACAGAGAGAGCACAATCAATACCCATAACAAAATTAAAAGTAAATAAATTTAAGTAAAAAATTAAAAATGTTGAAAATAAGCTATATAAACAAATTAACGAAAACAAAATACATATGAAACTTTTTAGACAATTGTTTCTCTACAAGTAATTGTCATTCTGAAAGTTTCATGCCGACTTTTTGGGTTTATCAATTCCTAAGGAAGTTAAGTCATTTAATATACAGTTTTGCAATTATTTTACAATTATTTCAAACGGTTTTATTTTTTTACTATCAGTGTTTACTATCAGAAAAAAAGTTGTGCGGGAACAAAATGGCAAAAGTGGGACACTGTAGATGTGTACTCTTGATTACAAATAACGTAAAATATTTGAGTTATATAAGAACATTCAGTACATTTAGTTGGATTCATAGCAAAATAAGAAATTGATTAACAACGACGAAAGCCGCTATGTCAACTTAACATATAGGTAATCATAAGTTTCTGCTAAATCTTCTTCGATAACAGAATCACAAAATACAGAAGATTCAATCGATTGAATGAACGATGATGACAAGGAAATGTGTGCTCTTGATATATCGTCAGATGAGACTAATATTTTTATTCTTTGTTTTAACAATGTTTTTATTTTTATAAGAATAACCTTTATTTTGAGATAAGAGATACCTTTTGATTTTGTGATAAAAAGAAAACCTTAATTTAGTAATTAAATATTTCATTTTACTGCTATTTTGAATAACAATATTATGTTTATAACTACCCCTATAAAAACCCAGTTTGGGTAAATACCCAGATATATACCCTTGATAATAAATACCCGGGTATTTAACATCACTGTAGGTTACACATGCTACTACAGCTAGGCCATCGATATATACTTCTTTTTCAATTCCTTAAGAAATTACAGCCGTTTTATAAAATAGATACCAAACAATGCAAAATCATTTTTTTTACTTCCCAACCCATTAGGTGTTTTTCTTATGTATTTCATCCCTACATATCATCTGTACACAATAAAAACAAAATGTTTCAACATTTTGACTTTTCCTATAAGTAAGTATAACTATAACTTCAATACCCATTACGACAATAAAAAGTTAAAATACAAATAATTTAGTAAAACTATAAAAAAAAATTTTAGGAGTTTTTAAAATAAACCGCTTAAGAGAATTTTGATATTGTTCGAAAGCATTCAAGGTTTTACTATTTGTTCTTGATGCATGATTACATCGCACCGATTTTGACCATTCTTACGCGGGGGTCTAAGGGGAGAGGTCGAGGGGGTATGTACCTGGTGGGGAGTGATATGGAATAGCGGCCTGTGGCGCGCTCTGATACGGATTGTGGCTTTAATAATAAAAACTTAATTGTCAAATAAATAATTCATATATTTTGTACAATCGACTGAATTCTTCAGTTTTGAGCAGTCTATCGATTTCAGCGGCCCATCGACTTCGTTCTTCTGCTCATGTTTGCGGTCTATTGACTTCGCTGGACTACCGAATTATGCGATCTACCGAATAATACGGTCTACAGAATTAGACCGACTTCGGCGGTCTACCGACTTCGGCGGTCTACCGACATCGGCGGTCTACCGACTTCGCTGGTCTACCTATCTATTCGGTCCAAACGTCAACTAGTTTCGTTATAATGGTAAAGTTGACACGGCGGTGGACACCGGTAGTATAAATTATTTGGGAATGTTTTTTTAATATCAGTAACCAGTTAGCCGTCGTCATGGGTGTTTCTTATTATATACGATACGTTTTCTTCGATGACAACGGTACAAGATTGAAGCTGAATATTCTGGAGTCCTACAAATTCCAAAAGGTTGAACAGAATGTAATTATTCCTTCTGGCGCAACGACAACTAGAATAGTTGGTTTCCATGAAGAAGAAGAAGAAGAAGAAGAAGAAGAAGAAGAAGAAGAAAAAGAAGAAGGAGAAGAAGAAGAAGAAGAAGATATAAGTGCTTATTGTGATTCCGAGTCTGAACTGGACGAAGGTGAAGTAAATGATGAATATGATTATGATGCTGATGGTGACGAGGAACGTAGCGATGAGACTGATGAACAGTCAATTATATAATTATAAATTGTCAAGTTTACCATTATAAACAATAAACGCATTAAACGATTTTTTTTGTTTTATTTCATAGATTAAGAGGTGATATTAAAAACGAGTAAACTTGATACGGTAAGTTATACAGACCTGTATACAGACCCGGTATAAATGATAACAGATCCTGTATAAATTATACAGACCTGTATACAGAACCTGGATAAATGATAACAGACCCTGTATAATCACTACAGACCCGCCTCCATTTATCATCTTAGCGTCTCCATTTATCCGTTTAGCGCCTCCATTGATCATCTTAGCGCCTCCATTTATTCGTTTAGCGCCTCCATTTATCCGTTTAGCGCCTCCATTTATCATCTTAGCGCCTCCATTTATTCGTTTAGCGCCTCCATTTATCCGGTTAGCGCCTCCATTTATCCGTTTAGCGCCTCCATTTATCATCTTAGCGCCTCCATTTATTCGTTTAGCGCCTCCATTTATCCGGTTAGCGCCTCCATTTATCCGTTTAGCGCCTCCATTTATCATCTTAGCGCCTCCATTTATCCGGTTAGCGCCTCCATTTATCATCTTAGCGCCTCCATTTATCCGTTTAGCGCCTCCATTTATCCGTTTAGCGCCTCCATTTATCCGGTTAGCGCCTCCATTTATCATCTTAGCGCCTCCATTTATCCGGTTAGCGCCTTCATTTATCATCTTAGCGCCTCCATTTATCCGTTTAGCGCCTCCATTTATCCGTTTAGCGCCTCCATTTATCCGGTTAGCGCCTCCATTTATCCGGTTAGCGCCTCCATTTATCCGGTTAGCGCCTCCATTTATCATCTTAGCGCCTCCATTTATCCGGTTAGCGCCTCCATTTATCCGTTTAGCGCCTCCATTTATCATCTTAGCGCCTCCATTTATCATCTTAGCGCCTCCATTTATCATCTTAGCGCCTCCATTTATCCGTTTTCCTCCTTTTGTATAAATAAGTTGCTACCACTGCTCGAACCTCATTAGTATTTAGCATGTATGACAGTGCAGATATGGATTAATATTATTCGACCATTGGACGAGCATATTCTAGAAAACCCCTCCTGAAGTCGTCAACTTCTATAAATAGGAGGTCAAGTTTCATTACCATCAAAACAATTACGATGATGAGACATCACGGACATAGACACAGAGCGCGGATACCTTGGATACATAAGAGTCAACCTGATGATGAGAATCATTATCGTCGTATTACATCGCAGATAATTAAAATTAGTAATGCAATAAGACAAAAACAGTTATCCACCAAAAGAGGGCAACGCGACCATGTCAAAATGCTAAAGGAAACTTATAAACCAATTACAGAACCGCTCATCGAACTAATAAAAAAAATTAAATCGGAGACACAACCCGAACTTGACCTACTTATAAAGCCGCAACCTTCATCTGCCAAAACGGATTTGTTTAAGGTAGAACAACCTGTTTTGATACAAAACCAGCCCGAATTAGATCAACTTACAGAAGATGAGTTCAATAAACACCAAACTGCGTCTGATTTATATACAGGCACTCCATTTCGAGGTATAATCCCAAAACCGAGAAGTTTATCACAACCAGAGTTCTTGCAGGAGGATGTTTCTTTCCAGTATGATCCTATACAAGAAGAAGATGATGATGAAGTCATGGAGACTTCTCCTCCAACAGTCGAAAGTATGAGTTCTGATGTTCTTAACGAATATCTTGGGCAATACGATCCGTTACCACGGACATATATTGAGGGTATACTAACAAATGAATTTGAACAGGATGTTGTTTACGGAGTTTCCTTCGACGCGCAAACAGAAAAATGGCAGATTGGAGATGGCTTCGTAACTCTCGATGGAAAAGATTTAATTATTAAGGATATTAGATATGCTGGCACACCAGGGTTGTATGAGCTACTTTTCAAGAAGCAGCCTATTGGCTACAACAACGCCGATCTAGATCAATATAAAGATATATTGAAAAGAACAAATGCTCATCGTCGATCAAATCATCCGGAGAATCAGATAAAGGGCACTCGTTTACCGAAGTACAAAAGGATCATTAAACCAATGTTTGATGTGTCAACTGGAAATATTCGTACGAGAGCAAAGTCAGTAAGCATAAAGATGGGTGTGGGTTTAACTGCGGATGAGAGGACTCCACATCAATATACCTACTCTGACTACATAAACGATATTATAGATAGATTACGGATATTGGCTAGTTCACAAACCACAAGTAAAAATACAGCTGATAATGATGAAATTTCAGCTATCATCGAGGAACTTCGAGAGGCTGGTATTATTGAATAATCGTTTATAGATACACTTGAAAATGAAAATGAACATTTACCTAAATAAATTAAATAAATAAATTATGCAAATTATTATTGATCCCAAATGTACAATCCTGCAACCAAAATCTTTGCACTTATAAAACAGTATATAAAGAAGGGTGTTTATATAAAGTCGCTCATTCCAACATCGTCTGTTAACACTAGCGGTGTACGCAGGTGAGAAAAGAGTGACGTAATTATAATAAGAATGAAGTTTGAACGTAAACAGGGGTTGGGTACGCACAAAAAACGTAAAGAAAAGCTAGGCGTGGTTCCCTTTAAATAAGCAGTTCTCAAACATGTTAGCGATACGTTGGGAGATATTGTTAACCGGAATAATATTCATAACGCTGTGAAGTACGCCCTTTCGGAGGCAAAATTTGCTATCAACCAGGCTGGAGGAAAGAAACGAATACATATTCCTCATATAATTGAGCTTCCAGATTCTTCACCTATTAAAGCCGGCGGATTTTTACCATTTTTAATACCACTATTTGCTGGTCTATCAGCAGCAGGAGCACTCGCATCCGGTGTGAGTAATGTTGTGAAAGCGATAAAAGATGTAAGAAACGCTAAAAATAAATTGGCTGAACAATCGAGGCATAATAAAACAATGGAGGCTATCGCAATTGGAAAACAACAACCAAAATCGGGCAACGGGTTATATTTAAAACCATATCGTAAAGGATTCGGTCTCTTCCTGTATCCTAAATTAAAACACTAAAAAATTCGTGTATATATATAGCTGCACCTTTGATAATGTTATCAGTCATGTCTCACATGTTCACGTTAAGAGGCACGCGGAGCCAGCTGTCTGCTTCATACCATCCTCCAATTGAACTGGATCCTAGATTTTCGTATACGTTGGGACTTATAGGATTATACACTTATAATAGCATTCCGAATATACAAGAGGGTGAGGATACATTTTACTATGGAGATAATGATACCCCAATTAAAATTCCTACAGGTGCATATGACGTTAGTGATATTGAATCATATGTGCAACGAATCATTAGCGAGAATGAGAAATCAGTAGATCCAATTACCATCAAAGCAAATAAGAACACATTACGATGCGAAATCCATAGTAAATTTAAAATAAATTTTACAAAACCAAACAATATTGCACGAATTTTAGGATTTAGCCCAATGATAATCGAACCGAACAAAATTTACGAGTCGGATCTTCCAGTGCAGATTATTTGAGTAAGAACTGTTCGAGTAGAATGTAATTTAGTTACAAGCGCATTTTATGATGAAGTGCGTGCACATACACTCATTGAGTTTGCAATCCCGGTAGCTGCAGGATATCCGATCGATATAGAGCCAAAAAATGTTGTTTATCTACCAATAAATAGCAGTAGCACTATCACAAATATATCATTATCACTCATCGATCAGAACGGGCAGGAGGTTAACTTACGCGGTGAGGAGATTGTAATTCGGTTAGAACTGAAGAGAAGTACTTTGTAATATGGGATTAGTCATCAATAATCGACGAAGGTATAAATACGAGCCAGCTACAACTAAGTCATCATTTAGTGAGAACTACCACACCAAGAGGTTGTCTACGGAGAATAGAAATTTTTTAATATCTTTAGGATTTAAATTGACTCAACAATGAGTAGTGCATTATCTGTAACTGAAGGGCTGTCCTTTGACCAGTCTATTACAAGTGAGCAGTATCATTCATACCTTCCTCGAATACAATCATTTAAAATAAACGATGAAATTCGAATTCCGATTCAGCATCAAGATATATACACTACCCCATGCGATAGTTATATTTACATTGAAGGATCCATTGAAGAAGAAGCAGGGGTCGGTTTATGTGGTTTAACTCACAACGCTTACATGTTTCTCTTTCGAGAAATAAGATATGAGTTGAATGGTGTTGAGATTGATAGATGTCTAGAGCCAGGCATTACTACCGACTTGAAAGCTCATGCGTCATACAGCATATCAGAGAGCAATGGTTTACATTGTGCTGGATGGGTGCCCATTACGCGTAAACAAACGACAGTTTCAGGCAAAGTCTTCAGTGCGTACATTCCGCTAAGTTTCATTTTCGGTTTTGCCGAAGATTATAAAAAGATTATAATCAATTCTCGTCAGGAGCTGGTGTTAATACGCTCACGCTCTGATGATAATTGTTACCGGAACGAAGATCCTGCTGGTACGAAAAAGTTAAAGTTTACTTTAACGAATGTTGAGTGGAGGGTGCGACACATTACCGTTGATGATAAATCACGTCTGCAATTATTACAACTATTGGAAAGTGACATACCCATAATTATTCCATTTCGTAAATGGGAGTTGCATGAACTGCCAGCGTTACGTAAGTCAACCAAAGACATTTGGTCAGTCATGACAAGTACTAATTTGGAGAGACCTCGCTTTGTATTTGTGGCATTCCAAAAAGGAGTTCAGGACGATATCCATCAAGACGCTTCTGATTACAGCCATGCACTCATAAAAAACATAAAACTTTATTTAAACTCCTCACAATATCCGTACGATAATTTGAATCTAGAAATGGACAAAAAGAAGTATGCTATAGCGTATAACATGTACACGCAATTTAGATCAGCTTACTATGGGACTTCCGCATCTGAGCCTCTTTTAGATTACGAAGGTTTTCATAAAAATCCAATTTTCATAATTCATTGTTCAAAGCAAGTGGAGAGCGTTAAATCCTCAACGGTAGATATTAAACTGGAGTTTGAGACTAGTAAAGCATTTAATAAATTATGTAAGGCATACTGTCTAATAATTCATGATGCCATCATAGAGTACTTACCCCTTACTAATGGGGTGAAGAAGATAGTATGATAAATCAACAGTTCCAGCCAAAAAATTCATGTGTGGATCGGCGAATTGGATGGATATAAAAGAGTTCCCGAACGATTTACACCTGGAGGGACGTCAAGATAAGGTTGTAGAAGAAAATGCTGTACATATAATATTTTGTATTGAAGTATATGATTTTCAATAAATTATTTTATAGCAATATTGTTGTTTTTTATCCTGTACTCCTACCATCCCAATCATGAACTCCATAAATTGATGACGTGCATAGCGGAACGTTGTATGTGTGTACCAGCAAGTCAACACGTCTAAATAACATCATTGTAAGGAAGAGGCGTTCCGAGCACCATTTTCTAACCCAACCCATCTAATCAAATCGCTAGAACGAGCCGATGTATCTGTGTATCAGCAACCTAACACGTCTAAATCACATCATTAAAAGGAAGAGTCTGATGGTAGGGTTAAAAATATATATACATATATATGTGGGTTAAATTTATATATTTCATAGATAAGAATTATAATAATTCGCTTAAATAGTGGGTAATGTTATAACATATGACGTAGCTGATTGACATAACAATTTATTCAATAAAATTAAGTTTACGTAAACTTTTAGTAATTCTTTTAAATTCACTTTTTTCTGATGCACTGCGTAGTCCATAAGTATAAACTAGATCTCGAAGTATGGCTACGTAGTAATTTGGATTGTACGGTTTGAACATAGGCTTAAAATAGAGTTCGTTATTCTTAGTTCTCTCAGCATAGTTCTTAAGATATGTTTCGGCTGGGTTTATCAGTTTATCCTCTCCTTTCTCATCATCATAATCACGATCTGTATGAGTTACGGGTGGACTCATCAGGTAATCCTCTTCATTGTCATCAATATCTTTACGGGTTGCTGGTAGATTCATCAGGTAATCATCTTCTTCCTCATCCCCATATTTATTGGTTGCGGATCGGTGTATGTGTTCACTCTCTTTATCCTCATCTTTCTGGGCTGCTATTTCAAAATGTTTTTTTATTATGTCTTTTTAAATTATCTAAACGGTTGTATTTTTTTTCACACTGAAGGCATTGTTGATGTATCCTTTTATGACCACCTAGGGGTTTGTCCCGAGGGAAAGTTGTCTCCATATCTGTACTATCATACATGTTAAATACTAATGAGGTTCGAGCAGCGGTAGCAACTTATTTATACAAAAGGAGGAAAACGGATAAATGGAGGCGCTAACCGGATAAATGGAGGCGCTAAACGAATAAATGGAGGCGCTAAGATGATAAATGGAGGCGCTATGGAGGCGCTAAGATGATAAATGGAGGCGCTAAACGGATAAATGGAGGCGCTAACCGGATAAATGGAGGCGCTAAACGAATAAATGGAGGCGCTAAGATGATAAATGGAGGCGCTAAGATGATAAATGGAGGCGCTAAACGGATAAATGGAGGCGCTAACCGGATAAATGGAGGCGCTAAGATGATAAATGGAGACGCTAACCGGATAAATGGAGGCGCTAACCGGATAAATGGAGGCGCTAAACGGATAAATGGAGGCGCTAAACGGATAAATGGAGGCGCTAAGATGATAAATGGAGGCGCTAACCGGATAAATGTAGGCGCTAAGATGATAAATGGAGGCGCTAACCGGATAAATGGAGGCGCTAAACGGATAAATGGAGGCGCTAAGATGATAAATGGAGGCGTTAACCGGATAAATGGAGGCGCTAAGATGATAAATGGAGGCGCTAAACGGATAAATGGAGGCGCTAACCGGATAAATGGAGGCGCTAAACGAATAAATGGAGGCGCTAAGATGATAAATGGAGGCGCTAAACGGATAAATGGAGGCGCTAACCGGATAAATGGAGGCGCTAAACGAATAAATGGAGGCGCTAAGATGATAAATGGAGGCGCTAAACGGATAAATGGAGGCGCTAACCGGATAAATGGAGGCGTTAAACGAATAAATGGAGGCGCTAAGATGATCAATGGAGGCGCTAAACGGATAAATGGAGACGCTAAGATGATAAATGGAGGCGGGTCTGTAGTGATTATACAGGGTCTGTTATCATTTATCCAGGTTCTGTATACAGGTCTGTATAATTTATACAGGATCTGTTATCATTTATACCGGGTCTGTATACAGGTCTGTATAACTTACCGTATCAAGTTCACTAGTTTTTAATATCACTTCTTAATCTATGAAATAAAACAAAAAAAATCGTTTAATGCGTTTATTGTTTATAATGGTAAACTTGACAATTTATAATTATATAATTGACTGTTCATCAGTCTCATCGCTACGTTCCTCGTCATCATCAGCATCATAATCATATTCATCATTTACTTCACCTTCGTCCAGTTCAGACTCGGAATCACAATAAGCACTTATATCTTCTTCTTCTTCTTCTTCTTCTTCTTCTTCTTCTTCTTCTTCTTCTCCTTCTTCTTTTTCTTCTTCTTCTTCTTCTTCTTCTTCTTCATGGAAACCAACTATTCTAATTGTCGTTGCGCCAGAAGGAATAATTACATTCTGTTCAACCTTTTGGAATTTGTAGGACTCCAGAGTATTCAGCTTCAATCTTGTACCGTTGTCATCGAAGAAAACGTATCGTATATAATAAGAAACACCCATGACGACGGCTAACTGGTTACTGATATTAAAAAAACATTCCCAAATAATTTATACCACCGGTGTCCACCGCCGTGTCAACTTTACCATTATAACGAAATAAATGCGTTAAACGAATTTCTTATGTTTTATTTCATTGATTAAGCAGTGATTATATAAGAGTGAACGGTAAGTATATTAAAACACTGATGGTGACGTCATCATTTGTATGCGTGTTCAAACATGTACAAAGTATACAGGGTCTGTAAGTAGCACAATTAAGACAATTCAATTGTTCTCACGATTTTAATTTTGTGGATGTAGAATTGTATAATAGATGGGTCAATCGCATGATTTATTTCTTAAGTTCATAAAATTCGTTTATTTTAACGCTTGGAACAAATTAAAAATTAAATTAAAATTATAATAAATAAATTCAATAGCGGTAGCGCCATCTATTGGTGAACTATTATAAATTCAGTGTTGATGCCACGTCGGTATGTAGTTCGGTAATTGGTCGGTAGAGCGCTCGGCACTTCGCCATGTATAATTTATACAGGGTCTGTATGCAGATCTGTATAATTTATTCGGGGTCTGTATGCATCTAAAATTTTAAATAACCACTCTTAATTTACGTGCAATTATTTGCATAAATGATTATCATTTTAAATTCGCATATTAAATTAACCGGCTGCCATCTATTGGTGAAGTGCCGAACTATTATTTCAGCATGGTTCACAACCTCATTGGTGAAGTGCCGAACTATTATTTCAGCATGGTTCACAACCTCAGTATGTAGTTCGGTAATTGGTCGGTAGATGGCGCTCTCGGTACAATTAAATGAATGTGTTCAAGAAGATGGAGTCGTTTAAAATATGGCGGTCGGTCGACATGCCGTTTTAGCGCGTGGGGTTGGTACGTCTGGGGTTGGCGGACCTGGTGTTGACGCGAAAATTTGAAATGTTTAGTAAATTTAAATTTTGTAGCGCCATCTATTGGTGAAGTTCCCGAACTACGTGTACTGAGCGAGCTCACGCGCCATCTATCGGTGAACGACCGAACTACCGCGCTCGGCAGATCGGTTGACTCGGTCGTCTTCGTGCAGAAACCGGGTAGTTCGGCCGCTCACCGATAGATGGGGCGGGGTTTGAGTCGTGTGACGTCAGTGTGGTGGTGTGGTGGCGTTGAAAGTGCCATTTATTATCTACTTACATTAAAAAATCAGTGGTTGTTACGGATTTCAATCCAGTGTATTCCAATTATTGAAAGAGAAGACTTTCAAAATGCATCCCTCTGAAGTGCGTGGTAAGCTACACTCTCGTAAAGCCAATATTTAAATTTATAATATGCGTCAAGATAAATGTACCACTTAAAATTTATAACAATGTCAAAGTTGATTTTCTTATTGACATCTGTGTAATAAGTGATAGATTTGGCTCTATTATTATATTGAACCGAATATTGTATTATATTGCATCTTGTAGCAATAATAGAGGACTTCGTGGAGGTCCGAACGTAATCCTTAGGAGTGGTCATAAATTTTAGTACAATTTATTGTTTTATGGAGGGTTTGATGTTTTGATGTCCCTAGACGACGAAAATATTATCTTTCGTTCGTGCCTGAATAAGCAGAGTCGGGTATTTATGTTATTGTGCTGTATTGAAAGGCCGGATATGCATATTGGCAAAAGTCACGTTTTGTCGGACCTATTGTTCAGCATTTCTGGGCATTTCTAGGAAACCGTTCAACTACGGGAAAGAAGATAGATAAAGAAGATAGCGACACCACGGCCACGGCCCGTTCGCTATGATTGGATAGTTAGGGGTAGTTATGTCACAGCCCATAATGTTTTCTTGGGAACAGAAATAGCGTCTCGATCTTCAATCTCTTAGTAGATACCAAACCGCTTACTTGTGTCTTTTCTGTGCGTGCGAATTGTGAGGTTTTTCGACTCAGCTCAAAAATCCATTCCAACCAGCAAACCAGAGAGGCCAAATCCACACTACACACTTTTAGCAGATAGCAGAATTCGCAGTCCCATATCCATTGCAGACATTCCTAGAGGGTCAATCAACATACGAGTCACCTAGCCGACCTGCCGGACGTTTCCAGTAGCTACATAAAAAGGTAGAAAGTTATATATATATCCTTTGGAATTTCTCAAAGCGTCATAAAACCATCACCAGGGTGATAAATCGATTAACGGGGCCAACCTCTCCCGAACTAGTACCCTTTTGTATTAGTGTTAATGTTTGTAAAGGAGTTTTCCCTATTTTTGTTTGATTGTTATATATATATATTGTTTTGAGAACAACCGTCTTTTAATTCAGAATTACAGAGGGTTAATCAGCTAGGAGCACATAAGACGATTGGATAAGTATTGGACTTTAGTAAACAATTAACGCTACCATTATTATAGTTGTTGCTAGTATTCTTCAACAAGATTCCAGGACAAGAATCCACACATATAATATCCCAGAGCAGGTTTAATCTAAGTATTTCTCGTGCTCACAAATCGGGACAAGTCACTTTAGGGGTTACAGTAATTTTTGGATAGTCAAATAGTCAGGTTAGTTTACTTCTCCTAAAGAAAGACGTCCCCAATACTACATTTGGTGGCAGCGGTGAGATTTGATTAAACTAATTATCAAAGGCGTAATTAAAAAATTTAAAAAAAAAAGGAGAAAAAAAAAATTTTAAATTTGAAAATTTTGCAAGGGGAAATTTTTGTGAAAAATTTATTGAATAAGGTTGAAAGCTTTGAGACATTCTCTAAGATATCTATTGTGTGTTGTTTTTTTTTCAGCCTTGCATATTTTATTTGTGATTTTTGTGTATACGTAAATAATTAGGTATTCGCCGTGTCCGGAATTGATCGTTGAGGAAGTTATTTACTTGCAGGATTGTTTTATAGTGTGCTTATTTCTATATACAGTGTGTCCCACTTAAGAGTGTAACACCTTCATATCTTTGTTATTTTTAGTCCAATTTTAGTAATTTTTTCTTTCCAAAATAGAACACATATTGCTCTATTTACTGCCAAAAAAACAATTGCTTTCTTTAAATGCAAAGAACCTTGTGATGGCAAAATAAATGGCAAAAATCAAGAAAACACTTTAGGGATTTTTTTATCGAAAAATTTTACTAGTAATATTGTTCAGAATTGCCCAAAAACCCTAAATACAAAATTTCATGAAAATTAAAAAATATTGAAATTTTCCTCAAAAATAATTAGTCCGTAAATATTATTTGCAACATCTTATCTTAATTAAATACGACAAAGCACTTTGACAGTTCAGGTTTTATCTCAAACCAAATTACCACAGCACACTTTTTTAAGCGCAGCTGCCTATGCAAATAATATTTACAGACTTGCAATTATTTTTGAAGACAATTTCAATATTTTTTAATTTTCATGAAATTTTGGATCTAGGGGTTTTGGGCAATTCTGAACAATTATTACTAGTAAAATTTTTCGATAAAAAAATCCCTAAAGTGATTTCTTGAATTTTGCCATTTATTTTGCCGTCACAAGGTGCTTTGCATTTAAAGAAGGCAATTGTTTTTTTGGCAGTAAATAGAGCAATATGTGTTCTATTTTTGAAAGAAAAAATTACTAAAATTGGACCAGGAATAAAAAAGATATGAAAGTGTTACACTCTTAAGTGGGACACACTGTATATATTTTGTGTTCTGTTGAATATTTTGTGTCGTATTTTATTATTCGGGAATATAAAGAGAAGACCAAAAAACGACAATGCCAGACCCAGGATCGCCAGGCATTCCCGTTACGACCGAACGCCCGGTAAATGTCGCGAGTCTACCGTCATTTTCAGGTACACAAACCGAAGACGTAGAAGAGTTCTTTGTTAAATTAGAACAAAGGGGACGCCTTGAAGGATGGACAGCAAAACAAGCGCTAGATGTAGCGAAATTAGTAACCACAGGACAGGCATACAAATATATGCGTGTGGAGGCGGATCTTTTTGCAGCTATTACGACCTTTAAAGAGTTTAAGGCGGCAATAACGAAGAGGTTCGGGAAGAAATTAATTCCTGGCCAAGGTGCGATAAATTTAGGAAAATGTATCCAGAAAAACGGTGAATCCGTGGATGATTTTTCGGCAAGAATTCGGAGCGCAGGAGTCGACCTATATGAGGAAAATATAGCGGGCGCAGCTGTTGAAGATATGGACGGCATCAAGAAGCGGCATGAGAAAGATCTCGTCAAGCAACTAAAGGACGGGCTGGACGAAAGGATTGATGACCTGATTGGTCTGGAATTAAACAGGAACCCGACGTTCACGTTTGACCAGATTGTCACGTTGGCGCAACAGGCCGAATTTACGTACCGGAACAGGAGGCGTAAATTTGCAAACTTGCAGGTTTGCGAAGAAACAAAGGAACTCCAAGCAACTGCGAGAAGGAGCAAATCACCGCAAAGGGAACAACGTAGAGAAAGGCGATTAGAAAAACCCGTAGGAAGAGAACCAAACGTTTTTCGAGCATGTTTTGGTTGCGGGAGAATGGGGCACTTTATTAAGGATTGTCGGGCAATACAGAATAACCAAACAGTTAACGACAACAATTACAGGTCTAATAGAGGAAACCGACAGGGCAATAAACAACACGGCAGGAAGTCTTTAAACTGAAACAGGTCCGTCTTGCAGATCCAGGAGGCGGGCCGCCGATAAGCAGCGTTGGCTGTTTATCGCAAATGGATCAAGTTACAGAAATGGGTTGCCACGTAAAAATTAGGTTAAATGGACATTATGTGTTATTATTAGTAGATACAGGAGCCAGTAGGAGCATAATTAAGGAATCAGTAGTCAGTAAATTAAAATGTAAAGTGCGGTCAATTGAAGACACGCTTTTAAAGGGCATATCGGGAGCAGGTATAAAGCCTTTAGGGCAATGTATTGTTAATTTTGGCGTCGGGAGAAACCATTATCCGGTCGAGTGCTTAATCTGCCCGGACTATGTTTCTATACCCGGCGAAGGGCTAATTGGTAGAGACGCGTTAAAAAAAATGCACGCGACAATCGACATGTTCGGGAACGAAATTGCTTTTGGTTCATATCGATTAAAAATGATAACAGTATCGGAGAACGATGTTTATCATTTGAATGAAAAAAAATCGATACAAGAAAAGAGCAAACCTATAATTGTAGACAGATCGCAGAAAACAATTATTAGAGAAGTTCAAGGAAATATTTTCGACGCGCCGGACCATTATTCGCTCGTAACATGTGCAGCGGAAGATTTACAAATGCGGCGAGGGTCAGCATAGAGTTTCAGGGAAAAATTTGGTAGAAAACCACTACTAATTAACCAAGGAAAAAAAGACAGGTGATATTGCTGTAATCAAGGACGATTTTACGAAGAGGGGCATCAACCGGTTTGTATATTATTTAATAAACAAAAGAAGAAGCACCGAACAGGCTAAATTATCGGACGTGAAGAAATGTTTCACCAATTTATTAAAGTTATGCAAGAAAAATAACGTGAAACACCTAGCGATGCCAAGATTTGGCGGAAATCTGCAATTTGACGATATCAGGGACGAAATAAGTCGCATTTTTAAAGATAGTGGACTCAATATAGATATATATTGTCTCAGGAAAACTACTCCAAGAAGGATTGCGAAAGAAGAAGAAGTAACGCCGAAACCGGAAGAAAAAATTGTCCCGCATTCAAGCGTACGACTTGTAGAAACAATTATAGTACCACCAAGGTGCCGAATAATGTGTACAGGAAAGCAGGATATTGTATCACCAACACGGGAAATAATTATCGAACCCGTAGAAGTTTTATTCCACGGCGTTATAGCAACCAGGTCTTTATCGAAGGCAACACAACAGGTACCGATATGTTTGATAAATGTATCAAACGAACCAGTGAATCTCTTAAAAAACACCATGATCGCTCACTCTTCGCAGGTAGGAACCACTGTAAAAAGGCAACACGTATTTACAGTAAACGAAGAACAAAGAAAAGGTACGACGGCCGACTTTAAATTCGAATATTTGGGAGAAGACCAAGCCACCAAGTTAACAGGACTTATAAACAAATATAAGGATGTTTTTAGCGGACCAGAACTGAAATTGAGCTGTGCAGACGACGTACAGCACAATATCATTACAGAAGATATACCACCGATTACTAAACCGCCATACCGAATTCCATTCTCTCAGCGACAGGAGTTGAAGAAGCAAATTAGTGAAATGTTGGAACAAGGTGTCATTCGCGAATCCATTTCGCCTTGGAGCTTTCCTGTCGTGATGGTAAAGAAGAAAGCACCGGAAGGAGAAAGTAAAATCCGTGTGTGTATCGACTATAGAGCGTTGAACGCAGTAACAAAGCGCGACTACTTTCCCTTGCCTAATTTGCAAGAGACATTGGATCAACTTGGAAGAGCTCTGTATTTTTCGACGCTGGACATGCGGGCATCTTATTGGCAATTAAAAGTCAATAACAAGGACATAGAAAAGACAGCTTTTTCTACGCCCGACGGACATTACGAATGTTTACGCATGCCGTTTGGTCTTGTCAACGCTCCTAGTACGTTTCAGCGTTTAATGTATGTCGTTCTTTCAGGAATGACAGGTGAAGAATGTTTAGTGTATTTAGACGATATAATTGTGTTTAGCAGAACCACCGATGAACATATGGTTCGGTTAGAAAATGTTTTCAAGCGATTACGAAGTGCAAATTTAAAATTAAAATTTTCTAAGTGTATGTTTATGAAGAAAGAAGTTAAATATTTAGGACATATAGTTTCTAGCAACGGAGTGAGTCCAGATCCAGAGAAGATAGAGGTAGTTAAAAATTATCCAAGGTTAAAAACCTTAAAAGACGTTAGAGCGTTTCTTGGATTATGTGGCTTTTATAGGAAATTTATCCCGGAGTATGCACATCATGCTAAACCGCTGACCGTGCTAACCAAAGCTGACCAGCCGTTCCAATGGGAAGATGAGCAGGAGCGAGCTTTCCAGTATTTCAAGGATAGGTTAATTAGTCCGCCGATTTTGCGCTTTCCGAATTTTCAGGAGCCGTTCATTTTGTCTACCGATGCGTCAGGAAAGGCAATTGGAGCTGTTCTGAGCCAACGTATAAACGGGGTAGAAAAGCCAATTGCCTATGCAAGTAGACAATTAAACAAAGCAGAACAAAATTACAGCGTTAGCGAATTGGAATGCCTCGCTGTGGTTTGGGGAATTAAACACTACAGATGTTATCTGTATGGCACAGAATTTTCCGTAATTTCTGACCACCGACCACTCAAATGGCTAATGTCATTAAAAGACCCTACCTCCAGATTGGCGAGATGGGCCTTACTTCTTACCGAATACAATTTCTCCATCGACTCCAAAGCGGGAAAAGCACACAGCAACGTAGATGCGCTGAGTCGAATCAGGGATGACAACTCAGATATCAGCTGTAAAGAAAACACAACACAGAAAAACAAGAAACAGGTGACTTTCAAAGCGCTACATAAAAACAGAAGTAGCGGGATAAAGAGGTGTGTGAACGTCGCTATAGTAGACGAAGACGTGCCGTACCTACCTGTGATTGGAAAGGCGGACATCAAACGCGAATTATCGTTAGATGACGAATTACAAAAGGTAATCCGGGAGCTGGAAGAGGACGACAATGATGATAAATATTATATTGACCTGGACGGATTATTGATTAGAAAAGGTACGAACCTAAATACAGCCGAGCGAGTTGTGATACCTAAAAACATGAAAACACATGTTATCAGGTTATATCATGATTTACCGTACGCAGGACATATGGGGACTAACAAAACATACAATTTACTTAAATCCAGGGTTTATTGGCGAAATATGGAGAATGATGTAAAGGACTATGTAAGAAAATGTAAATCGTGCAACGAGCGAAAAACTTCACCTCATAACAAAAGAGCACCCCTACAAAGATTTATGACGGTCACCCGCCCATTCGAAGTGTTAGCGATGGACGTTGTCGGTCCACTAGTGACATCGGACGATGGGAACAAATATATTTTAACTTTTCAGGATTATTTTACAAAATACCCGGAAGCAATCGCGATTCCTGATCAAAAGACGGATACGATTGCCAGGGCATTTGTTGAAAATATTATTTGCCGCCATGGAGTGCCGGAGAAGTTGCTAACGGATCAAGGAGCGAACGTGACGTCTAAACTTATAAAAGAAATTTGTAAGATACTGGGCGTCCAGAAAATACAGACATCCGCTTACCACCCGCAGAGTAACGGAAGTTTAGAAAGAAGTCATCGTGTTTTGAAAGATGTTCTATCACATTACATAGAAACATCGCAGAGATCGTGGGACAAATGGCTAAGTTTCGCAATGATGGCTTATAGGTCATCAACACACACGACGACCGGTAATACACCGTATTTCCTCATGCATGGGAGAGAAATGGTCTTACCTAATGATGACGTTTTTACCCCATCTCGAACCCGGTACGATTACGACGAAAATTACGCTTCAGAGATGACAGAACGTCTGAAGCAGGTATATGATATTGTGCAGCACAACATGGAAAAAGAAGCTGAAACGCGAGAGAAGAATTATAATAAAAAATCCGCGGAAGTTACGCTTAAGGTAGGAGATCTAGTGTATTTGTTTAACCCGGCCAGTACTCCCGGTCTAAGCAGAAAATTAGCCAAGTTTTGGTCTGGCCCACATGAAATTGTAATGAGGTTAGGCGAGGTGACTTTCAAAATAAAGTCACTGGATAGCAACAAAGAACAAATTGTTCATGTAAATCGACTTAAAAAGTACGATTCAGGTAAATCTAAACAGGTACATCAAAGCGACGATGAAGAAAGCGGTTCGGATAACGAGTATCCAGCCCCTAGCGGTTTGAGGTTCACGGACGGACTTTTCCCGTTACCAAGGATGGAAGAGCCTGTAGGAGACGAAATAATCGAGTATGAACCATGGATAGGCACCCCACGCTCAATGCGCGACAGTGATATTCCGTCGCCGGCCCCACTCGATCAAATCGATGAAATTAACGACGATGATGACTCCCGAATCGACGAACGGACGGTAGGTGAAAATTCAGGTAATAGGTTGTCCGGTAATGCGGAAGAAGAGGTTCAAAGTCCAAGGCGATACCACACCCGGAGTCGCGGTCGCGTATCAGACCATCCCTGGGTGCTAAAACGTCGCTTATAAAGTTAAGATATAAGTTATTATGTAGGTAGAGTAAATAGAATGTAGAACATATAGGACGTCCTTTAGCGTAGATAGAAAGTAAAAGGTATATACTAGTTAGTAGTGTCTTGCGTAAAATGGTAGAAAACTGGTAGAACGAGGGCAACAATTGGGACAATTTGGTGTTGAGTAGTATAGCTAGCGGGATCCTGGGACAATTTGACCTTGAGTTGAAAACAACTCGGCCATGCCTCAGAACCCCGCCTGAGCCTCTCTGACGTCACTTGACCTTGATAGCCTTATCTGACCTTTGATCTCTTATCTTGTTGACGTCTGTGTGTGGTTGTTATTCGACCTTTGAGCTTGTTCGTTATCTTATTGACGTCTGCGTGTGTTGTTGCTATGCGCGCGACCTTATCTTGTTGACGTGTGGGTTGTAATCGGACAAGTCTGGACTTGCAAACTTTGTGCCGACTTGCTGGCGCCGCAGATGACATCACACACTGCCAGTTTTAGCGGGAGATTTGAAATAAGGTTAAAAAATAGGCGTGCGGTGGGATTCGAACCGGATACCTATAGATTACAAAGCAATCGCCTGACAGCGCTCGACCACTCGCCTATTTACGAGAAGAAGCGCTTGTTTGTGATTAGTATAAAGACGTGGCAGAGCGCTTCAAGGTCAAATAGTAAGAAAAAAATGTACTAGCAAACTCCACAAGCCTAGGCTGGACTAAACTTCTCTCTGAGATAAATAAAACGCATAATGTTATTGTTAATAAATATATTTTAATTTAAGTTTAAATCCTTAATAGATAAAATACAATTAGTTAATAATATTTTCTGTTTAATGTCTTTTAGTAGCTTCTCTATCTTTAGCTTATGGATTTTCCTTCTAGAACAAGTTTTCCACAGTTAAATTCTTCTTACATAATGAATAAAATGGATTACATACCTTTTCTGCAGTTCTAATGTTTTTATTTTAAAGGTTTGAGACGTTTGTTTTAATTTCATTTTGTTTCAGCAGAATTATACTTGTGTGTTCTTGTATAGGATGTGTGAAAATGAAACAATAATTTAACAGTTGAAAGAATTTATTTTTATAAAATAGTATATCGTTAAAATTGTATAAATGTTATGGAATTGGGTTTATCCACACCATTATATATGAAGTTCATCTGTGATTGTCCATCTTTGGATCTAACCATGTAGTCATCATACACAGAGCTTCCTATCGTTCTCGGTAGTAGAATGTTTAAATTTTTATGTTGAATAATGACTATTCCGGTCGTGGTTGTTCCTAGTGTACAACCACAATAAATTTCGCCTACTTCTAGATCTTCTAAAAATACTAGGACTTCAACGGCTTTTGCTGCTGCAGTTACTGCTGATGATGATGCTGATATTGCTATTGGCGATGGTGGTGGCGGTGGTGGTGGTGGTGAAGCTATTATATTTTCACTTAGTAGAAAAGCTTCTAAATCTGCTAAGGTTGTGGTGGTGGTGGTTGTTTCTTGAGACAGTTTTCGCTCCTTCTAGAGCAAGCAAGCAAAATATCACTTACATACTTAGAATAACAGAAATTAATTACATACCATTTTCTGTTTTATTTTGCAACGACAATTTAGCGGGCTATCACCTAAAGTTTCGTAGCACTGTAAATCTAAGGTCGTTTTTGGAAAATGCAAATTTACTGAGCTTTGACAAAAACAAAAGTACTTACAGCAATCGTTACAGAATTGTGTAGGCATTTGTAGGCTCTTTGGTTGATGATTATAAATTAGTCTTAATTTATATGGGTTACCCCTCCCAATCCAACTATCTATAGAATGTTATCTTTGTTTATCCAACTGTTATGTCTCTTATCCAAACCTAACCACTTTACGAAAACTTTTTTATTTTTTCGTTTCAGCACTTTCTCAACTAAATATACATCTGAATATTTTGCTTTTTGCAATTGAAAATCATAGAATCCTCCATGAATGTCTTTGTTTTCCATATCCTCTAATAGGTACGTAGTTGGGTTAGTTATTTGCACATGTTTAATTGTAAATATTTCGGTCGACCAATTGGGAGTGTATTTTTTATCGAATACCCCTCGTATTTTTGATATTCGTACCCGATCACCTACTTGAAATTTATTTTGTAGTTGCCCTCTTTTTATATTACTATACACTGTATTCAATAACAGTTGTTCATGCGTTTTGGAAACTTCAATTGGTTTCATTTTTATGGTCCGATGTTTAGAATTGTTATATTTGTTTGTAATACTTTGTAAAATATCAATCCATTTATAGTGTCCTCTGTAACTAAATTCTTTCCACATTATATTTTTTAATGTTCTATTAACACGTTCTACAATTGACGCTTTTTTCTCACTAAAGGTACTATAATGATTTATATTGTATTTTTTCATTAGTTGTTTAAATTCTTTATTAAAAAATTCCTTTCCTTGATCGGTTTGTAAATTTATCGGAATTTCATCTTTAAAAACGGTTTCTAGAGCTTTAGTAACATCTTTTCCTGTTTTGCTTTTGATGGGAAATGTCCACGTAAATTTCGAAAAACAGTTAATTACTACTAGAATGTATTTGTATCCGTTATTAACACTAGCATACGGTATCATTTCAACTAAGTCAGCTTGAAATAAATCGTTTAGAGACTTTAAAATTACTCTTCTTCTTCTAAAATTAATTCTAGCTGGCTTATGAATTTCTTCAATAACTTGTCGTTTCTTATCGTCATTCATTATCGCATAAATTCTATTGTATGATTCTGGCCTCCCTTAGTTCTTCAATGATTGAAATAATTTCGTTTATAACACTTGTATTTCCGGCTTCGTGTGATGCAAGTAATAATTGTAGTCTTTCCACTAATTCATTCGGATCGTCCCAATAAGAAAATTCTTTAGTCTTATCAACTTGTGACATTAATATACCACAGCTACCACCTGTTTTTTTGTTCTGTACTAGAGGTGCTAATATTTTTCGATACTTTCTCAATCTACTCCCATCAATTTGTTGGTTAGGTTGATAATAACGTCTATGTGCACTAGTTTTTATAACAATCTCGGTGTAATATTTTTTATCTGTATCATTATAACCATGCGGTTTCTTTTTAAATAATAATTCATAAAGTCCGCGTGTAGCTTTATATATTTTGTTCTTAATAGTTATGTCACCATTGGTTGAAATAGTTAGTTGTGAATTCCCAATAAAGAATTTTTGAGTTTCATCATCATATCTAATTCCATATTTAGTGTCATACTCATCTTCGTTTTTCCTCATCTCGCTAATATATTTTCTTGGTAAGGGATGTTGATAGAGATTCTTATCAATATCATCATCATCATCATCATCTACTACCATTGGATTAACTGAAGCATCACCATCACTTTCTTCCTCATCCTCCTTATTCTCCTCTTTCTTTACATAACCAGGATCGTTTTTATGATTAAGTTTAGTTTCAATAATTTTTAGTTGTTTAGTAATTGGTTGAAATATTTTTTCTTGCGCGATTTCACCTTGTTTCAAAACACTTAACTTCTTCCTAATTTCTTGTCTTTTTGCGATTATTCTTTGCTTCATGTTCTTTTCCTTTTCAAACATTTTTACATCTAAATGGTACAACGAACTAACGAAAAATGACCATAAATCCTATGAGTACTACAGTAATATAAACTGATCGAAACCTTTACGATATCGTCCTTTAGATAGATCACTATCTTTAGATACAGTTAAAAATCCATGTGCTTCCTTCCAACATAGAGAGCACATATCTTTAAATTTTTCAAAAGGCATATCTGTTCCTATATGGTCTCTGTATACATATTTTAAGTTTAAATCGTCCTGTTTAAATAGAATAATTAAATTACTATTATCTCTAATTAAATGTTTTGAAACTTGTGCATAAGTTTGTGATAGATAGAAACAATCGATATTATTATGTCGACCCATACTGAAATATTCACGCATAGTATTTTGGTTACCGCATGAAACATCGTCAAAGATGAATATTGAATTCGGTAATGCTTCATTAGGTGCTAATATATTCTCATTGTTGTGAAAAGAATTAAACGTTATTCCCTTTATTGGTTTCAATAACCGTTCTAGGTAAACGTATTTAGGTTGATTTAACGATTTCGAATAAATGTAAATATTTTCAAATTTTAATCCATTTTTATGTTCAATTAGTGTAATCATTACATTAGTTTTACCGCAATTTGATGGTCCTACAATTATACATCGTACAGTTGAAGGTAAAAGTGTACCATGCCTTGAACACTTTTTTACATCAAAAGCGTCAGAATCGTGGTTTTCTACACACAACGAAACCTTCTGTTGAACTACTTTCATTTTTATGGACACTAACACTAAATAGAGGAGTTGTTATGAACAAGAAGAGGGATACTTAAATACTATAATTATTAAACATATTAAACATATTATATATCACCGGTACTGTAGTACACCCATTTCAGTATCATTCTAGATATCAAGCAGTCTAAATGAGAGTGTATACAGGCGACGGTCTTATCAATAGCGCTATTAATAGTTTACCCTTTGAACTGCATATACCAGGCGGTTATCAGTTCTGTGGTCCGGGCACTCGTCTTCAAGAACGTTTACAGCGTGGTGATAAACCTAAAAATAAATTAGATGCTGCTTGCAAAGACCATGACGTCGCTTATGCAATGGAAAAAGATTTAAAAAATCGTCATAAAGCAGATAGCATATTAGCTACAAGAGCAATGGATCGATTTCGTTCTTCAGATGCATCGTTTGGCGAAAAACTTGCGGCATTAGGTGTTACGGGTGTTATGCGTAGTAAAGTGAAATTAGGTATGGGTTACTCTACTAATATTAATGCTAAATGCAGTAAAATTATACAAAAACATTTAAATTCGCTTAAGAAAATTAGTAAATTACTTAACGACGCATATGATGATCTGGATAAAAATTTAAAAGATCCCGATGTTGTTAATGAAATTAAGCAAAAAAAGAAGCAAACAGTGAACAAAAAAAAGAAAACTAGTGGTGGAAACGAAATTTTAAACAAAGCAATGTTGGCAGTACTGAAAAGGAAAAATGAAAGAAAAGAAGATGCACCAGTCAGTCAAAATGAATTGGATCTAATGATGGAAGTTGATGATGATGATGATGTTTTAAGTTCAGCAATACCAACACCATCACAACCACAAACTATAACAACTAAGAAGAGAAAATTAGCTAAGCGTAGCAATGAGCATCAAAATAAAAAGACTAAATTCACTATCGAAGATAATATGATAATTAACCCACCTCAACAGCAACAAGATCCTATTTTTAAACGTAAATTAGAAGATAACTATAATGATGAAGTAAATAATTCGTCTGCCAAACGAATTAAAACCTAGGTGCAAAGTCGTTAGGTTCAATAGTTTCGTGAGAACTTTGGTGGTGAACGTATCATTTTGTTAGCATAATGAAGAAAAAAAATCCGAAACAAAAGCAGAAACCTAAGTCTGTTTCCTTACAGAAAATCATACAGGAAATAAAACGAAGAATTAATTGTCCAAGAACAACCTCAGAACATAAAAAGTGCTATACGGGTTGCAAGTAAAGTGGCAGCAAAATTTAAATCAAAAGTTAAAACCAAAAGTAAACGTGTAATTCCAATACCGAAAACAGGTGGGATTTTACCTCTAATACCAATATTTGCTGGCCTGTCGGCCCTCGGAGCGCTATCTGGTGGTGCAGCTTCTATAGCAAATGCCGTAAATCTAGCTAAACATGCAAAGGAAAAGCTAAAGGAATCAGCACGTCACAATAGGTCAATGGAGGCATTAGCCATCGGAAAGGGTGCCTATTTAAAACAATATAAACGAGGTTTAGGTTTGTATTTGCATCCGATAGAAGCAGAACGACACTATTCACGATGAATATGGTTAGACGACGACCGCTAACCGATGTGGATATTAGAAAATATGCAAAAAAATTTAAAATCCCACATTTTCGCGGCGTATTCATGAAGGATGACCTACCATCTAAGATACGAAAAACATTTGAAGCGGGTGTCATTAATTTGGATGATTCCATTGGTCCGGGGACACATTGGGTTGCGTACAGAAAAAATATGAAACAAATAATCTACTTTGATTCATATGGTAACCTGAGACCGCCAAGAGAAGTTAACAGATATTTCACTTCAAATGGTTCAGTTCGAATTTATTATAATTATAAAAAGTATCAGATGCTATTGAAACCGTCTTATAATTGTGGACAGCTATGCATAAAATTTTTGTTAAATAAATTATATAAATAGAGTGTACAGCTTTTTATTATTCCTATTCCCTGCTTAGACACGAATTGAAAATGTAATCGTTCACTTTTACGTTTCATCAGAAATCTTCAGTGCTCATATCTAAGATATATCCACCAATTATATTAAGTGACGAAGATAATTACGCAATAGGTTTGGTGAATTTCGTCAGCTATAATTCGATACCAAACGTAGACTCATCAAACAACAATTTTTACTATCACAATACAAAACAAATTACGCTACCGGAAGGATTATATGAAGTGAGTGACATCGAAAACACCATAACAAATCATATCGAAGATAAATGGACCAAAGATCGCCCGATTGTAATGATAAAAGCTAATCGGAATACGCTAAAATGTGAGATTAAATCCAGTGTAGATATTGACTTTACGAAACCAAACAATATAGGAAGTTTATTGGGATATAAACCGAAGGTACTAAAAAAGGATGTTAAACATGAATCAGACTATCCTATAAATATTTTTAAAATTAATACTATTAATGTAGATTGTAATTTAGTTACTAATTCCTACAGCAATGATGATCAAATGCACATTCTACATGTGTTTTATCCAACAGTGTTACCTGGTACAAAAATTGTTGAAAATCCTGCAAACGTTATCTATCTACCAATCAACACCAAATATATCACTGAAATTATACTTAAAATAACCGACCAAGATGGTAATGTGGTTAATTTCAATAACGAAACCATAACGGTAAGACTTCATCTCAAACGTGTGTGATATTTTTTCTCTAAAATGGTATTCATATATAATGAGCATATAAATACATCAAGTGCTAAACCCATACGCAGTGTAAAAAGAAATCTCAAGGTGCTAACAACATCTAATAGGAAGTTTTTGAGTGCATTAGGATTTAAAATATTAGAAGAAAAACAAAATTGGTAGAAGACTTATTGCGTTCTGGACCGATCTGAAAATCAGTGTAAAACAATTGGGTCTGCGTTTGTTGTGCGCTTGTCGCTGTTTAGTTCAAGACGTAAAAAATGAGTTTTTATAACCTAAAAGTTGGTGAAGGGATCTATGCAGATAATTCAATTACTAAGTATGAATTCCACACGCACCAACCGTATGCAGCTACAAGCTTTAATCATAACGATGAGATTAGGATTCCAATTCAGACTCAAGATCTGTACTCATTACCTTCCGAATCACTACTATGTATCGAGGGGAGACTATTGAACGTTGCTGGTGAAGTTAGTAAAACATTGAATTTTGTGAACAATGGCGTCCTGTTCTTATTTGATGAAATACGTTATGAATTGGGTGGAAATGTTATTGATAGGACAAGAATTCCAGGGATATCAACTACATTAAAAAATTATGCTTCCTACTCCCCTGGCACTCTTACTAGACTGCAAAATGCCGGATGGAATCACACAGAGTATCCAAAAATAACTGATAAAGACGGAAACTTTAGTGTCTGTATACCGTTGTCTATGCTATTGGGATTTACAGAAGATTTCCGTAAAGTAATATTGCATGTTCGCCAAGAGCTGGTACTACGTAGGAGCAATTCCGATTTCAATGCTGTGTGCAATAATCCGGTAACTGCTGAAGATAAACCGAACATTAAGATTAGTAAAATTGCGTGGAAGATGCCCCATCTTATGGTTAGTGATGAGCAAAAATTATATCTGATGGATCGCGTTGCATCTAATATGGATCTAGAAGTTGCATTTAGAAGTTGGGAACTGCAAGAGCTTCCATTAGTGCAACAAAATACTAATCATACTTGGGCCGTTAAAACAACTAGTCAATTAGAAAAACCTAGATTTATTATTTTTGCATTTCAAAGCGAGAGAAAAAACACTCTAAATCGCATAATGAGTCAATTTGATCATTGTGACTTAACAAACATAAAACTATATTTAAATTCTGATGTATATCCGTATGATAATTTGAATGTAAACTTTAAGAAGAACAATTTTTCCATGCTCTATGAAATGTATGCACAGTTCCAGAAATCGTATTATTATAAAAGTAGTGGGGTAGAACCGTCTCTCTCACCACTTAATTATAAACAATTAGCTCCGTTGGTGGTTATAGACTGCAGTCATCAATCTGAAGCAACTAAGACCGGAGCCGTTGATATTAGATTGGAATTTGAAACCAGTACAAACGTCCCTGCAAAGACAAGTGCATATTGTCTCATAGTCTACGATCGTATAATCAACTACAATCCGTTAACGAGTGTTGTGAGAAATTTCTAAGCAATAATGTATATTGTGGATTTTCAAGGCTTCCAGTATAGGGATAGTGATTTTTTTATCAAAGAATTGGCTATTTGCAATGTGAGTACTGGTAGTAGTCTACATACACTTATTGAGCTTTCACATAAATTGGAATGGTACAAAACATCTGTGAGGGATCACATGCAATGGACCACCACGAACATACACGGTTTAGAGTGGAATCAAACGTCAGATTTTACCACTACAATACCACAAGAGGATATTTCGAGATATTTAAAAGACGCAGTTGGGAATGAAATTATCTTAGTCAAAGGTCTGAATAAGAAAACTATGTTGAAGAAATTTCTTTCTAATGTTATTATCGATATTGGTAAAATCGGATGTCCAAATTTTAAAAAATTATGTACTTTAAGTGTTAACTATCACTGCAAATGTCATCTATTGAACAATGTTGACCTAAATTGTGCTCTGCGAAATGTACATGTACTGTATAATTGGATTATTCAATAAAACAAAAATTATCAACTATATATGTCTTTATTTGTTTCTTCCTTATACTAAGATAATATAAATATTTAAAGTAATATATTTTCTAAAATATTAATTTTTTTTCTAATCTTCTTAACCGGCACAGGTTCCGGTTCAGCATACTCTGATTGTGAGTCATCGTCTTCTTCATCTTCTTCTTCCACTTCGGTCACGTCCTCGTGGTCGCTTTCTGGAATCACGTACACCTTGCGCTTCCTCTTTTGTGGTTTTTGTTGCTGCGTGGCTTGAGGTGCTTCTTCAGGTGCTGCCTCCAACATTTTCGGTTCTTCAGCCTCAACGTGCACATTGAAATTAAACAACTTCAATGCTTCCTGGAATATGTTGAGTTCTTCTTGGTTTTCCAGATGTAGTTTCATAAATGTTACAGGCAGGTCGCCAAACTTGCTCTGTAGTGTCGTCAATTTTGGTGTGTACGATAGACTCAGCATTACCTGACCGTCCTTTTCTGTAATACCTTTTACGCCGTAGCTAAAGAGCTGCTTGCAAATAATGAATAGCATCTTGGTTGGGAGACGCACACTTGTAGATTTCACTATGATGGTGCTTGGTATGGATGCCATAATGGTTGTTCGAGTAGTAGTAGTAGTAGTAGCAGTTGTTGTTGTTATAGTAGTAGCTGAAAGAAGTACACTACAGCTTGAACGGCTTTCACAAAATATATACCCAAATTTTGTTGACGATAGTAATTTTAATTAAAAATGTATAATCATGTGCTAGCAACGGTGAATTTCCATTGTGATAACAAATGTGTCTCGACTGTCAGACTAACATAATTATTTCCGGGTAAGTGATAAACATATTTTCGAATACATTGTAAGTAAATTTTGTTGAATCTAGAAGTGATAACAAATGTGTCTCGACTGTCAGACTAACATAATTATTTCCGGGTAAGTGATAAACATGTTTTCGAATACATTGTAAGTAAATTTTGTTGAATCTAGAAATAATTATTTAAAAATGTGATCATGCGATCGTTAATGCATCTAGCATTTCTTAAAAATCCATTGAGATAACAAATATATAATTATTTCCGGGTAAATAACAAATTTGTTTATGAAGACATTTCATCATCATATAATCATATGATGTGATAACAACATGTAATGGAATATTTCCTAATTTATGGAACATTCTAGAATGCCTACATGACAAAAATCACCGTGTATTATGTTTGTTCATATGAATTAGAGAGGTCATGACCCGAGTGCGATAAGATACTATATCCGTCTAAGACCGAACTCAAAATAGATTATACTTAAATATACAAGGTGTATATATATTATATAGAAAAACATTTATGTAGACAACATATTCTTAACAATGTCATCACCAGAAACAGTTGCCGACCTATCGAGTGTTGTTATCAAGAAACTTGAAGAGGTAAGCAGAATAATTAAAACACGTCCTCAATTATTGCGTTTGGTGAAATCAATAAATAAATTAATTCTAACCGTTCGGAAAGCAATCAAAAATAAATCCGTTAATAGTGGAAACTTTTTAAAATTAGAATCTAATTTAGGATTACTTAAATGTTTCAAAGAACGATTTAAATGGTTGGCAAATAAAAGAAAAAACCTACACAAAAAGCGAAACCTACAATGGGAACATGTTGAATCTTGCTTTGATTGTAGAATTCAAAGCGGTGTTATCATTAATTATAAAATTTTAGATCCGGAAATTTTTTTAGATAAAGCATTTAAGAGTTTTTCATTGAAAATAAAAAAAGCGTTACAAACGTCTCTGTTAAAAGTTAATACTGTATTCTATGCGAATTTTGTGAAGCCACAGAACAGTGATACTGATATTAAACATTTTCCTACCAAAACCGAGATTATTGATAATGGTGTAAATTTAAAGGAATGGTATAGGGAACATGTTAAAAATGAAATTTTAACCAAATTGCAGAGTTTTGAAGAGCGTGACTCAGGGTGGGCACTCTATCAGATTTTACAATTAAAAGTTAATATTAATAACTATACACCAATAAGCTGTGGTATATCAACGTATGTGTCAATACCAACATTTATTAGCAACACGAAATCAGTAATTAATATAAAAAATGATGATCCCTATTGCTTTTTATGGTCAATTATTGCCTGGAAGTATCCATGTGATAAAAAGAAGAAAAACGTTTCTAGACCTACGTCGTATCCACAGTTTCATGATAAACTAAAATATGCTGGTATTAAATTTCCCATGCGCCTTAAGGATGTACCAAAATTTGAAAATATGAATAACATGTCAATTAATGTGTTTATAGTTAGTGATGGTAGGAATAGGAAAATTCTACCTACATATGTAAGTAAATTTCATTTTAAAGATGAAATTAATTTATTAATGCTCAAAACTGAAATCAGTAATGATGATGATGATGATGATGATTACGTTACGCGACAAAATCATTTTGCATTAATTAAAAATTTATCCAGTTTATTAAGGAATCAACTTCCAGATTCTAAAAATAAAAGCTGGATCTGTAATCGTTGTTTAAATCATTTTGTAACTCAGGAAACATTAAACAGACATATCACCGTATGCAGAAACATAAATAAAGCTAAAATTATTTTACCTAAAGAACCAGAAAACATAATGTCGTTTAGTAATTATAAAAATGTATTAGATGTTCCTTTTGTCATCTATGCTGATATTGAAAGCATTCTATTAAAACATCAAGATAGTACGGTTACTACAACTTTGAAAAGAGAACAGAAACATGAAGCATTTAGTATTGCTTACTATTTAAAATGTTCTTTTGATGATTCACTTTCGAAATTTGAATTGTATACAGGTAGAGACTGCAGTATTTGGTTTGCAAAAAAATTAGAACAAATTGCTTTGGGATTAAATGCAAAATTTGTTAATATAGTGCCAATGAATTTATCAATGATTGAAAAAGAACAACATAAGTGTGCAAAAATATGTTATCTTTGTTTTAAACCATTTACCACATCTAATTATAAGGTCAGGGAGCACAATCATTTTACAGGAAAATTCAGGGGTAGTGCTCATAACTTATGCAACTTGAAATTGCAAGATTCACATGCAATTCCAGTAGTTTTCCATAATCTCTCCGGTTACGATTCTCATTTTATTATAAAAGCAATCGCAGTCAATATTCCAGGTAAAACTAGTCTATTACCACTGAATAAGGAACAATACATTTCTTTTACAAAGTATATTAGTAATACAAAGGTAAATATCAAATTTATAGATTCTTTTCGCTTTATGGCAAGCAGTTTAGACAAATTGGGGTTTTATTTAAATGATAATCAAAAGATAATTACAAGAAAAATGTGTAAAAATGATCATGAATTTAAATTGCTTCAAAGGAAAGGTATATTTCCTTATGAATATTTAGATAATTGGGATAAGCTCGAGGAAACATCTTTACCATCTAGGGAACATTTTTATAGTAAGTTAAACAATAAGGGACTATCAGAGTCTGATTATAAACACGCTTGTGATGTATGGAATCAATTCAAAGTTGAAAATATTCAACAGTATGCAGAGTTATACTTGAAAACTGATGTTCTAATTTTAAGCGATGTTTTTGAAAATTTTAGAAAAATTTGTAGATCTACTTACGGTTTAGACCCGCTGCACTATTGTACAGCACCTGGCTTAGCATTCGATGCCATGTTAAAAATTACTAATGTTAACTTAGAATTACTCACCGACGTTGATATGTTAATGTTTATTGAACGGGGAATCAGAGGTGGGATCTCTCAGTGCTCTAACCGTTATGGAAAAGCAAATAATAAGTATATGAAAGATTATAATGTTGATCATGAACAATCCTATTTAATGTACTTTGACATTAACAATTTATATGGGTTAGCAATGAGCCAACATTTACCGAGTGGAGAATTTGAACTCATTACCGACTGTTATATATATTCGTTGCCTAGTGTTGAATCTGTTCCTGATAATAGTCCCATTGGTTATATTTATGAAGTAGATATTGTATATCCAATGGAACTATTTGAAAAACATAAAGATTTACCGCTCTGTCCTGAACATATGGTGCCACCGTGCTCACAAACAAAACTTCCAAAATTACTAACAACATTTTATGAGAAAAAAAATTATGTTATTCATTATAAAACGTTACAACAGGCTCTTAAATTGGGTATAAAAGTCAACAAAATTCATAAAGTGCTCAAGTTTAAGCAGTCAGATTGGCTACGAAAATATATTGAGTTAAATACTGAAATGAGAAAAAATAGTAGCAATGACTTTGAGAAAAATTTCTTTAAACTAATGAACAACGCAGTGTTCGGTAAAACAATGGAAAACGTGCGTAAATATCGAGACATAAAATTAGTCACGAAATGGTCAGGACGTTACGGAGCAAGCTATTATATTTCTCAACCAAATTTTCACAGTAGTACAATCATCGATAATAATATGATATTAATTCAAATGAACCGGTTAAAAATGTTTTTTTCAAAACCTATATACGTTGGAATGGCAATATTAGACATCTCTAAAACGTACCTGTATGATTTTCATTATAATTATTTGCTAGAGAAATTTAATAATCAAGCCAAATTATTATACTGCGACACTGATTCATTAATTTACCATTTATTCGTTGAAGATATATATCAAAATATTAAGGAGGACATTGGTAGGTTTGATACCTCAGATTTCCCCGAAAATAATATATATAACATGCCTAGAAAAAACAAAAAGGTGATTGGTTTAATGAAAGATGAGAATTGTGGACGTATCATGACTGAATTCATTGGTCTTAAATCGAAAATGTATGCTATCAAAGTGCAAACAACTGAAGATGAGGTAAATCAACTCCAGCGAAAACTCAATATTATTGGTGAGGATAATGAGCATATCGAACACTTGGTATCGAACATAGGTACTCTAAAGAAAGCTAAAGGTGTAAAATCATCTTCACTAAAACATATAACCTTTGATCATTATTTTAATTGTTTATTTAATAATGAAACCTATAAGGCTGATCAGTATTTAATCAGATCTATAAAAACATGTAGTTTATACAATAAAACAAAACAAACTAGCGTTAAGTGCATACGATGATAAGAGAATCGTTAACTATTTATATACAGACACCAAACCATGGGGTTATACGTAGTTTTAATTATTTTGTTTACGTTTTCAAGTATAAATGGAAGCAGATTGAGAGAGGGGGAAAATACAGGTTGGATAGCTTAAACTAAAATAAAATACGCATCTATAGTTAGTATGATTTCAGTTTTATCAAGATGTTGATGGTTTTACTATTCCTCTTACCTCTAACGAGAGGTTATTCAGTACAAGAAGAACAACAACAACAACTGTGTGATTATTACAAGCTTGAATCTGAAAACTGGCGAAATGACTATCAGTCCCTTTATAATGTCAGTCTATCTCTTTATCAAGAATGTACAGATGAACTGGATCAATGCACCGAAGACCATATGAACGAAATGGATTTGAACGATGAGTGTTTCAAGAAAATCACAGGATTTGAACGACGAATTGAAAATTTAACGGTATCTACGGCTCTCGTCGAACGTGAAAATTTAATTAAACAAAGTATTCAACTGGAATCTACCATACAAGAATTGAGAAAGTCCCTACAAGACTCCAATAAAAAACTGAGTTTTTCGTACGGACTCATTAATGAGTATAAACAAAATATAACGGAATTACGTAACCATTATGACAAAATTGTATTAGATGCACATATGTTAAAATCTGATTATGATAACTGTGATGTGAAGTTAACAAAATGTATGAGTGACATTTTTCAAAAAGAACGAAAATTAATACAAAATATAAACGATTGTGTGGAAAGGGAAGAACAATGTCAAGAGAAGAAGAATAAATATTCACTTAATCTAAGCATTTGTCGAAAATCAAATAGAAAGCAAAGATTAAGTAAAAATAAAAGTAATTTACAACCTCAATAATAATAATAATAATAAATAGCTTATGTTACGTCAATTAAAAAAAAAAACACTAAAATACATGTTTTAAAAAGAATATTATGCGTTTTATTTATCTCGGAGAGAGAGTGAGACATTAGAAGTAGTTTAGTCCAGCATAGGCTTGTGGAGTTTGCTAGTACATTTTTTTCTTACTATTTGACCTTGAAGCGCTCTGCCACGTCTTTATACTAATCACAAACAAGCGCTTCTTCTCGTAAATAGGCGAGTGGTCGAGCGCTGTCAGGCGATTGCTTTGTAATCTATAGGTATCCGGTTCGAATCCCACCGCACGCCTATTTTTTAACCTTATTTCAAATCTCCCGCTAAAACTGGCAGTGTGTGATGTCATCTGCGGCGCCAGCAAGTCGGCACAAAGTTTGCAAGTCCAGACTTGTCCGATTACAACCCACACGTCAACAAGATAAGGTCGCGCGCATAGCAACAACACACGCAGACGTCAATAAGATAACGAACAAGCTCAAAGGTCGAATAACAACCACACACAGACGTCAACAAGATAAGAGATCAAAGGTCAGATAAGGCTATCAAGGTCAAGTGACGTCAGAGAGGCTCAGGCGGGGTTCTGAGGCATGGCCGAGTTGTTTTCAACTCAAGGTCAAATTGTCCCAGGATCCCGCTAGCTATACTACCTAATTTGAATGCGTAGATTACACAGACAGAGTACGACAAGATTTTTGTGCGCGTTTTCTCATGTTGGCAGATCAAAGGCGAAAGACGAGTGCCTGAAATACCTCAATCGTTTCTGATCGCCTTTAGTGTGGAATTCACCAGCGCCTGTATATAGCAACAGCTGCACAAACCATGCAGAGTACAAGTATCTCTGACGAGGTTAGGGATATGCGAGTCCCCGTACAATAAAACAACCGAGGGCCGGAGAATATTTAACCAGGACAATGGCACGAGATCCCACATTCTGGGATGCACCACCATATAGTCGCGGTGTCAAATGAATTGGCAACGTCCACCTACACAGCAGTAGCAGCAGCATCAACGGCGCAGCAGGACCACAGCAACCCAGAAGGAAGACCTGCAGGAGGCGGTCGAGGTCAATCCGAGCGGTCCAAGCGGCGCGAGCGCGCCCCAAGTCAATATCGATATGGAGCCGAAGCTATACCCGGTGACAATAGATCACCAAGACCAGAATAACAGCTGGAACTAGAAGCCTACGCGACGACGACGGGGAAATTAAAGAATTAAGTTAAGTATAAAGCAATTATAACTTGATACTGCTCATAAGTAATTGTTGTGTACTTTTTCACATTCGATCCGGATGGGAACCCACATCCACAGGAGACATACGAGACCGAGATGCCTGTACACCGCTACATCACAACCACCCCCGCCCCTGGATTATGGACACTTGATAAGTGCAGTGACTCAGACACGCTTTAATTAGTGCGATGAATTCCCCAGCGAAGTGTACGGGACAGACTCAAAAGATCTAATGTGTGAAAAAGATCTCGACCGAAAAATTGTAATTTTAGTTAAGGATTAGTAGCGTGTTTTGTAGTTTTGGTTTGAGAGGAAGGCCCTAATTTCAGGTTTTGATTTTTCATTGGTGTGTTTGGTTTTGGTAGTGATGAATAATTTGTCAATAATGATTCATCTAAAGCGCCGAGGAATGTAATAAGTGATAGATTTGGCTCTATTATTATATTGAACCGAATATTGTATTATATTGCATCTTGTAGCAATAATAGAGGACTTCGTGGAGGTCCGAACGTAATCCTTAGGAGTGGTCATAAATTTTAGTACAATTTATTGTTTTATGGAGGGTTTGATGTTTTGATGTCCCTAGACGACGAAAATATTATCTTTCGTTCGTGCCTGAATAAGCAGAGTCGGGTATTTATGTTATCGTGCTGTATTGAGAGGCCGGATATGCATATTGGCAAAAGTCACGTTTTGTCGGACCTATTGTTCAGCATTTCTGGGCATTTCTAGGAAACCGTTCAACTACGGGAAAGAAGATAGATAAAGAAGATAGCGACACCACGGCCAAAGGGCGTAGATTGCGAAAGTTTCCCATTATTGGTTGATGAGGGTATGTTCGCTATGATTGGATAGTTAGGAGTAGTTATGTCACAGCCCATAATGTTTTCTTGGGAACAGAAATAGCGTCTCGATCTTCAATCTCTTAGTAGATACCAAACCGCTTACTTGTGTCTTTTCTGTGCGTGCGAATTGTGAGGTTTTTCGACTCAGCTCAAAAATCCATTCCAACCAGCAAACCAGAGAGGCCAAATCCACACTACACACTTTTAGCAGATAGCAGAATTCGCAGTCCCTTATCCATTGCAGACATTCCTAGAGGGTCAATCAACATACGAGTCACCTAGCCGACCTGCCGGACGTTTCCAGTAGCTACATAAAAAGGTAGAAAGTTATATATATCCTTTGGAATTTCTCAAAGCGTCATAAAACCATCACCAGGGTGATAAATCGATTAACGGGGCCAACCTCTCCCGAACTAGTACCCTTTTGTATTAGCGTTAATTTTTGTAAAGGAGTTTTCCCTATTTTTGTTTGATTGTTAATATATATATATTGTTTTGAGAACAACCGTCTTTTAATTCAGAATTACAGAGGGTTAATCAGCTAGGAGCACATAAGACGATTGGATAAGTATTGGACTTTAGTAAACAATTAACGCTACCATTATTATAGTTGTTGCTAGTATTCTTCAACAAGATTCCAGGACAAGAATCCACACATATAATATCCCAGAGCAGGTTTAATCTAAGTATTTCTCGTGCTCACAAATCGGGACAAGTCACTTTAGGGGTTACAGTAATTTTTGGATAGTCAAATAGTCAGGTTAGTTTACTTCTCCTAAAGAAAGACGTCCCCAATACTACATCTGTAGCACTCTGTGGGGTGCACCAGTTACGACCACAAAATTCAACTAAAGTAAAATTCAACTAAAACATGAACAACAATTTCTACCACAGTATCATTACTAATCAAGCTACAATTGAACAAATGAATCATCAAAGTGAGATGAGCGGTTTAACTTTTAAATTATGATCAATTTATAGTAGAGCGTTAATTTTGACAAGCTCTGTACTTTTACCTATGATTTAAAATAAATATCTGTCTTAGGAACGCTATTATTAGATGAGATGAAGTTGACCAAAGCTCTGGCTTTCAATAGAGATAAATTGAAAGTGGAAAGATTCACAGACTTAGGGCAATATACACCCTTACATCAGCGGGGAAAGAAAGGTGACCATGCGCTTGTGTTTATGTTCCAGCCATTTCGAGGAAAATGGGTTCAAGCCCTTGGGTGCTTTTTAAGCAAGGGTAGTGCCACTGGAACAATTTTACACAAGCTAGTTGTTGAATGCATAGCACTTGCTGAAAGAGCAGGGTTAAAAATTGACGTGGTTACGACAGACGGAGCTGCCTGGAATCGGAACATGTGGGCTAAATTTGGAGTTACCAAAGACAATATTAGTGTTCCTCACCTAATAGATTCTAATCGCCGCCTGTGGTTCGTTTCCGACTTCCCGCATTTAATTAAATGCATGAGAAATTTTTTTACCCACGAAAAACGTTGCAAAGACTCTGGTATTTGGGTAAGACTTAAGACTTAGATCATTATTAAGATAAGATAAATGTATTTGCGATTCTATACAGAAAAGAGCCACAACTATAAGAAATAATTAATGGGTGTCACGTAAATAGTATTTCTTCGTGTAATGCATTGATGAAGTCATTGATATAAGAAATGGACCGGGTCAGGTGCCTGAATCACCATGCAGGCGATACGACCTGGGAACTGGTCCCGGACAGTCTTATCAGTACGAGCGTACCATGCAGACGTGTTACTGGATATTGATTGTTATAGAGATTCTTATGACAATAGTTTACTTATTAAAGCTCTATTTATATTAAACAGTGGATTATAATTTATAATCAACGGCTATTCTAACAAATCAGAAGTGGGATACCATAGTTAGAGCAATAATTGTGAAAATAACACCAATTAACAACAATAGCGCCCAAGAAAAGAACAAAGAAACAACTGGAAATATCAAATCTAGGAAGCTGAGAAAAGTACTTGAGATAATAGTATCAAGGTTATGTACTAGGAATCAAAACTGTTTGTTTTTGAGGTATTAGTGATGGTTAAAAAGAGATCTTATAATTTTGGTGAGTAAAAACTTGTCGAGATTATTATTTACAATCAGTACACGACAAGAATATAGTACTGGTATGCATAATTGAGGTTTGCAGTCCTATTTGTAAAACAATTGTCAAATTTAAATCGACTTAATGTGTTGTTGTGTTTGTTTTTATACCGAGAGAGTTGCACCCTGAAGTCGATGGATGCTGGATGCATTTTGAATGTAGCCGTGCTCCTTCAATTGTCAATGAGTCAGTATGATCGAGCGGTTTCTGGAGGAATCTGCTGGTACAGGATGCGAGCCCGTCGTATTGAGGAGCTGGGATGTTCTTTAACATTTGAAATGTACCTATGCATTGTTGGTATCAGTGCCGAGACGGAGTAAGATAAAAACAAATATTTTTAAGGTTTCTGATTGATAATTTATAAATCGTGGTTGAAATAGTGAAATACCTAAATGGTTTGTGTTTTATAATTACGCAATTGATTGTTTTACGTAATGAGTTTATGTAATTACTGAAACATTTAGAAATGAAAGTACTTTTGCTGAGAGTATTGCAATTGGTGAATTTCGAGAGCTTACGCTTGTATTTCATATTTAGAAATATGACGGTGCTTTTTCCTAGCGTGTTATAAATGGAAAATCTTTGCTGTTTTGTAATTTCATCATGCTATGGGAAGTTATTATAGTTTGTGTTTCATAACTTAAGAATAGTAAGGTTATGTTTCTAATCATAATTATAGAATTGAAGGTTTATGTTCTTGATGAATTGTAAATTGAGGATTGAAGTATTTTATGCCGTGTGGCTTAATTTGCGAATTGAAAGTTGATGATTGTCGTGATCATTATCTGAGAATTTGAAGTTTATATGTGTTTGGTTATAACAGTTAGAGGTTTGAAAGTTCTTGGTGTGTTATAATTAGAGAGTTGAGAGCTTTATGTTCTGTGGTTCATGGTTGATAATCGAAAAGTTTATGTGCTTGGTGTGTTATAATTAGAGAGTTGAGAGCTTTATGTTCTGTGGTTCATGGTTGATAATCGAAAAGTTTATGTGCTTGGTGTGTTATAATTAGAGTTGAGAGCTTTATGTTTTGTGGTTCATGATTGAGAATCGAAAATGTGCTTCGTGTGATATAATTAGAGAATGGGAAGTCCTTATGATTTCTCTATCATAATTTGAGGACTGAAGGTTTATGTTAATCATATTCCTATTGTAAGTTGAGGATTGGAATACCTTGTGTCGTGTGTTGCTTGATTTGAGAGCAGAAGTGAAAGTTTATGCATTCTGAGTATCATAATAGCAGAATTGAAAGTCCTGAATGTTGTGTATTCAAATTTTGGAATTAAAAGAGTGTGTATGCTTTGCGCATAATTAGAGAATTAAAATTGATTGCTCTGTGTATGATGATTTGAGAATTGCGTTGAGGTTTATAACTGGAAAAATGAAATCCTTTTGTACTGTGTTCATGCATTCATGAAAGGAAGTAGACTGTTTTAACGCTTTGCATTTAAAGGTTGTATTTCTTTTGGTAAGCATTGTTATGAGATCTATCGTATGTGGCCGTCAGATTGAAATGAACACTGTATTAATGCTATCAAATCTAGAAATTAATTGACTGAAACGTAAAAAGCGGTGTAATTGTAATTGCTATATTTAAAGGGTTTATTTAGTGTTCTTCTTCAAGGGTTTCCGTAAACCAATAGAGATACAGAACAGTTATTGTTATTATTTATGCTATCGGATTTGATTGGGCGACTTGGTCTCTGTCCTATTAGTGGTAGAGTCAAGGTGTTGACAGAGGTTCATCAGTTTTATGACTTGGTCTCTGTCCCGTTAGTGGTAGAGTAAAGGTGTTGACTGAGGTTTCGTCGATGTGATGTTATGGTCTCTGTCCCATCAGTGGTAGAACCAATGTGGAGACTGCGATCTCACCATTAATATTATTTTGTTTTTTCATAGAATCTAGACTTAGTACTCTTACGAGCCGACAGGTGACTGATTTGATGCAGTTAATATTAAAGCGTTTTGGAAATACGTTGCTAATATTGTATTCGCTTGGAGTTGATTGTGCTAAATCTAGCAGTCATGTGGAAAGCAGTGCGCTTGTATATAACTTATTGTTTGTTTGATATGTTCGAAATCATGCGCTTTACATAATGTTTCAATGTTTTGGTGTGTTTAAAGCCTGGCGCTTTGCATACTTGAGGTATGTTGTAAGTTTAGCACTTTGCATACGCTCAACGTGTTTTGGTGTGTTTAAACCCTGGCGCTTTGCATACTTGAGGTATGTTGTAAGTTTTGCACTTTGCATACGCTCAAAATGTTTTGGTGTGTTTAAAGCCTGGCGCTTTGCATGCTTGAGGTGTGTTGTAAATTTCGCACTTTGCATACGCTCAAAATGTTTTGGTGTGTTTAAAGCCTGGCGCTTTGCATCCTTGAGGTATGTTGTAAGTTTAGCACTTTGCATACGCTCAAAATGTTTTAGTGTGTTTAAAGCCTGGCGCTTTGCATACTTGAGGTATGTTGTAACTTTAGCACTTTGCATACGCTCAAAATGTTTTTGAAGGTTTTAAAGTTTCTAAACTAGTTTTGTTTTACATTATTTTAGGTATGTTGTAAGTTTCGCAGTTTGTATACGCTCAAAATGTTTTTGAAGGTTTTAAAGTTTTTAAACCAGCTTTGTTTTACATGATTTGAGGTATGTTGTAAGTTTCGCACTTTGCATACGCTCAAAATGTTTTTGAAGGGTTTAAAGTTTCTAAACCCAATTTTTGATTTTATGTTTTTGAGGTAGTGTTGTAAGTTTCACACTTTGCATATGCTCAAAACGGTTTTGATGGTTATAAGTAAGTTTCGCACTTTGCATACGCTCAAAATGGTTTTGATCGTTATAAAGTTTTAAATCCAATTTTTGTTTTCATGTTTTGAGGTAGTGTTGTAAGTTTTGCATCTTACCTACACTCAAAATATATAGTGGTTTCAAAATTTTTAAATCCGTTTCTTTACATGTTTTGACCGGCCTGAGGACAGCCCGCGGAGCAGGATGGCAGAGTATAAGAAATGGACCGGGTCAGGTGCCTGAATCACCATGCAGACGATACGACCTGGGAACTGGTCCCGGACAGTCTTATCAGTACGAGCGTACCATGCAGACGTGTTACTGGATATTGATTGTTATAGAGATTCTTATGACAATAGTTTACTTATTAAAGCTCTATTTATATTAAACAGTGGATTATAATTTATAATCAACGGCTATTCTAACATTGATGTTGTAGGGTGTTGTTTGTAATAGGTATGCTTTTAGGATTCTGGGACTTACAGCCTGAAGGGAGATCGTTATATATGAGTATTTTTCTAGCATAGTGGGCTGTAATAACTTATTATTTATGTTACTTATTTAATAAATATTTTCTTTAGACACCTGATGGAACGGTATCATTAAAACATTGGTATGCGTTATTAAAACTTCTTCCAATTTCAAAAATTCCTTCCAATTGAAAGCGAACTTCAAGTTAAGAAAAGAACATCTGCATCCCCAGTACTACCAAAAAATGAATGTAGCATTGGCTTTTCAGGTCAAATTTTTTTCATTAATTGTTAGATAGGTACTGTGTTTCTTATTGATAAAGTAATGTCTGTTCTGAACCATAGTTTTTTGGAGTTGCTGATGCAATGGAACTTTTTACCAATGAGCATGAAGATTTGCAGAATTGTAAATCTTCTATTAATTTATGTCGACGAGTAAAGTCACTAATTACAGCCATGAACAGCAGGACATCACAAAACACTTTAAAACCAGGAAATGACATGTGGAAGGTACTAAATACGATTATGCAACGTCCTTAAGTAGGCAACAATTAAATTTAAGAATCAATTTCTTTTTATTCATAATTAATTGAATTGGAAAGTCATTCAAAATTGGCATTATATTCTTTTTCTTGCAGATTATTGTCGAATTCATAACATTTTTGAATGATTGGGAAAATGGTGCAAAAGAAAGAGGGTGTGACTTTCTCCCCGATCAAACTTGTTATGGATTACAAATTTCTTTGAAAGCAGCATTGGAAATATGTCAATTTCTGGTAGAGAAATGTAATTTTGCATATTTAATGACTGCAAGACTAAACCAAGATAATTTGGAGGTAATTATTTTTTATTAAATTTATTATTGAATAACTAATAATATAATAGTACAAAGGTGAGATAAACAAGCGAGCAATTTATATCCGTTATGTACGAATCAAACACGTTTTATCAACGACTCATAAAGCTCATCTTATATCAAATATTTTAAATGTATTTGTCAATCGCGGATGGGAACTTGCAATCAACCAACCACATAGGTGTTGACAGTGTAGCTTTGAATAATAATGTCGTTCCTTTGAATAAAAAAGTCATTATTCAAAACACCTGTCAATGATATATTTATTTCTGGGTGGAAACCGCGTTGAGGACTTTGAAGTAGTCCCGCTCTGGTCTGTCAATATTATTCATAGCTACTGTCATCATAATAATTTACAGTTAACTTGAAATAAGTGAGTCGTAAATAATACCTGTTAAAAGTAAGTGTACGCCCAATGTAATGTATACTATTAATAGATTTGAATGTAACCATAAACCCAGATGGGTAGAGAGAGTTTTGGTTGTGATATATAAATAAAGTTTTAGTTTTTGTTCAATGTTTGTTTCAACACTACCTACCTAACTCCTCCCCTTATCAAAGAATACCTACAAATGGCAACAAAAGATAATTTTCAATAACAGTATTATTTTTTTATTATCACATTTTTAATCATTGTACCACCAATACCAGTCTCTAGTTTGATGTTTCTAAGATATTTAAAAACTAGATTGGATTTAATTAGACCATCACAGTCAAAATTAGTCAAAGAAAGATTTTAAAATTGTGCGATTCAAAATAGATACCAGGTGAAATGGTTGCGAAATCTGTCTGTGCCCGGTGCCGTATGATGTAATAGTGGGAAAAAGGATACTTATAAGAAGATATTAAAACCAAACAGTTAAAAGACAATCTTTATCTTTCCCCACTTCCCTGGAGGAAGCTCCAATGAGTTCTACAGATAGAAGATAGAAGATACTATAGGTAGTAAAAAATAGTAGCAATGGTATGATTGATAATTCAAGAGTGGCATTCTATACGCTGTACAGAATTCACAAGAAAATCCACCAGTAGTCCAAGCTACTGTGGACAATACTGTACAATTTAAGAAGTAAAAATAGGTAGTTTAACAATTTAAATTTGTACAGTTAATTATAATGTCTTGATTTTATCTATGATTTCCTATTGCATTTATTTGGTTAAGCTAATTTGTAAATATGTAATTACTGAAATAATGTATACATTATTTAAATAAAGGAAAATTTTTATGTTTGAATGTACTGATATAACCAGATGGGTAGAGAGGGAGTTTTGGATTTTATATACGAATAAAGTTTTAATTCACGTTCAATGCTAGTTTCAATACAACCTACCTAACTCCTGCCCTTATCAAAGAATACTACAAATGGCTACTAATTGTAATGTATACCATTCCATTATTAATTACATTATAATGTACTCATATGAGTACAACCAGATGGGTAGAGATGGACTTTTGGTTTTGATATATGAATAAAGTTTTAGTTTACGTTTAATGCTAGTTTGAATACAACCTATCTATTCGTCTCCTTATCAAAGTTTACTACAGAAAGTAACACTTCTTTTGTAATTACAATTTTGCTCTTAATTTTAGCGTTTTTTTGGCGTAATGAGGGACTGCTGTGGATCAAACAAGCATCCGGATTCAATTCTTTTTATACAAATGTATAGATTAGTGTCAACATACTCTTTAGTTAAACCTCCTAAAGGAAGTAACATCACTGGAGGTGAAATCATAGAAGTTTTGCTCAGCTTAAAAGATGTCAGTAGTATGGAGGAAAGATGGGACCTCTGGACAGGACAAATAGACTGCATCATTGATAGAGGAGTCAATTCCCACCAACTGCTGGATAGCACATCCTTACTCCAAGAACACGATTACTTCCATTGTTCGACATCAGATTATGTGTTGACATACATGTCTGGCTTTGTGGCACGAAAAGCGCAGAGGTTTATCACTTTTGCAAACAAAGAGCCTTGTAGGTCATGCAATCAATCATTGCTGTTGAGTGAGGAAGAGAAAATTCCGGAACGACACAAATTAATTCAACTGAAATCTTATGGTTATTTAAAACATCCATCCCAAAAATTGTTTGAACTAATATCAGTTCTTGAACGTGGGATACTTGAAGCGCTCCGTGGATCTGAATTGAACTCGGAAACATTATTTAATATTACGGAGGCAATAGTGACGCAGAGAATAATTACATTTTATTTAGTGACACGCATGTATTTTATTTGCAAACAAGAGAATAAAAATGATAGCATTGCAAAATTTAAAACAAAAGAAAAAAGAAAATCTTCAAAATTATCATATTCAGCAGAAAACAGCGGACCTAGTAATAATAGTAAGACACTGACAGCGTCAGAAAATTATAAAGAACTACAACCCACAATTGCGTTGAAACGCAGAAGGATTAGGAAGGCAAATAGTAAAAATTCTCCTGCAGATACAGTTAGTTAGCCAAGCACTGCAAAATATAACAAATAAGCCATATTGTTACAGTTATAAAGTATATAGATATTGTTTTCAAATTAAAATTTTGTTGGTTTTTACTTGTGTATTTCTTTATTTATTATATTAGATATTGTTTTAAAGTTAACTTATAAGCACTATATTTTTATAATGAAACAGGTGCCTTAATTATCCATCAGAATCTCTGCTATTAAATTAAAACAAACAGTAGAGCCGATTATCGAGGGCACAATTATTCGTGGTTCTCTGTAGTATTTTCCTCTTTTTGATGCAGAATAGCATAATTTAATCCTTGCTTATCCTTATCCTACTTTGTTCACTTTTAATATAAATAACAAATAAAATCCACAGACATTTAAAGCAATTTAAAATTACTAATTGAATTAAAATAAACACTAAATATTTTCAGCAGTTGGTGAGTTTATCCTTATTTCTGTTTATAGTTTAATATTGATAAGGCTTTTATTATTATACATAATCTAGGAAAATCCATATCTACACAGAGGGAAATTCTATTCTTGAATCCCAAGAATATATGTTCTTCATTTTATTGCTTTAAATCAAGAGTTATTTTTCTTATAACAAGTAATATTTTATTCAAACAACAATACTGAAATACTAGCTACAAGAATAAGATATTTTTGTCATCCAAAAGCACTGTAAGTTTATGTCAAGTATAATTATTTTTGATTAAGAATACAGTTATTCTTTGATTGAAAATTGTGTGTAATTGTTGTAACAAGTAAAGATATTCGTGAATGAAAACGTTCGTTTTCTTGAAGGTAAAATTAGCAGAACGCTAGAGCTGGCTCAAAAAGTGCCTGCACGAAGCTGTGATGACGTACACGGTTTTAAGCCAATGGGCGTTCGCGAACTACTCGAACCGGGATCGCTGCACGTCCGCCACGCCGTTGGCGTTGTTGCACTTGTTGCTGTCTTGAACGGTTGAACCTGCAATTCTGGTGCGGCGAGGTGTTTTAAGGCAGCAGGGCGCAATATATTAATAAAGTGACCTAATATAAAGTAAAAACGGGTAATCCTGCATTGAACGTGGACAAATCGGACACTGCTAGTGCGCCTGCGCCCAGTTTGAATTTGTTGCGTTGTTGCCACATTTGCAACTGTTTACTGTTGCGTGATACCCATGCGGGCTTTCGAGCACTTTAGAGGTTAAGTTCGCCTTGTTTAGTAACCGTGCTTATTACTAGTAGTGTTCGATTGCCGGCCGCGCTCAGTTCAATCTGAGCGCAAATTTGAAATACTTGCTTCCTATTGGTGGAATCAGTTGAACAGAACCATAAAAGAACTAACCACAACTAAGCGCGGCAGCAATCGAACACTACTACTGTGTTAGTTATTGTGTTTATTATTGACGATGGCTGCACGCGGGGTGGAGACACCCACAGTTATTGTTAATGTCGCTGATATACTGAACAGCGATGCCATTCGGGCAGAAAACGTGCTATTTCGAGATGTTTATTTCGCCGACGTATCATCGTTATTGCAGTGGTTAGCGAAGAGACGTTTAATTAAAAACTCTGTGTTGTGTGGTGATTGTAATGTAAGTATTTATGTGAAGGAAGTACTAGGGCTACTAAACCAACTAAATCAATTCAGATTTGCATGTCTTTTGTCAGAAATGGTCAGCTTTCTGATGGACATGCTTGGCGCTGCCGGATTTGCAGGAAGCAGACTACTGTCAGGAAGGATTCCTTTTTTGCACGTAGTAGACTAAGTTTAGATGAAATTGTGCCAATTTCTGCCGGGAAGTTTGTGAGCAATATTTAAGGCACCACCCGACACCATTTGGTGGGCTGAATGACGATTATACCGCCAAAACTGTAGAGATAGATGAAAGTAAATTCTTTCACAGGAAGTAACATCGTGGGCAGTGGCGCGATGGTCACTGGGTGTTTGGTGGTTTTGAGCGGGAGACGGGGGAGTGCTGCCTCGTGGAAGTTCCAAACCGAAGGGCTGAAACTTTATCAGCCCTTCGGTTTGGAATATTTTTTTAATAAATAAGCAAGAGAAAAGTTAAAGAAAACTACCATAACCAACTACCAGTATTATAATTTTAATTATATTTTCTAAACATGAAACTAAATTTTCAGTATTATATTTTTTTATTGCAAGGTAAATTTTATAATCCGCCAAATATTAAATCATTTATTATTCAATAGAATAATAACAGTGTAGTCATTTCAATAGAAATGTATACACATCAAGTGTACATTTTAAACAAAAAATACTATGTTACAGGCACGAAAGGTGACATTCTGGAACAGGAAATACCAGAAGAAGAAACTTTTGTCCATTATAAGTACCTACATTTTTCTGCAAAATAAAAATTACACTAAAATAATTTTTGTTTTCTTAGTACTTAACTATATACTTTTTAAAGACCACAATCAGCTGTTAATTCAAATTGTGAACTGCTATAAAGCAATTCCCGCGACTGCAAACGTATAAGTAGACATCAAGCGTAAGTATAAATACATTAAAACAATAGGCATTCAATAATTAAAATTGCGCACTAATTCACGCGACCTGATAATTATCTGGTGAGTAGAAAAGAAATTAAGACGTAAGTATAAAGACATCAGCTTTGATTTATTAAAATTACGCCTACTGCTCATAGAAAATCTACTGCTATAAAGTAATTCGGTCGACTATTTTGAAATCCACACCAACTGACAGATGTGATGTAAACAAAGCATACATGGCAACGTTGCTTCACGTTGCTTGTATGACACGACCCTCGGCCATCCCACGGCGCATGCCCGATTTATCCATGTTCAATGCAGGATTACCGTAAAAACGTGCATCATGAGCATTAAAGACACTCTAACGGACTGGGGTTTGCCGGAACTGATAGAGACATTTGAAGGTATGTATACTTTTGTGTTTTGTTTGCAATATTTTGTAATTTATTAATTGGTATTAAGTATTAAAACTGACTACAACAACGTTACACGCATAAAATAAGATGATCCAGAAAATATTTGAACTCCGTTTATGGATAAGTTAATTGTTAAAGTTTTTGAAACTGCGTAGCAAGAACGTGTTGGTATATTTGTATCCTAGGTATAGTCTGGCGCCGACCAGTCGGACAAAAAATGTACCTACACATGTTTTTGCATTGTTTCTATAGCCAACAAAACTTATATATGTATATTGTTGTCTATTTTCAAACGATTCGTGGCCATTGGAACCACATGACCCTTTCACGTTGTTCACATTCGAAATATTTTTTTATTGCTCCCTATGTGCTCAGTACGACAACGCTGCGTTCGGAAATAGGCTGGGGGTGACAAGAGTGATGGGCTGCATAACGTCGTAGAGCTTTTCTCTGTAGATCTTTTATTAATTTTTCTATTCTTATGTGTTTTTCTTTTAATATATTTCATATCTATACATAATCTAAACACAAAAGATAACAACATTTTCATTGCTAAGTGTTTCATGACAGCCACGCGAGCACAATTTGGATGTGCTCAAATAAATAAATTTGAATAATCGCTTATAATTATAAAATAAAATGTATGTAAAAGAAAAACGTCTGCAAATTAGGTATTTTTTTGAAAGATTCAAGTTTAAGTCAATTTCCATAATAAAGAAAAGTTTTCCTAGAAAGAAAAATCTTACTATTTAAAAAAAGTATTTCGTTAATTTTGAATAACTGTAAAAAAGATAATAGGTAATTGAAACCTACCTTACTTACATTAATCAATATCGTTTATAGATTCTACCCAGATACAAACTATCAAATTACGAAAAAGATTTGTTTCCTAGAAATACTAGATAATAATTAAAAAAATACAATAAATATTCAGATCAAAGTAAATATTATTAAGAAATAAATTCTTCTGATCTTTATAGAGAACGACTTAACACTGGACAACATCAATGATCTCGATGAATATCTTATTCGAGAACTAAACCCCTCAGTGGGATTAAGGATGAAATTTAAAAAAAAACTGAATGACTCTAAGGCCATACTTGATATGGATGTTGTAAGTACAACTTATGCAATTATTAATTATTGTAATAAATACTGTAAATATGTAGTTATTTACTATTTATTACTAGATACAGGAGTGTACTTTTTTGCCTAGAAAGCAGTAGGTAGTCTGCAACCTTAAAAACCTTAAAATATACAATTTTTAAACAGGAAATCCTCAATGAGACACATTCCATTGAAGACGATAAAATGTTGCAACAGGAAATCATCACTGAAACACATTCCATCGAAGAGGAACCTACTGATGCATCAACTATCCCTGGTAATCACAGATCTGTTGTCTGTGATTTTTCATCCTTGTTGCAATATGATAATGACATGAAGATGCCAGATTTCGACTTCAAAACCCTTCTTGAGTGTGATCCATTCGGCCTCAGCGCATTACAATATTATTCTAAATTCCAAATTTTAAACGACGTTCATAGAAATCGAGTAGTTGACATTATGATCAAACGTGTGTTTGATTATCACGTGAAATTGTAAGTACATTTAGCAAACACTGGTTTTATATATGAAAGATATAAATTTTGTATCCGCTGGATTAATAACGACAAATTTTTTCAGCCGATTGACGCATGATCAATACAACATTTTATCTGCAAAGATTATTACTGTTTTTCCCAACGAGTGTATTGCTACCTATTATGTCCCAGCCATACCAAAACGACATTCGGTTGTAGGCAAGCCAATTCTAGCTAGAGGAAAGCTAGTCGACAAAGCCAGAAATACACTCTATAAATGTGACATTAAATTAAAACACAAACGGAAGAAATCATCCAGTGCTGGGTGTAGTACTGATGGCATAGATCCTAAACACCAAAAAACAAATGTGTATGGTATAGGCATTCAGTAGATAGGTGAAAGAACGTACATATATCACTTATTTTTATATTTTAGAAACATTCGAAGATGATCGAAACTTTTTAAAAACCAGACGAGAACCGTGGAATGATGTTGTAGAAAAATGGACCAACACTTTTGAGCTGCGAAAAGTTCATTGCACAAACATCCAAACGGTTGCGGATTTTATTAATGAATGGCCAATATTGCATGATAAAAGATCGAACGATTTGGTAGGTCAATATCTGTAACATCTAACTCATTAATAAATATAAATTATTGCAATTTCATCATCACCAGAATCAGATTGACAAGGATAATGAATTACTTTAATGAGTTCTTATTTTTCAGATTAATAGAGATTTCGACAAAAGGTACAACAATACTGGCCAATCACTAGTGAAATATTTTTCTAGCTTTTTCGCAATTGTGAAAAAATTAAGGCATATAGATCCAAAATCTCAAGAAGTAGTAGAAGCTCTTCAAAAATTGGACATATTGACAGAAGGTACGGTTATTGATCTTTTAATACTTCTATCTTTTTGATTGATAATAATTTTATTGTAGATGCATCAGTTGCTGTGAAGTTATATTTGCTGCCATATCTGCTTCGACCACGAGGACGTGTGCAAATTAATAAAACTCATTGGAAATTTAGCGCTAAAGAAGTTGCAAATTCTTTGTACCTACTTGTTAAGGTAGAATTATTGCTTTCTATTTTTTGCTGCTCATATATTAATATTGTGATTTTATAGAACCCCTATGACATTGAGGCGGCTATTAAAAAGAAAAGAGAAGACAACGCTGTTCATTTGAGACCAGTGCAGCCCTACATTGTTCTGCAAGGAAATTCGTTGTGTGATATAGAGGCTACTTACGTTGTGATTGATACAGTTAGGTTCCAAACCTCAACGGTGTTAGAAGGCATTGACTTATGCTTCACGATTTTTCATGTTACGAATGCTGCATATCCACCCGAGAGCGACTATATATGGACGTTAATCCAACAAGGTATTTTTGGGATATACAATAAATCTGATAAAGTATATCCCTACACTTGTGACCTTTTAAAGGCTTTGAAAGAAAAATTGTTTTTCCATTATAAATTACTTATTTTTTGTTACCAAATATTTTTGTTACTCTTGGTATTTGTATGTATCACATCATCATGTTTAAATGTTGTGTATGTGGGGAAACAATGGCAAGTATAAATTCCTATATATATCATCTAATATATATACACAAAATACCAAAGTTTGAATGCCCGGAACACTGTTGTGGTAGATCTTATCACAGGAAAGATGCGTTTAAACAACATTTATTAAGACACTATTCATCTGAGCATAACTATAATGGAAAGGAGAGTATTTCACCTATATTTGATAATTCTACAAACAGTGCTCCAGATATATGTAATGATCCTAATGCAGGGAATATTCTTAGTGATTCTTCATACAGAGAAAATATAAAACAACAGACTTTTCATTCGTTCTCTGATAAATTACAGATATCTATTAAAAATTCGATCGAAAATATTATTGCAGAATTGTATAGTAATTTATTAGTTCAAAGGAAAACTGTTGACATAATAATTTCTTATATTAAAAGAGTCTTTAACTCCAATATGTTTACAGATAGTTTCAAATATATATCTGTTGAATGTTGTAAAGGGATGCATAATGAGGCGCTCAATGATCTCTTGAGTGCTATACAAAAATGTTGTGATCCATATGACACTGAGCATAAAAGAGTAAAGATATTTGAAAATTCAAAATTGCTTATTCAGCCTGTAAATTTTGTTATTGGTACATCTACTGCATCTGTAGCAAACAAATTTCAATTAAAAAATGAAATGTCTACCTTGATACCAATGCGCAAATCTCTTCAAACGTTTCTTGAACTTGATGATGTCTTCAACACTATTTCAAAATTCCAAAATGAAACCTTTTTACAACCAAACACCATTCATAATATGTGGACCAATGACGCATTCACATCATCAAACCATACTTTGCCATTATTGTTATATTATGATGATTTAGAAATAAACAACCCATTAGAAGTCACGCTGGGTGCTATAAACTTGGTGTAATTTATTACACAATTGCATCCATACCACCTCAGTATTCAAGTAAATTAGAAAATATATTTGTGGCTTACGTATTCCACTCTGGTGATCGAATTACTTTTGGAAATAATGCCATCTTTATTTACTCCCTTATTGGACGAGCTAACTTATTTAGAAAAAACAGGGATACAAATTGCTCTCGGCAAGGAAACAGTTCAAGTTTACTTTAGAGTAGCTGCAATTATCGGAGACAACTTAGGGATCCATTCTTTATTTGGTTTGAACGAAAGTTTTTCGTCTAATAATTTTTGTCGGTTTTGCATAAGTGATAAGCATTCTTGCCGAACGCAAGTGGTGGAAGATTTAATAAAAGCCAGAGATCCAAATCAATATGAAGAACATGCTGAAAAAAAACTGTATGGGGTTAAAGACCACACTATATTCCATACTCTTACTAATTTTCATATTTATAAAAACATTACATGTGATATAATGCATGATATATTCGAAGGGGTATGTAGATATGAAATTGCAAATATGCTTAAGTATTATATAGACAATAATATAATTTTATTAGCTGATTTAAATTCTAAATTACTATTTTTCACATATCAACATTTAGAAAGAAATAGACCACCACCAATTAAAATTGAAAATTTAAGAAATGGATATATTGTGATGTCAGCTTCAGAAATGATGGTTTTAGTGTACAACTTAAGATTTATTTTGGGTCCATTAGTACCAGAACAATGCAACATTTGGGAAATGTATTTAAAACTTGTTCAAATTATTGATATAATTTTGGCAGAAACAATTTCAGACGAAACTTTACCTTTATTGAAAAGTCTTATTGCTGAGCACCATCAGTTATACATTGACAACTTCAATCAACATTTAAAACCAAAATATCATTTTATGTTGCGCTACTCTAGAATTATAGAAAGGAATGGACCCCCAGCACATTACTCATCAGTGCGATTTGAAGCTAAACATAAAGAACTGAAGGATGTAGCAAATACAGTGCGATCTAGGGTGAATGTACTTTATTCCATAAGTATGCGTCTCCAGTTAAAATCTGTCAATAGGGCATTAAACCAGAGAGGGTTCATAAATTTTGCTGAATATGGTAAACTAAAATTGTGTCCATTTGATGGTTCAATATATTGTAATAATGACATAAACACTAATTTCATTGATTTTTGTCATGATCCAAATACCTTTTGCACTACTTACTTGAATTAAATGGTATACGCTATCGTATAAAGGATGTCGTATATTATGATATAATGGACGATATGCCGCAATTTGCTACCATTATAAATATACTCATCAACACAAATGATGAGACAGATTGCACATTTATATGTGAGATGTTAGATACCCTTCAGTTTTCCTTGCATTACCGGGCATATAAGGTGTTAAATTCAAATAAAAAGATTTTAGTTAAACACTCCAGTTCATGTGCTTTGTATCCAACATGTAAAAAATATATAGAAAATGATATATATGTTTCAATGCCAAAACGATAATGCCAATTACCAATTTGCCGTCAACTTACGGCGGATTTTTCAATCCTAGTTTAAACCATAAACCAAAGGTTATTTCTGGCAAAAGGATTTTGCCTGCGCAAAAGCTATTTGCCTGGTTAAATAGATATGGAGTCTTCATTAATATTTTTATAACTATTTGCCTACGATAATGTATTTGCCAAAACCGATGTTAGGCAAATAGCATTTTGTTTTCAGTCGCGTTTGTAATAAAATTATGTGAGTTTATGTACAATCCGTGCATGTTTGTTTTCAAATACGTCTTACTTGAATTAGTTGTGGATTACTTTACGGTAATATTATATTCTAATCATCATGGTTCTAATGAAGTTACGCCTGATTTGATGTGACAACCATCAATACTCATAGGTAACCTAAAAGAAGATTTTCTAGGTTCCATGTACGAGGGAAACTAAACATTCCTAACATATAAACCTTTTTTAGGTTATCATCTATGCACTCATGAGTATTGACGATTGTCACATCAAATAAGGCATAACTTCATTAGAACCATACCAATTAATATACATTATTACCCAGGAGTAATAAGCAACTTAATTTTAATTACGGCGTATTTGTAACAAATATGCACGGCTTGCATATAATCTTGCATAATTTCATTACAAACGCGATTGAAAATAATATGCTATTTGCCTAACTTCGGTTTTGGCAAATACATTTGCCTAGGCAAAAGCTTTAAAAACATCAATAAACCCTCCATATCTATTTGACTAGGCAAATAGCTTTTGTCTAAGCAAGCGTCTTTTGCCTACGACATACAAAATTCTTCATACCTAAACTCAGGTTGTTTAAACTAGCATCGAAAGTCCCGCCCTTGGTGTTTGGGTCATGGATTGGTTTAGCGGTGAACTTTATTTCTCTTTTCTTCCTTCTGTTTATGTACATGTGGTTTTCCTTGACCAAAATGTAAAAATTGCCCCTTCTCGATCCTTTCTATTACTTCTTCTTTCTTTTCACCTTATGATTAGCGTGATTAAAGTGGTTTTGATTATGTACACGAGGGTCTGGTTGCTCAACCAGACCGCAATGCATACTCCCTTCTCTATTCTTTTTGTAGTCTCTTCCTTATGTTGTCTTCCTCACCATTGGATCTTTTTTTCAAACAGAAAGTGAGCAAAAGAGAATTAAACTCCAACCCATGTGCCTTGTATCCCCCACATATACAATATTTACAAACTTTTCCTTGCCAAAGCTATAAGTGATTAAGACTTAGACATAAGATTAAGTTTAATTTTGTTCATAAAAGACTACATTTGTTTCTTGTTTATCACTGTTTCAGTACTACTTAAATATCTAGACTAAGTTTAATATTTGTTTTGTTAATATTATAATAATAAATACAATAAACTTCGATGTTTTTTTTTTATTTTCCATATTTATTCACTAGCACTAGTATTATCAGCATTCAAATATATTAGTTTTGTTCAGCCTTATCCGTGCAGTATCTTCGCTATATGTGCACCTCCTCAATGTTGTAAAAATTATTTTGTACAATTGGAGGAGACCATTCACACATTTTCATATCGGTGATAACTGCTGCTAGTTGCCACTATGTGTGCGTCTCGTCTAATTTTACTCCATAATTTTGTCATCAGTGCTTGGAGGTGCACAGTGTAGATACCGTATGGATGCGGCTATACAAAACGTTATGCTTAAATCAAATATATAATTTCAAGAAGGTAAGTATTTCAATCAATATTACTACACGATTGAATCAAATAAATTAGAATTCTTGAATTAAATTAGTTTTTCTTCTTCCAAGGAAAATGTATTTTCACACCAACAATTAAGTAATCTCTATTCAATAATACCATATACTTTGTCGAAGCAAACGTTATTCTTGACTTAAAACTTAGTTTTTTTTTCTGACAAGTAAATAATATTTTAGACCAAGAATTAAGTAATCTTGTTTAAAGCAATGGATATTGTCCACTCAAGAATATTGTTATTCTTGTGCGGAGTAAAAATATGCTTGGATTATCAAGAAAATAATATTCTTATTCTAAAAATGTCTTAGATTTCTTGATTTAAACAAGTGATCATTCTGTGGATATAGAAACAAGTGATATGCTTGATTGGAAGTTATTACGCTTGAAATAAGAGTACTTTTCTCTCTGTGTACATTGTAAAGAAATTAACATCATTTTACTATTTACTATAACCACCAAGATAATTACAATAAATTAAACAAACTACATTACGCAAGCATAGGGCTTGTTTCTGGTCGGTTCTCGTCACATTAAAACAGGATGAAATGTATTTCCAGACACAGTGGTGCAAGTCACTGTTCCTACTATCTTCCATGCAAAAATACATCGTTGGCTGAAAGGTAAAATTAACAAACATTTTGTTACATTTTATTGAAAGATAATTAATTATAGCTAAATTAATAATTATAGCTTATAAATGTGCGTCTTATACGTGGAGGCGATGAATAAGTGTTTTATGTTCTCTAAAATCCATTAATTCTCTAAAAAATATCATTATATTTATTGGCATTTCTTTCTAAGTTCAGGTTTTCGTAGCTATTTGAGATATTAGTGACTTTTACCTTTAATTCGACGACATGGTGCACCAGTGATTGATTTTGTCCTCCGAATGCAAAAATAGATTGCATTAACAAGTGTGTATGGCATTTATACATTCTGATAGGCATAATTACATTTTCAAAACATATTTATCCGCAAATTCGGATAAACAGCAACTTTTCCTGATTTTAGGGTAATCCTCAAGCTTCTGTAGACCAACAGTTGTTTTATTTCCATTCGTATAGCCGCAATTCGTAGAAGGTAAACCTATTTTGTAAAGTTTTCATTAAAAATAAGTGAAACAAAATTCTGTATAACTTCTTTCAACAATTTTAACATTCTGTTGATAATTTTTGAAACATAACCTCACCATATGCTCACCATACTGACAATCGTCGCTACTCAACTCACATCTGCATCACATGGGTAAAGTCAATTTATGAATGAGAGAAAAGACATAGCAATATGTGCGCACTGCGCATGTCCACAAACGGGCGTTTTTCTCCCGTACTTATCATGCAGTCATTTGGGTCAGATTTCAAATCATATGTACGGTACCTGCGAACTCCTCCCTTCTTACTCCGTGTACCCAACTGAAGATAGGATGTTGCGCATTAGTGGGCGGTCCTTATTTTGACGTGTGACGTCACTCACAGAGTTCTTTACGTCCTTGGCTGTGCTGACAGAGTGCTTTTCGGTGTGTTTTCGGTGTTTTTTTTTCAAAATGCGGTGTGCCGTTGTAGGATGTGATTCCGATAATCAGTCAAAACGGAATCCGTGCAAAGACGGCAAGTTTGTTAGTTCTCCTAAAGACGCCAACCTAAGCAAGAAGTGGTTTCATTTAACCAACAGGGAAGACAAAGTTAATGTAAAAAAACGCTGTAATTTGCTACAAGCATTTCTGTGAAAGTGACTATAAGGTTAATTTAAAACATATTCTTTTGGGTTACACCCCTAAGAATAATTTACCGCAATCCCAATGTGTTCCATTATTTGGACCTTCGACATCTGATGCTAGGGAAAAGCGAGAAATTGTCTGACGAAAAATAAAATTAGAGCCAGGGATTTAAAAAAAGTTTTAAAAATTGCTGAATTTGCTGATATCACTGAAAATGATAGTGTATGTACCATTGTATTTGATGAAATGAAAACAATAAAGGAATATCAATATGACCCAGCAAAAGACTGGTGAAACCAACGATTATGTTCAGATTGCTCTGATTAAGGGAATATTTAGATCAGGGAAGCAACCAATTTTTTAGAATTTTGACTGTAAAATAACATCTGCCATTTTAAATAGACACTAAAAATTTGTAGAGGATTCTGGTAAGTGTAACTATTTCAATGATCACATAAAATCTTTAATGCTAAACATTGTAGGTTTCCATGTTGTTGCTATGGTATCAGATTTGAGAGGTTCAAATCGGGGGCTTCACAGTGATCTTAATATTTCACAGGCTAAACCATACTTTGAAAATCCAGGTACTAAAGAAAAAAAATTGAGTTCGCCAACGTCCCCCATCTTCTGAAATTAAATGAACAATAAAATAATTAAGAAGCAAATTGTAGAGGAGGCCATAAACACATCACCAAGTTCAGATTTAAAAATCACACACAGTATCGCCCTTGACCAACTAAATGTAAATGACTGGTTCGATGTCTTTAATGTCAGCATCCCAGTAACTGACTCCCGGGAAAGAAATAGGACCCACGGATTAGCCCTTGAAAAACAGAACAGTATTTTAAATAAAATGTCTAAGGTGATTACTCAATTAAAGGCAGTTAACAGTCGAAGGAAATTGCCATTTCAAAAGGGTAGGGGAGACCCATGTCAATTGTAACAGGGCGTCAAATGTAACATAACACTTTTGCGCGCCATCTATGGGCCGAATTTGAAGGGATTGTCAGGGTAGGTTCCACTTGTTCCATTCTAAGATATGACAGAAGTTCGGCGCGGTCGGTTGCTTATTTACAAAGTTATCATTTAAAGTGTATATTCTACTGTCTCAGGTAAGTTTTAACTGTTATATTAACTCAATGAGGTAATAACTCAATTGATGCTGCACGTTTTTCTGCTTTACTGGTATTGTTTGAAAGAGCATCTTTTAAGCTTCCAAATGTGATATAAACCGGTCTCAAAAAGTAGGGTTATGTTGTTTCATTTGCGGTGTAGAACAAATTTCTGCGGCTGGTCACGTTTGTAACACTCAATGTGGGTCTCAATTGTAACATGTTACAATTGATACCCACCACCTTTTTAAATTATTTTAAGCATTTTAATCAAAATTTGTGTGACAATTTAGTTTAAATCCTTGCAGAAATGGTCAAACCAAGAATTCGGAAAACAACAAGAGGGCTAATTCCTCAAGAAGTCTACGAAGAGGCTGCTGTAAAAGTAAATAAACATAACTTTACCGTTAGAGGGGCCGCAAAAGCTCATGGTTTATGTCATGTTTCGCTAGGCCGATTCATAAAAGCTTTGATAATAACAAATCTCCGAAAGTCGGCTATCATCCTCACAACAGAGTCTTCTCCAAAGAACAAGAACTGGAGCTGGTAGAATATTGCAAATGTTCGGCAAAACTTTATTATGGACTCTCTACTAAAGAGCTGCGAAAACTGTCTTTTCAGTTTGCTAAAGCTAATCAATGCAAATATCCCGAACAGTGGAATATAACGAATTCGGCAACTGAAAATTGGTTAACAAATTTTCTCAAACGTAACCCTGAACTATCTATTCGTACACCCGAATCGACGAGCTTAGCAAGAGCAATGAATTTTAATAAACACAACGTCGAAAAATGTTTCCACAATTTGGCGGACGTTTTGGATCGATTTAAATTTGAACCGTCAAACATATACAATGTTGACGAGACTGGATGCACAACGGTTCAGAAACCGAACAAGATAATTGCCGAAAAAGGTGTAAAGCAAATCGGGGCTATTACTTCCCAGGAAAGAGGAACTTTGGTGACCCTGTGCATAGCTGTGAATGCTATAGGGAATGCCCTTCCTCCAATGTTTATATTTCCCCTGAAAAGGTACAAGGAACATTTTGTACGAGATGGTCCCGAGAGCTGTATTGGCAGTGGGAATAAAAGTGGCTGGATGCAAGAGGAGGACTTTTATTTGTTCATGAAACATTTCGTGAAGTATGCTAAACCAAGCGAAGAGAACAATGTGTTACTTATCCTAGATAACCATAGCTCTCATTTATACCTACCAACGATTCAAAATTGCAAAGATAATCACATACCGTTGTTGTCTTTCACACAAATTGCAATCCCTTGATAGGGGGGTTTTCGGGCCATTTAAGCGTTATTACAATGCCGCTTGTGACCAATGGATAAAAAACAACCCAGGAAAGCGCATGGTTATTTATAATATACCGCAAATTGTTAGAGATGCACTTCCTTTAGCTATAACTCCGAAAAATATTATGGCAGGATTCTCATGCACTGGAGTGTGGCCATTTAACAAAAATATATTTTCGGACGACGAATTCTTACCAGCTCAGGTCACAGACCGGCCTCTGACCATTGAAGCGATAGCTAATGCAGATCCAAATGTCGCAGAAGAAGAAAATACTTCGAAAAATGATCCTGCAGAAGACAGATTAAAATCTCTTTCAACGACACCACCCGTTTCTGTTCAAATTAACCATCCTCCACCTTTACCGCAGCAGATGAGTGCAACTACATCTCCGGCGGACATCAGGCCCTTTCCTCGAGCAGATTTTTCTAAGCCAAAGACGAATCGAAATAAAGGAAAAACTACCATCCTTACCGACACACCTGAGAAAGACGAGATCGCTGAAAAATATAACAAAAAGCAGATCTTACTGGCAAAGAAACAAATAGCTACTAAAGAAAGGGTTCAAAGGAGCAAGCACACTACGAAGCGAAGGAAGACACGCGAAACTGCAAACGATTCTTCATCGGATGAAGATGAAACAATATGTCTCAAATGTTGCGGATCCTACAGGAACAGCAAGGAGGACTGGCTACAGTGTCGCCTATGCAAGAACTGGGCACACTCCACTTGTGCGAATAATGACCCTTTCTTCGTTTGCAACAATTGTGAATCAGACTTGGCAGAATAATATAGGTATATTGTTATTTCTTATTACATATTCTAAGACCAGAATACTTTAATGTTTTGTTTTTAAGGAATATATATTTATTTTTGTACTTTCCCATGAATATTTACATATGTTGTTATATTTATCAGAAATAAAACTTTCTTTTTGTTTGTATTTGATTGTTGTTACAATTGACACCGTGTACTGTAACAATTGACACCTGCCCGGTTTCAGTTGTTACATATGCCATGCTTGAATATTTCTTTTTTTCTACGACGACTGTACGCAATTTTTCCTATATAAAAATAAAACTGTCATTCACCACAGTCAGAACAAAATAAAAAAATAAAAAAGCATTCTAATGCCTCCGCGTTATGGCGTATTAAATAAAAACGAAAAAGTGTTACAATTGACATGGGTCTCCCCTAAGGGAGTAATTTTACAAAATATTGTTACTCTAATAGCATGCATGTCTTAATTTAGGTATACTGCTGTACAATTCTGCTTTACAAATGCTAAGGGAGGATCTAAATCGTCGTTTTGGCGCCCAATACCTGTTAACAAGACGCATTAATCAAGACGTCATAGAAAACTTTTTCGGATTGATCAGGGCAAAAGGTGGTCTCCATGACCATCCAAGCCCTCTGGAATTCAAATACAGATTAAAGTCCTTTATTTTAGGGAAAAACTAGGGAGCGTATTCGGATTATGCTAACGTAGAATTAGATGATACCCCAGATATGCCACTAAGCGGAACTTTAATTAAAAAGCTACATATTACGTCTGAGGTATCAGCTGATTGTAATGATGGGAGATCCGATTTAATAGAGTTAAATGAGCTTGAATACGACACGTTGGAAAATTTAGCAGGTTTTGTCTGCCACAAACTACAGGATCCAACCTTACAAAGTCTCTCAAGCCAGAGCTTCTCGTGGATTGATCACCTCAGCGAGGGTGGTTTATCAAAACCATCTTCAATTTTTATGCCCCAGATTGAGGAACTTAATAAAGTGTTTCTCGAAGTTAATGGTGATGGTTTAATTACTGAAAAACAAAATTCTATCCATGATCTTTTGGAGAAAAGTAGCAGTATTGACAGCCCTATAAAAGCAAAGCGATTATTTTTTAGGTCCAGAATGTTCTTTCGTATCGAGGAACTTAATAAAGCTTTACAGGACAAAAGTAATCTTAAAAGAAAATGGGAAAAAATGGAATGTAATGTTTTACAGATAAACTTTTTCAAACTTTGTTTTATGGCATCTTTCATGATTCTTCATTTACATTCTAATTTTCGCCGAACCCTGAAGAAGGACACAATTTAGTCCGAAATATTTGTACATGGAATAAAAAAATATAAAACAGAAAAAAACGCTTTTTGACTGATCCACCTAAAGGAATTAGACAGAGATCCACCTAAAGGAATTAGTATTTCATAAAATTAATATCAAGAACAGCTAAAACAACTAATTATTTATTAATAACGGCGTCAAAGGGTCCAAAGGAACTGGATGTTTACTCTAAGCCATTTTCAAGGATTTTGCAAATGAGCCGCTATTTCTGTAATTACGTCAAAAAAGTTAAATCACAAATTAAAGTAGAGGAAATTCTGAATAATTAATGAATGAATGAATAATAAATACATTTGAAAAGATTGTACGGACATTCCGTAATGACCAACTGAAATAAGTAGTGTAAACGAAAAAGTGATTGACACTCGTATTTGATTAGCATTGCATTACTTGGGTGCCAACGTTTTGGAGTGCCAATGACTGCATGAGTACTTTACCCTATAAAGAACTAAAAAAGGCCAAAATAGGCCCCGATAGCATAGATATTTGTGAATTGTTCTGGATACAAGATGCCTGGTTTAAATCCAGGTGTTGGCTTTAATTGTTATTAATTCTATTTAATTTAAAGTTTACGTCCTGTCCATGTCTCGTCATTTACTCTTTATAACCAATGCCGACATAGATAATGATTAGAATGTACCAAGAAAATATTTTTTCTCGCAACAGATTCACCTCCACCGCGAGAATTAATATTCTATATAATAATTATCAATTTTCAAGGCCTTGTAACTTTAAGGCATTATTTGTACTTATTAACGCAATATGTTTATTGTATTTCACTGTCTCGCCACTAGAAAACTACACCAAAGCATGTGATTTATTTCCAACTGATTTCCAATAACGGAGTTTCTTTTCTGTAATGTTCCTAAATTTTCGTTTCTCGACCATTTATCCAGATTGTGATTATTTTTAGATTAATGAAAAATATCTGTAAAAATATATGATGTTAATTACAAGATCATCTAAGTAGGTATTCCCTTACTATGGACGGCCTTGAAACCCAAACCGCCGGGGCTATACTCGGAGTGGTGTTGCTAACTTCAGACAGGTTGTCAACTCGACTAACTTCGGAGTGTGGCCCTTGCCGCTCTAACTAGCACTCCGCCCCGCTGTGGCCCCCTTGAATCTAGGGCTCCGTTGCTCCCTCCGGACTCCGCCCCCCCCCCCCCAACGCTAGACCGGTCGTTTAAATATTATGACTCAGGACTATAATTTATGTCATTCTAATCTATTCGATAACCTTGATGTTAATTAAAAATTAGCTCCATGTTCAGCGGTAAACAAATACTGTGAGTGAGTGTGTATACAAACCAAATTTTCATCTATTTCTATAGTATTTTTTTTGTATATGTAATTAGGCGGAGGGAATATATTAATTAAAGCGCTCAGATATCGATAATAATTTTTATAATGCTACAAATGTTAAATTAATTTTTCTGGGTTATAACTGTGTAATGTATATTGGGGTGGAACGCACTACAGGGCGGTCGATTATTGGTATATTGCCCGCATCGGCATTTAGAAGAGAATAAATTATAAATATAACCATTTCTCTCTTACATCAATGCGAGATTAAGTTATCCCAGTTTTTCTGTTTGTGTATGTGTGTGTATTATTGGGTCTATCTCCCTATAATAGTGTACGGAAAGATACAAAAACGTTCCACAAGCGTTTGAACCCTAATAAAATTAACGAGACGGTGTAAAACTCCATCTCTCCCCCACACACACACACAGAGCTGTACCGTCGTCACTTATTTAATTGAGCAAGTACATAAATTCAATTTTAGTTCACTATTGTTTCCGAACTCATTCACAAAACAGGATACGAACGTGTTCAAACTTGTCAGTGCGTCGGGTCCACCAGACGATAATTAGTGTTGAATTCTGATTGGGTCGCCAGATGCTATATAAGGTGTAATCTATTAGTAATTTCTACCAGTAGTGCTACAGAGATTTTTATTATCAGTCGTGCATACAGCAGTGTCTATTTGTATACAGCAGAATAGGTAAGTAATTATTACCTATTAATTTTATACACAAACTTCGCAATAGCTTCGTGAAGCACATATTATCAATCAGCATTTTTTGTAATTACCTACATATTGTGTATTTTAAAATAAATTAGAATAATACGAATTAGTCAAGGCATAATTTTGAAGTTAATTTATGAACCTGGCTGGGGTAGAGGAAACCCATTCCTCATTCTACTACCTGTTAAAAGATTACAGATATCGACCACAGTCAACTGACTAAATTATAAAAATATACACTTGAAATTGTCGTAAATTTCGAATACAAATTAGATCTTTTATAACGTGATTCATATATTAGCATAAGTCTTTATTATTTTTTTTCATTTACCTTGTGATGATATATTATTATATTATCCACATTGTGATTGTTTCTAATGTTCGCATTTGTAGATTCGGCTGATGATGAGTTTTTTATTAACATATTCCCTGCAAAATGGACGCATTGACATTACATATATTATCTTTATAAATGCATAATTGAATCACAGTATTGGCTTTAAATTAGTTTAAGAAGCAGATTAAATATTTTTTTTTAGATGCATTTATTTATTAGGTATTTTACATCGTACGCGTGTTTTCAAATACCTGGGGATAGAAATATGTATAAATTAGTTCTTGACTCTTATCCCTCTAAGGTTTAAATTAAGATAAGAATTGGTGCTTTTTAAATTATTTTTCAATTAAAATATATTTTTAAGTTGTTACAAATTCAGATACAAATATTAGATTTTTTTTATTATGTAAGTCGGATATTAGCAGAATCCCTGCGGCGATTTACCATACAATTTACGTTACTTTGCATTACTATTATTAACATTTGTTATATTCCTATACATATGTACATTAGTTACTGTATTTATTGATTTTAGAATTCTAATAATGAAATAGCAAAACAACAACAATATTTACTCTGAAAATAAATAATAAAAAGTACTAAAGCATAAATCTCGTGACAATAAAAGTATATAAAATCAGTCCTTCTACAAATACAACCTAATAATTAACTAAACAAAAAATAACTTTTCTGACTTTCGGAGAAGTAAATTTGTCAATAATTTCGGTGGAATCATTTTTCAAAAAGCATCATCAACAAGCATTGTTGTAATTACCTACTACATATTGTGTATTTTATAATAAAATAGAATAATACGAATTAGCCAAGGCATGATTTTGAACTTAATTTATGAACCTGGTTGGGGTAGAGGAAACCCATTCCTCATTATGCTACCTGTTAAAAAAATTACAGATATCTACCACAGTCAACGGCCTAAATTACAACAAGATGCACTTGAAATTGTCGTAAATTTCGAATACAAATTAGATCTTTTATAGCGTGATGCATATATTAGCATAAGACTTTATTATTTTTTTTATTTACTTTGTGGTGATATATTATCCTTATAAATGCATGATTGAATCACAGTATTGGCTTTAAATTAGTTTAAGAAGCAGATTAAATATTTTTAGATGCATTTATTTATTAGGTATTTTACATGTATGTTTTCAAATACATGGGGATAGAAATATGTATAAATTAGTTCTTGAGACGTGTCCCTCTAAGGTTTAAATTAAGATAAGAATTGGTGCGTTTTAAATTATTTTTCATTTAAAATATATTTTTAAATGGTTACAAATATTAGATCTTTTTATTATGTAAGTCGGATATTAGCACAATCCCTGCGGCGATTTACCATACAATTTACGTTACTGCATTACTATTATTAACATTGTTATATTTCGTATACATATGTACATTAGTTATAGACCAAGCAATAGAGATTTTTTCGTGACAAAAATAGTATCAGCAAGCCGACGGTCCCAGGTCACGTGGAACAGTCCGTAGATGTATTGTGATGTGTTTTCGACTCGCAAATGTTATTACTTAATTTGTTATAAACAAAAACCTAAAAAATCGTGGTTTTTTCGTTTTTCGCTTGTAAAAGCTGAACCGATGGAGCAATCTTGATGCTTTCAACAGACGAATTGTACACGGACTCGATCGCATTAAAATTAACGGAGGAAATTCGGAAACACCGGAAAAATCTGCGTTTCTTCAAAAAATCATAACTCCGCCATTTTCAAAGTTGTTGCGCAGGATTTTCGCGAGAAAGTAGCGATTGATGGGTACTTTAAGTGTGCACAACTCAGGCGTTGTTCGATGATTAGTTTTTGCACAATTGCAATTTGTATTTTTTTTATGCAATATGGTACGGCCACCCTGGATGCGTCAGAGGTGGTCAGATTTTAATTTGTTTAACGTATTTCGAAAGTAGAAGTATTGTGCTACAGAACGTCTATTCTGATTTTGCGTTAAAATGTTGCGAAATAGGCGAAAAAAACTTGCAAACATGACCGAAAAGCGGTCTAGTAGAGGGGGTAGGCGGCCGACGCGGGGGAAGCGCGTATCTACACATTTCTCGGAACTTATTAAAATTCATGTCTGCTGATACGTGCTCCTCAAATACATGCTTTAAATTAAGTGAGTCCTGTGCGAATAAAACTATGACGTTTGAATTATCATGAAATAGGTGCTTAGGTATTCGTGTGTAAGTCTGTGTTAAATAGAAACTATCAACAAGTTTATGACGTACCATACAGAAATATTATCGTATTTTATTCTGACTATCACACGCTATATCGTCGAAAGTGAATACGGAGTTGTTTTTGGCATCTTGAGGATACAAAATTTCGTCATTATTGCTGTAATTAAAAATTTCAGCTTCTGGTATCTCCTTGATTATATTATTTAAAAATTCATATTTTGGTTGGAATAACGTCTTGGAAAAAATGTAGATATTCTCGAAGCGTAACCATTTTTCTCAAATAGTAAACTAAGTAGAAGGTTTGTTTTTCCGCTACCTGAAGGACCACATATAATCGCCCTAATACTGTTTGGAAGAAGTTCACCATGGCGCCGATGTGTAGACACATTATCATTCGAGCAGACTGTATCCAAGTTAATTACGGGTAGTGATAGTGATGGATGACTGACGACCCTCATGTTAGCGAATACTGATTGATACTAAAAATACTTATAAATAATAATCAATTTATATATGATTTGGAGTTACGGAAGGTGAGACTGATATGTGTATGATATGTTGGCAGAATCCAGCATATTAAAAACCTAATTGATATCACATACCTACGTGAACGTGATCAGCTATACGTGATATACCCAAACAGGGGGTGATGTATATGTTCCACCAAACACGTAAGCTGTTTCTCCAAACACAAGCCGTTTCATATACAAATTAAAGGATGGTTAGAGGGTGTTGTGTGGGTTGCAGGTGTGAAAATTTCTACATTCGTAGAATTTTAATAAGAAAACGTGTCAATATGCAAAATATCATTTTATGTCAGGTCACTGATGTAAGTCAAATGAGAGTCGATTGTTTGGTATCACATATTTGTACCTACTGACATGTGTGTAACTGCTTGAGAACTGACTATAAAATATAAAGCTCTGTACACAAAGGTCTCATATATTGATAGGATTTGTGCTTGTTTTACATAAGAAACAATGATATTTTGCAGAATTGGGGCTATATGAAACAAAATCCCATAAGAATGCATACAATTCAACGCACAGCGGCATCTACAGCATCTTCATCACTAGCTAATTCATTTCTTTCTCGTAGTTGCTTTTTACACTGTCGATGTCAGGTCGACTGACGCAATCGTTGTTTTTTTTATGTCAGGTAACTGATGTAAGTCAAATGAGAGTCGATTGTTTGGTATCTCATATTTATAGCTACTGACATGTGTGTAACTGCTTGAGAACTGACTATAAAATATAAAGCTCTGCACACAAAGATCTCATATATTGATAGGATTTGTGCCTGTTTTACATAAGAAACAATGCTATTTTGCAGAATTGGGGCTATATGAAACAAAATCCCATAAGAATGCATACAATTCAACGCACAGCGGCATCTACAGCATCTTCATCACTAGCTAATTCATTTCTTTCTTGTAGTTGCTTTTTACACTGTCGAATATTGTTGGTTAATACGACCACCTCATTACTTTCTGATATAGCTCCGTATGTCATTTTTACGACATTCCCAGAATGTAGCTCTCCCATTGAAGATCAATCCCGTACTACTATAATAAAAAGAGACCACTTATCGTCTTCTTTGTCAGGTCGACTGACATGATTAACGGGTTGACTGATACAAATTATCAGGTCGACTGACACAATTAAAGGGTTGACTGACACAAATTGTCAGGCTGACTGACGCAATCGCTGGTTTTTGTGTCAGGTCACGGTTGTAAGTTAAATGAGAGCCGATTGTTTGTAGCAAAATCGCTAAACGAGACTGTGCTAACATCCTTATTATATTGTAAAATATCTATTATTTGTATCCCAATGTACGAACATTTCATATATACGAAACCAGGAGACTTTTTGCCCGTTGTACAAATAAATATTATAGTGTTTTAACGGTTTTGAAATGTAGGTAATTGTCACGCTGTTTTGTCTTCGGTACGTGTGCTTCACGAAGGTATAAATTAAGACGAACATTAGTTTTAATTCACTTATTGTTTTACAGTCGTTCCAAGCGGAGCTAAAATGGAGACCTTTACAGTGACCAGAGATATTACACGCAGAATCAAGCGATTCAACACGCAGGGGCGGACCATGGAGTTCAAAATAAACCAGACACCGGAAGACTCTGATGCAGTAGGATGGGTGAAAAAGGCTATTAATAGTGCAATTAAATATGCTACAGAAAAGCTAAAGCCAACTGATGAGGTCGGTATCAGTATTTGCAGCAAGGGCTTTGAAAAGGGAGAAGGGTGGCTACGATTCCGGGAGGCCGGAAAACTTACCACCGAGGACGTGTGGAATGTACTGAGTTCCCTATTCCAATCAAACTCTATGGGGCTGAGCACGGATACCTTCTGCTTGGGTGTGACATCTGTTCGAATGCCTATGGGGAAAGGCAAACACAACACGTACACCACCTTCACAGAGGAGTGCAACCGACGTAGAGGTATTGTCACAATCAACAATAGAGACAACCTTTGCTTGCTCCGCGCTCTGGTTGTTGCGCAGGCCCACGTCGATAAAGACCCTGAATACAAGATAATACAGAGGGATATCAGGAAGCTGCAGACGTCCCGTACCCAAGAACTTATGCGTGATGCGGGTGTCACTGCCCCCGAAGAGGGTTGTGGTATCCCCGAGCTGCAACAGATTCAGAGGCATTTCAAAGATTATTCCATCTGCGTCTACCTGTATGGTAACAAGGGGCGTGACGTGATGTTTCAGGGGCCAAAGAAAGGCAAAACCCTAAACCTCCTGTACCATGAGGGACATTATAATGTCATCACCTCGCTTACCGCTGCATTTTGCTGCAACTATTATTGTGAGGACTGTCACACCCCATACGATCATAAAACAGAACATCGCTGTGGGGGTACATGTTATGCATGTCAACAGGCACCTCGATGCTACCGAGATGTTAAGACTAAATGCCCTGATTGTCTGCGAACCTTCAACAATCAAGTTTGTTTCGAGAACCACAAGAAGTCAGGGCCAAAGGGCGGGGTAAGCATATGTGAAGAAATTCGCCAGTGCCCTTTGTGCTTAAGGACAGTGAAAGCACACAGAGAACACTTTTGCGGAGAGATTTACTGCAAAACCTGCCGCAAACATCAGCCACAAAACCATCAATGTTATATGCAGCCAGATGTCGGTAAACCTCCTAGGAAAAACTTTTTGTTCGTTTTTTTCGACCTTGAAACGAGACAGGAAACCGTAACCCAGGATGGATGTCTATTACACGAGCCAAATCTCTGTGTGTTTAAGACATGCTGCGAGTTTTGTATAGATTCCACAGATAAAAAATGTGAAAAGTGCGGTGTTAGGGTTAGAATATCCAGTGATCACCTGGACAATCAACTTAATCATTCGCCTGTTGAGTGGTTCTTGAACAACGTACTAGCAATGAGACGTCGTTATAAGCACATAGTCGTCATTGCCCATAATCTAAAAGGCTTTGACGGACCGATCATATTGAATCATATTCTTACCAAAACAGACCTCACCCCGGAGTTAATTATGCAAGGCACAAAGATAATCCAAATGAAAATTGGGGATCTAAAATTTGTCGATTCCCTAAATTATTTTCCCATGGCTTTGGCAAAGCTGCCGAAAGCATTTGGACTATCGGACACGTTTAAAAAAGGATACTTCCCTCGATGACAACGATGAGCGAAAAGAATTTTTAAAATGGTACCAAGAACACAAGCATACAGTGTTTAACTTTAAAAAAGAACTCGTTGAATACTGCGTCTCGGATGTGGAGATTCTAACAGCGGCTTGTATCAAATTTAGAAGGGATTTGCTAGAAAAAGCCAATGTTGACCCGTTTATCGAGGCATGTACAATCGCTAGTGCTTGTAACAAGGTGTTCAGGCGAAACTTTCTCAAACCACAAACAATTGGTATAATACCTAAAGACGGATATCGCTGGAGGGACAACCAGTCAAAAATCGCGATTCAATGGCTGTTATGGGAAGAAAAAGAACGAGGAATCGAAATAACCCACGCGGCGAAGGGACGAGAGAGCATAATAGGAGGATTAAAAGTAGATGGCTATTGTGAAGAGACCAAGGAGGTGTTCGAGTTCTATGGTTGTTGGTATCACGGTTGTTCGACATGCATGAAATTTAATCGTGATAAACCGTTGCACGATGACCCTACATTGACCTTGAATTTACGTCTTGAGTCGACAAACGAGAAATCACAACACCTACGAGGCCTTGGGTATAATGTTGTTGAAATGTGGGAGTGTGATTTCAATCAGATGATGGGGAACAACAAGGGGATTGGTGAGTACACTGCTGATCATCATCTTGTGAAATCAACACCCTTAAACCCTCGCGACGCCTTCTATGGAGGAAGAACAGGAAATTGTGCTACCTATTACGAGTGTCAACCAGGGGAGCGAATCAAGTATGTAGATATATGCTCCTTGTACCCCTGGGTATGCAAGTATGGAAAATTTCCCATTGGACATCCTAAAGTCTTTGTGGGGAATGTTGACTGCTAGAAACTAGATCTAAATGAGACTGAAGGCCTGATTAAATGCACAATACTGCCCCCGCAGAACCTGTATCACCCCGTTCTACCTGTAAAATCAAATAATAAACTGATGTTTGTACTGTGCAGATCTTGTGGTGAGGGTATGAGCTCCGAAGAATGCACGCATAACGAGGAGGAAAGAGCATTATCAGGGACTTGGGTAATCGCTGAGGTTAGGAAAGCCACTGAGTTGGGCTACAGACTGTTGGCGATTCACGAGATTTGGCAGAATAATATTGAACAATACGATCCTTTAAAGAAAGTGGGTGGGCTATTCACGGAAATGATGGATGCATTTATTAAAATAAAACAGGAAGCATCTGGGTGGCCCAAACTGCGTAATACACGAGGAAAAAAATAAATACATCGAGGAATTTTTTAAAATCGAAGGAATCCGTCTACTGTTTGCAGATATCCTTAGCAATGCGGGACTGCGCGCGTTGGCCAAGTTAATGCTTAATTCATTTTGGGGTAAACTAGGTCAGAGAGAAAATCAGCCTAAAACTGTAATTGTTAATAAGCCAGAGGACTATTTTGCTTTGCTGTCTGATCCGGCGAAAAATGTTAATAATGTTTTGATTATTAACGAGAATGTGTTAGTAGTGAATTACGAGATAAAAGAAGAAGCTTGTGATTCCCTGGCGACGGTTAATGTTTCTCTGGCAGCCTACACAACTACACAAGCCCGGCTCAAGTTATATAGTTATCTCGAGAAATTGGGTAATAGGGTTCTGTATTACGATACAGACTCGGTTATCTATATTTCACGAGATGACGAGCCGGAAATACCCACAGGTAGTTTCCTAGGGGATATGACTGATGAGTTAGCAACATACGGGCCTGGTAGTTATATCACCCGATTTGTTTCAGGTGGTCCAAAAAATTATGGGTACGAGGTGTACTCTTCTAATACCAATTCATTAAAAACGATCGCTAAGGTCAAAGGAATTAGAATTGATTATAACACATCTAAACTAATTAATTTTAACTCTATCAAAAGCTCCATTTTGGAGAATTTAGACCCCATACAAACTCATTCAAAAAATATTCGCAGAGACCGGACTTATCAGGTGCTGACCAAGGAGGTGGTAAAACTGTATAGACCTAACTCGACGAAGAGGAAATTTGACGGACAAACTTCGCTTCCATACGGTTATATTAAACGACCCTTATTAGATTAAGTTTGCTTCAGTATATATTATAAGCATTATTATTATTATTATTAGTATTAAAAATAAAACAACAATATTATTACTGCTGTGTGTGAACAGTTGTAAGCCACTTCATAATTATGTAACGATTATTCTACCATTATAATAAAACACGCTCTTTTTGTGTAATTTGTATGTGTTTTAATACGTAGTATAGTCGACGAATTATTAAAACTTAAAAGTGCATTATCGGTATGTTTAGCAGCGTGTGTGGATATAGTCATTGTTTGTTCGGACACATTTAATTAGAAGAATTTATTTTGAGTTTGTCTTGCGCCTTGTTTCAGTCATGTGCTATATTATGTCGACATTATCCCATAGTAGCTCATACTATACAGTTTGGGTTAACACACATATATTTGAGTCACGCTTAAGTCACATTTGACTCACCCTTGAGTCACATTTGAGTCACTCTTGAGTCACATTTGGCTCACACTTGAGTCACATTTGAGTCACTCTTGAGTCACATTTGAGTCACTCTTGAGTCAGGCTTGAGTCCCATGCTATATTATGTGGTTATTATCCTATACTACACCATACTATACAGTTTAGGTTAACATAAATATATTTGAGTCATTTTTGAGTCAGATTTGAGTCACTCTTGAGTCACATTTGAGTCACTCTTGAGTCAGGCTTGAGTCACATGCTATATTATGTTGATATTATCCTATAGTACATCATACAATACGCGTACATACAGCTGCATACACCTGCATACCTCCATTACACCTGCATCACACCTGCAACACACCTTCATCACACCTGCATCACACCTTCATCACACCTGCATCACACCTTCATCACACCTGCATCACACCTGCATCACACATATACATATAAATCACATACACCTGCATCACGCCTGCATCACGCCTGCATCACAGCTTCATCACACCTGCATCACACCTTCATCACACCATCATCACACCTGCATCACATCTACATCACACCGGCATCACACCTGCATCACACCTGCTATCACGTATAGCTGTACACACGACATTCGTTTTAAACACATCATACCTTACACACGGACAAGTTTGAACACGCACGTATCCTGTTTTGTGATTGAGTTCGGAAACAATAGTGAACTTAAATTGACTTTATGTCCTTGCTCAATTAAATAAGTGACGACGGTACAGCTCTGTGTGTGTGTGTGTGTGTGGGGGGGAGAGATGGAGTTTTACACCGTCTCGTTAATTTTATTAGGGTTCAAACGCTTGTGGAACGTTTTTGTATCTTTCCGTACACTATTATAGGGAGATAGACCCAATAATACACACACATACACAAACAGAAAGATAACTTAATCTCGCATTGATGTAAGAGAGAAATGGTTATATTTGTTCACAGTATTTGTTTACCGCTGAACATGGAGCTAATTTTTAATTAACATCAAGGTTATCGAATAGATTAGAATGACATAAATTATAGTCCTGAGTCATAATATTTAAACGACCGGTCTAGCGTTGGGGGGGGGGGGCGGAGTCCGGAGGGAGCAACGGAGCCCTAGATTCAAGGGGGCCACAGCGGGGCGGAGTGCTAGTTAGAGCGGCAAGGGCCGCACTCCGAAGTTAGTCGAGTTGACAACCTGTCTGAAGTTAGCAACACCACTCCGAGTATAGCCCCGGCGGTTTGGTTTTCAAGGCCGTCCATAGTAAGGGAATACCTACTCATCTAAATTTTAATTTTGAAAGAAATTTTATGAACAATAAAGTAGTGATGTTTTCATTTGAGCCGAAATCTGATAATAATATTTTTCTTTATTACAAATAAATATCGATTAACATTTAAAATCAACACATTTCAAAATCAGTTTTACTAAATTACACAATACACGTTTAAAAATCGTTTGAATAAGTTAATAATTATTTTTGTAAAAGTGTTGCATTTCTATGAGTATAAAATGCCATTCATTCGCCCAATCTGGAGCTCAAAGTTGTCCGTCAGCAATATTTAATATAGAATTTGTCAATCGTGACTGACTGAAATTTCTATACACCAGACCTGTTCTTTTACAGAATAAACAGTCGATTCTCTAAACACATGGTGAATCCGTATCCCCTATATTCTACTCAGAAGATACGTAAAAGTTCGGAGGTTTTTTTTCGCTATTAGTTCACAGAATCATAAAAGCTATATGCCAAATGAAAGATAAACGGTATGCAATTTTCCGTCTAGTGATAGATTTTTGAAATTTTTTATCGTTTTTGACAGAAACTTACTGAATCTGACATACAATTGCCTGATTTTTTGTACGGAGGACACGACTTAAAATTGAAAAAAAGTATCACATTATATCTCTCCGTTTACACCTTCCTGTACAAGTGTACAAAATTTCGCGTAGAAATATCAATATCCCATATATCCAAATTTCACTTCTTTGAGTACCTACATAAGTCAGACAATATCAATTACCTACATTTCCCTTAGATACGGCTGGGTCATTTTGTTGAGGAAAGTATGGTACCTTCACTTTAATATGCTAACAAAATCATTACTTTGATGGCTGTCTGGGAAATTCTGGACATTAGAATAACATTATTAAAAATCGGGACAAAATTCGGGACACTTCATCAGGCGGGACAAATGCTCAGAATTCGGGACTATCCCGCCCAAATCGGGACGGTTGGTCACCCTATTGTAGTGTAGCGTCGAGGTGGGATACAAGAAAACATACCCGTATGGGTTAGACCCAAGTGTGATGTTTACGGCACTTATTTTATTTAAACACACATTGATTATTTCAGTATAATAGCTTCAAGCTAAGAAAATCGTCGTCCGTTAACTGAGGTGGAATTATAGGAACAGGCGGACAATATATGGGCGAATGACGCAGAAAACAACATCGTTGAAGATAAGAGTCTTCTTTAACGGGTAAAGGTAGTCCCAAATGTACTTTAGGAATAAAAGATGTTGATTTTCCTTTTTTATGGCTTTTTTATATTAAGTAAGTACTTTCACCCAAGTTTTTGGGCATCATCAGACCTGATGACATCACAACGGTTACATGCGCGTACCTTACAACATCGGAGAGATTTTACGAATAAACGTGATAACACTGCCCTGTGTTCACATTGCCTTAAGAATTGCCACCGCGCGGATTTTAACTACATTAAGATATTGACTACGGAGAAAAGCTATAAAAACGTGCCTTCCTTAAAATGTGTTATATTATCACCTGCGAGGACACTATGAACTTCCGGCGGGACACGGACGATTTGTCTGGGATTTATGCGTACTTGCTGAGGGTCCTGTGTAAGAGAGGTTTTCTTGCAGGAGAGTGGTATTGAATTTGGGATGTCTATGTTGAATGTAGGTATGTGAGATAAAATAAGAAACATCTCCCATTTTGCATAATGGTCTATGGGAATAGCATCTGTGCTAATTGTGATTTTGGTCGATCTCTATGTATTTTTAAAGTTTTTATTAGCCAACGTAACCGGGATTAGTACGCGCATGTTTCCGGCATGTATGTTTGGTTGCAGGCCCACCTCAATTCTTGTGGCATTTTGTTGAGAAATAAATTGTACGATGTTTTATAGTTTGTCAGACTGATTTAAGTATGTTCTTTGACCCGCAATGGTTTTCTTTAATGTTGTAGTGACCCCCAACACCCTACATATTGTAGTTAAACCGTTATCTGTTTGTTCTCTGAAAATTGTATATTTTATAGGTGTGAGAGAATTTTTTTTTATTGTGTTGCCTATACTGGTTGGTTGGTTGCTCTGGTGATTTCAAAAATGGCCGGACGTCGCTCGTGTGTGGTTGTGTCATTGTATTTAGGCATTTATATTGTTTTCAAGTGGTTTGCTTTCACTGGGGTCAGTTTTCTTGACTTTTTAACTTTCAGGTGCGTCCGGACATTAATTTAAGTCTCAACCTTGCCCGTACCGGCTGTATGTTAAAATGTGCTTAGCACTGCCGTTTTTTGTGTGGAAAGAATGTATAAAATGGCTGTTGTATCGTAGGTATGCAGATCCGAGTTCGTAAAGTTTCGAAAAATTGGTTTGAACCGAATGACGACGACAATGAAGAAAATATTAGCGGTACTGATAATGGAGACGATGATAGTAAACGTAGAAAAAAACATCAAAAGGTTCTAGTATTAGGAACGATGATGATGACGATAATAATTTTCAATTAAAATCTACTTTATGTGGCAAAGAGTTTACTATCGGCGCTACGATAATTTATTCGCCAACACAAAATGAATACAAAACGCCAATGTTAGATTATACTATCTTATCGGACTTTGATTTAAAAGAATTTGAAGAATTTATACCGAAACGAATTAAATGTCACTTGAGTAAACATTGGCGTTATCAGATACATTTAGCGCCGGGTGTCGAACCGACCATTACTGAGAGTAAATTACAAGAACGTAACACCGGTGGTGAGGTGTTTGCATATCAATATACAAACTGTTCCATTTGGGGTAATGCTGCCGTCTATTATGGTATAATAACTACGTTAGAAGAACAAATATCGAACGTGCATATGAAATGTCAAATAACGGCGACGAACGTTTGGCCGCGAGAATTATTCGTATACTTACGTTTCCATTGTGTCTGCGAATGCACCAAGTATGAAACTATATCTTCTAAACATAAGTCTGAGAGTACTACTGCCACCACGACTACTAATACGATGTGCAAAAATTGTATTAGATATGTAATTAAACGACGTGATTTAGAACATTATTCAGCTTATTGCATTCGACGACTTCCATGGAGCGAAATGTTGATGATGATGGGTGATATTGATAATTCTGTCATGGAGGATGCCAAAGAGATACGTTACTGTGAAGTGTGCGCCCAATGCACTCGATGTAATAAAAGCGTCACTTTTAGTCGTTCGCATAAAATATGCAAGCATAAGAAGGGTCAGAATAAATCGAAATTTGAAGAGTATATTAAAATAATCAAACAGCCTACCATGAAAGCGTGTAAAAATGTTGGATATCTATTCAAATAAAATAATATTATATATTATAATTTTTTTATTTCCTAATATACAGAAGAATATAATTAGATATTATATTTTACGTATTATAGTTATAGAAAATGAGATTCACAAAAACATACATCAATTTTTATGCGTTCTGTGTGTGGTGTGCTACAATTAGGTACGTTTAAAAAATACTAATAAGTACTCGTCTAAAATGTAATGAACCCGTGTTATTTAATCTTCTATAGTATGCATTTCTCGTGTTTTCGGAGTAATCCAAACTCGTAGGCACGTTATTACAAATTACAATCGCTATAGAAACTAATGTAACCCACATGGGTGTTCTACATCGGCAACAGTTTTCCAGATCATGATCAGTATTGTTTTCTCGACGAAAATTCACTGGTAGAAGCAATTTTGCACGATTGTCGGTTGTTGTTGTAGAACTTGGGCGTTGTGGTGTCGTCGACGCCATCTTATTTTCAACGTGGCTTACGTACTTATGAATGTCGTTTTCGACTTCGGAGTGGTTTACTCTCAGAATTGACACTGCGCAAGCGTAATATCGACGAGTATGGACTTCGGTCGAGTTTCTTCAAGTCATACGATCTTCACCCCCCCCCCCTTCCCCACCTCTTTTCACTCCTTACAGAATTTGGGTGCCTTGTCTAATCTAGTGTATATTATTACTAATCCTACACAATAGCAAACCATCTACGACTTCACTGCATCGTCAACGATACACAACCACGCAATATTTTTTTTCTATTGGAGTAGGATTCGTACATATGTAGTTACCGTGACATGATTATGACATGATTATACTTACAAACGTACATACATACATAGTACATATGAATCTACATATGTATATCACTACAAGTAGGTGCTGATCTAATATTTTGAAATAAAACCCACTAAGTTCAATTAAAACAAATATAATATAATATAATATACATACTGGCACACAATTATAATACAAAAGTAGTGTAGCATAGGGGTTTGTGGACCAATTTGCATATTTCCTGAAAAATGGCCGCCAGTACAGAGTTAGACACAAATTAAAAAAAACGGGTGCACTAACCCAAGTTGCCCAGCATCTCAAGTGCAATGACTTAGGTTGACCGCATCTCAATTTTATTAAAAAAAAAAAAAAAAAAAAAAAAAAAAAAAAAAAAAAAAAGATTTGTGTAAGATTAATGGCACTGTTATGTGAGTGGTAGTAATGACGTGTTCATAAGTGGTCGTTCGCAACATTGTATTTTAAATTATTCTGATGGTAATCGCAAACCCTCGAGACGCGATTGATATTTATGTAATATGCATGGGGCCACGGCTTGGATCCAATTAAAATTCTTTGCCCGCAGGTAGTCGATGTATTTTTATAAACAAGGTTGCTGCAACTTTGTATAACACAATTTAATTATATGTCGCCATCTCGTCCGAGAATGTTAAAAATAATTACTTCCCATTTCGATGCGACAAGATAGACGACGCCTTTTGCTACATTGTAGCTAATTAATTTAATGCAAATTTGCAAACAGACCGAATTATATCGCAGAATGATTATATGTCCACAACCATGGGAAATAATTAACTCTCAAGCGAGAAGGAATTGATTGCATTTTTACACTGTAAAAAAATTGTTCGGGGATGCATTCATAAAATAATGAGAATCTCTTAATTTATTCAAACAAATACAATTTTTCTACATTTTGTATTTATAGGTGTATTAACTATTTGCCTATTTATTGTGTTGATATTTGTGTTCTCGATAAGTCGTAGCTTGTACTATGAAATCAGTGCATTTCAATCCTCATGTAGATATTTGTTATTTAGAAGATAATGATGGGTTATATAAAAAGGCGAGGAATGGTTCAATTTGGACCAATCAAGCTGTAGATCGAATTAGATTTAAAAATCGTGTGCAGAAAATTGCGCCAATATTAAATTGCATGTTGATAAAAATGATAAATGTAATAAAATCAAAGAAGGAATAGCTAAGCACTAAGTGGTAGGGGAAAATGTGTGTGTGTGTGTGGGGATGTATCTAATATAAATGCTAGAGAGAAGCGTTTGATATTAGTATAATCATAGATGCAACCAGTGAACAAGTTCTAAGTCTCCTAAGTCAACAATGAGTTCCATAAATGCCCTAAATAATTGTTCGAGAGGGTTCAGAAAAGTGACGGACCTACAAGTCAACCAAAAATACAAGATTGTGAAGATGGATACAATAAACACAAAGTATGGATTATCTATTTTAGTAAATTTACAAGAATTCGGGGATGTTATTTTGCCTAAGAGGTTTTCGACGCTGGTTGATCAGCTAGAACAACTCAATGCCGATTTCCAAACGAAAACAATGTACATGAAAGTTTTACTGGCAAGTGGAAAATATCCTCAGATTGAATTTACAGAATAGCACACCATGATTAACATAATGTAAGTATCTTTTATCTTATCATAGAGTTTTGTTGTGTGTTTCTAGGAGAGCATTTCTTATGTGTAAAATATTGAGACTAAGGAAGAAAATCGATCTACAAATTGCGATCAACAAAAATATTGTTCATTTAGTTCAGTTAAAAATATAAATCAACGAGAATGCAACATTTCAAGGAAGAAGAAGATTGAAGCCCAAAAATTCTCATCAACATATTGATTTAATGTAATCATTTTATCTTAAGTTGAAATGTAACAATTCAATAATAATAAACATTTCATATTTCTTATGTGTGTATATTATTTCACCAATGATTTTTTTTATAAATTCAATATAAAACTACATACATTTAAGTGTGTGAGATGTTGCAGTGGAAATTGGTTTTAAGTTAAAATAAAACAGAATTAAATGAATATAAAATTATATTTATTTTTCAATTCTGGAAATAAGAAACATTTTTTAGTATAGTAGATAACAATAAAATAATAAATTATTACCATTTTATAAACCCACACCACCACCATTCCCCCTTCAACGTAGAAGCAGGCAGTATCGTATACTGCCTGCATCCCCCGTGGTGGCCATGGTGTTGGGTGATGTTCCCCAGAAGGGGACACCACAACAGGATATTGCTAAAAGAATCAAGATATAATTAAACATTTTAATTGTGAAACAATTAAAAAATAATAAACTTACTTTGTGCTGCTCAGGGCAATAACTGTTTTACTGTCTCTACAACTAGAAAAGAGAAGATAAAGTTTGTGATAGAAATAGCATTCTATTTTACGTTCTTGACTTACGCTCATCCATGTTTGATGGAATCATGCACTTTTTGCTGGCATTGTATAGCAACATGTGGTATTTATAAATATCCGCGAGAAGCAGGCCTTCTACGTCATCACAACATGAGTAGAAGGTAAGCGGGGGCAACAAGTGGTTCTGTTCTCCAAGTTTTAGTTTGTGCGCGCACCTCAAGCAAGATGTTTGGTGAAATAAGTGATCACATTGTAGCGAATCTAAACAAAAGTTGTGTGCTTCTAAAATCTCAAGCTGAAGTGGATAGATTCATAAAACACATCAACAGAACAATATTAACCATATCTCGTGCAATTAAAAGTGGTGAGTTTCAAAAGTTGAATTGCAAATTAGAATCAAATCTATCAATATTAAAATGTCTAAAAGAACAATTAAAAGAACGGAAGTCTGCAAGGCTCCGAAAGAGAATAAGGGGTTTATGTTGGAAGGATGTCACTTCTTGTTTTTCAAGTCGTATGTGTACTGGCATTATTACAAATTTAAAATTCAAAGATCCAAATCAGTTCCTAAGATATGCTTTCCGAAGTTTCTCGATTAAAATTAAAAAGAATTTGAAAAACTCTTTATTAAAAGTCAACACAATATTTTATGGTAAATTTTTCCTTCCATCTAGTAACACTGTGGAAATAAAATCATTTTCTACTCGAAATTCAGTAATTGATCAAACAACAAACTTGAAGAAATTTTATGATGAAAATGTAGTCAACAAACATCTATCAAAGCTGTCAGAATTTTCTGAAATGGGCAGCGGTTGGAGTTTAGTAGAAATTTTATATCTCAAAGTTAACATAAACTATTATCAGCCATTAACAGTAGGTTCATATATTGAACTACCTGTAGATATTCAAAATAAGAAAGCTGTAATTAATATCAAAAATTATGATGACTTTTGTATATTATATTGTTTGACAGCTTCTTTATACCCAGCACGCCATCATGTAGACAGAGTTTCTTCTTACCCCAATTTTTCCACAATTCTAAAATATGAAGGAATTAACTTTCCAATATCGATAGAAGACATTGACAAGTTAGAGATTCTAAACAACTTAAGTATAAACGTTTTCGTCTTATCAAAGAAAACGAATGATTTAGATAAAGAGAAGCATGACGTTAAACCATATCGAATTAGTACTTTCAAGAGTGAACAACATGTAGATTTATTGCTTATACAAAAGAGGGGACAAAAACATTTCTGTCTCATAAAGGATATATCACGCTTAGTTCGTACACAAATTACTTGTTCTAAAAATAAAACTTTCATTTGTAAGACATGTTTAAATCATTTTAGTAGTGATTACCATTTACAAAAGCATACACAAAATTGTTCCAATGTAACACCAAAATTGGAAATGCCTAGTGATGGTGATAAATATATATATTTTAAAAATTATTCAAAGAAGGAAAAGGTGCCCTTCATATTGTACTGTGATTTCGAGTGTTTATTGCAGCGGATAGATAATGATATAACTATAGAACAGAAGCACACACCCATGAGTGCAGCATATTTCTTAAAATGCGACTTCAATGATTCATTATCTAAATTTAATTCTTATAGGGGTGAAAAATGTGTAGATTGGTTTATTACAGAGTTGTATAATATCATCAAATCAATCGAGCCATACTATTCAACAGTGGTTCCCATGAAAAAATTAACTAATGAAGAACAACATCGATTTTTAACTACAACTATATGTCACATTTGTGAACAAAAATTTGGCATGTTTGACGAACGTGTTTATGATCACAATCACTTAACTGGAAGATTTAGAAATGCAGCTCACAATAATTGTAATTTGAATTATAAAATATCTAATCAGGTACCAGTAGTTTTTCATAATCTTAGTGGTTACGATGCACATTTATTTATTATTGAGTTAGCGAGGAACATAGATGGTAGAATATCACTTCTACCCATTAATAAAGAAAAATACATAGCATTCTATAAATATATCGATGGTTCCAATTTAATTCTAAAATTTATAGATTCATATAGATTCATGGCAGAGAGCTTAGAAAAATTGGCACTTTATCTTAATAACGATGAGAAAACAATCACAAGGTCTCACTGCAATAGTCTAGATGAATTTAAATTGCTGACTCGGAAGGGGATATTCCCATACGAATATATAGACAGTTGGGAAAAATTAAATGAAACCAAACTTCCTCCACAGTCATCATTCTATAGTCAGTTGAATGAAGAACACATATCTAACGAAGATTATACACACGCACAACTAATCTGGAAACATTTTAATATTAAAAATATAGGAGAATATTCTGATATATATTTAAAAACTGACGTTCTGCTACTGGCTGATATATTTGAGAATTTCCGTGAAAATTGTTTGAAAACCTACCGATTGGACCCTGCACACTATGTTTCTTTGCCAGCCTATTCCTGGGACTGTCTTCTTTTTTATTCTAAAGTTAAAATCGAGTTACTAACTGATTATCAAATGCTAACTTTTATAGAGGATGGTGTTAGGGGTGGGGTATCCCAGGTATGCAACAGATATGCAAAGGCAAATAATAAATATGTAAAAGATTACGATCCATCAAAACCAGCCTCCTTCATCGCATTTTACGACATTAATAATTTATATGGGGCAGCAATGTCTTCTTACCTCCCCTATGGCGGGTTCGAATGGGTTGACAAAGTTGATTTAAACCAAATTTTAACCTTAAATGAAAATTCAGATGTCGGATTCATCTTGGAGGTTGATCTCATGTACCCAGAACATCTTTTCGAACTACATAAAGACCTTCCTTTATGTCCAGAGAAATTAATACCACCAATTGGTAAGTACACAAAGCTCGTAACCACTTTTTACCCAAAACTAAATTATGTTGTGCATTATAGAACTTTACAATTGTATGTGAACCTGGGAATGATTGTAAAAAAGGTACACAGAGTTTTAAAATTTTTTCAGTCAGCATGGATGAAACCATATATAGACCTGAACACAAAACTAAGGGAAAATGCACAGAACCCCTTTCAGAAGTGTTTGTACAAATTTCAAAATAACAGTTGCTTTGGCAAAACAATGCAGAACGTTAGAAATTACAAAGATGTTCGATTGGTTTCCAAGTGGGAGGGTCGTTATGGTGCAAAGGCTCTAATAGCAAATCCACGATTTCACAGCTCTACAATATTCGATGAAGAGCGTGGAATAGTCGTTATTGAAATGAACAAAGAGAAGATAAAATTTGACAAACCAATTTATATTGGTTTCTGCGTACTTGATATATCCAAAACTTTTCTATATGACTTTCACTATAATTATATTAAAAAGGAACTTGGTTCTAAAGCAAAATTGTTGTACACCGACACGGACTCTTTAATATATGATTTCAAAGTTGACATGTACGAAATGATGAAACGTGATATCCACAGATACGACACATCTGACTACCCCGAGAATAATATATTTGATATGCCTCGAGTTAATAAGAAAAAAATTGGTTTAATGAAGGATGAACTAGCAGGCGATGTAATGCTCGAGTACGTAGGACTAAAATCAAAAATGTATAGCTATAGAACCATTGAACAAGAAAAGAAAAAATGCAAGGGTATTACGAAAACTGCACTCAAAAAAATAACATTTAATGATTATCTAGAATGCTTAAATAATAAAGATATATTAACATCAAAACAAAGATTATTTAGATCAAAAAAACACATGATTTCTACTGTAGAAATAGATAAATTAACGCTAACTCCATACGATGATAAAAGAAATATAAATTACTTTACGAATGAATCTGTTCCATGGGGGTATAAAAGTTGTGGTGGGGAAACTAGCAAGTAACCATAAAACAGATTATTAGTTTTTTAGTTATAATTTATCAACAATCGTGTAAAGATGTGTGACTACTTTGAAGTTCAGTGTGATGTTTTCCGTAACCTCAAAGGTACATATGTCACATATCTAAAGAAATACATCTCTGAAAATAATTCACAGGCTGTAGAATATTTGTTGACTCAGATTGCAATACCTGAAGAACTGTTGAGTTATAAATACTTAAATAATGTATCTGTCGAAATTCTTGATCTTCTGATAGAATCGAAACGCCAAACTGATGAAATAGTCGAAAATGTTTTGCATTTAATTGGTAAAAACGAGTGTTCAAATGAATTAGATTTTGATTATATAACTTCACTATCTAGGGAAATTGCATGTAAGTATTCGAATGAGAATTACAAAACGTTTTTTCTTCTAACTTTGTTAAGTAATCATGGAACTGTGAAACCGTATTTTGTTGGCAATATTGTGTGTAACTATAAGAATTTACGATACTATTGTGATAAAATTGTTTGCGATGGATTGTACTATGCAAACAAAGATTTTGTTTTGAAATTTTTAAAAGTGGTTGAAAATAATTGTGCTATTAGCTGGAAATTTCGATTTGAGCCAATGTCTCGTCAAAGTCATAAGCAAATAATGCGTTGGATTGTTGATAATTTACAGAAAGGTAACAAGGGGCAACGAGTCGGATGGGAAAGCGTGCCGGATTCTGGACTTTCGCCCTCTGCAAACTTACAGGATTATTTGAGCACATTAAATATAATTGATAAATATACGGATTTAAATATGTAATATTAATCTTAATAAAGTACTTTTGAGCAAAATTTGGGTGTTTGTGTGTTTTTTTTTTTTTCTTTCCTCTGTTTACAATTTCAGGAAATAAGTTAATTGAATTGGGTAAGTAAGTGCAACGTGAAAGAAAAAAAAAAACATAGGTAAGTGTATGATTATTTATTTTAATTAAAAACACACATATGAAAATACATTTTAAGTAAAAAAACTTATATAAAATAATTTTCAAGCCACTCTTTCAAATTTTCATCACTGTTCTTAACTTTTTGAGGATGCTCCTGTTGTAACTCTTGTTGTTGGTGTTGTTGTTGAGGTCGAACTTTCCACAGCTGTGTTGCTACATCTAATAAATTTTCATTAATGTTCATTCTATTCAACCATTCAGCCTGTAGAGCTAATATAGAATTTAAAGGATTGGAGCTGTTGGTAAAACACTCTGCCAACTGCAGAAGGTCATTGACACCGAGCGATACTAAAGCACCATATGATGTCATGTAGTACAACCACATCTTGAATAGAACTAGTTAAAGAAACCAGAATGAATTGTTTTATATGAAAAAACTAACCAATCACGAATAAGATGTGTATTTTGATATGCGCACAACAAATTATTATTTTCATGCTTCCCACAATGATACTTATTGTCCTTTTTTAATGATGCTAACGAGGGACAACCAAAGTCTTCAATATTAATAATAGAAAAATCAGTTAATATCTTTTCTAACCATCGCTTTTTTTGCAATCCTTTCACAATTATATGACATTTTTTATCAATACCAGATTCGAGCAAGAGTGGAATTAAATTAGAATGTTCTTCACAACTATCACTGTCCCACTCGACTCCATGCACATAAGAAGTTAGATATTTCACTTGCTTCTGTAACGCTCTATCTAGATGTTTGAACTTTATGTTGAATTTAAAAAATTTATGAATCACGACACTGCAAGAACTAACTCGCAATAATGACAATTCTTTGCAAATAAATTCACTATCTTTGAATTGGAAACCTTGCACGTCGAGAACCCAAGTGTTTGACATGATGGTTGCACTTACAATGATCTAATCATACCTGTAAGAGGCGTATATTTCAACACGCGATCATGTAGAATGAGACAGTAAAGTGCCGTTTTGTCAGGAATGTCATTTCTCGATTCAAACTCTAAACGAATATCAACTGCACCTGTGTTTAACGTTTCATTTTGTCGTGAACAATCGATTACAAATATAGTATGACCTCCTTTAAACTGTAGTGGTGTCAGGACAGGTTCGCTTTTTCTATTATAATATGAAGCTTGGAATTTAGAATACATCTCATAGAAAACAATAAATTGGCTCTTATCAAAATTAGCGTTAACTGCTTCATATGGAAACTGTTCACTATTGAGATATAAACGAATATTACTTATATTGCAATGTTGAAATGTAGACTTATTTTTCATAAAGCTATTCTTTTTGTCGGTTTGAAATCCTACTATAACATAACGAGGTTTTTCGAGTTGACTGCTTGATTTTATCGTCCAGGTGTGTTGTCTTGATTGCGGAATTTGAGCGTTCTCATACAATTGCCAGCTTCTAAACGCAATATCCAGCTCTATTCCACTTGATATGTATTGTAAAAGTTGCAGTCGTTCCGCATCAGAGACTGTAATATGAGGCATCCTCCAGGCAATTTTGGAAATTTCAATTTTAATTTTCTCATTAGCATCAGTTGTATAAACGGCATTTTCGTCAGTATTGCTTCTAATAAGCACCAGTTCTTGATGAACATTTAACAAAATTTTTTTATAATCTTCTGCAAAACCTAAACAATATTTTAATGGGATACATACGTCGAAAGAACCCGATTTATCAACACCATTAAATAAATTAAAATTAAAACCTGCCATATCAGCCATATCAAATTCATTTTTATTGAATGATGCTAAAGCTTTAAGAGTACAAGCTATACCTGGATTTCTAACACGATCAACCACTTTGCCTCCAATCTCATAATGTATTTCTTCGAATAAGTGTACAAAGCCATTATTAACAAATTTGGTAACAGTTGGTACCTTACCATCCTCAGTTAGTATTTTACCTTGTATATAAATGCTGCTTTCTGAGGGCACTGTATACAGATCTTGCTGTTGAATTGGAATTCGAATTTCGTCATTGTGATTAAAAGAATTTGAGGTGTAAGGTGAATGGGAGTGCACTTCAGCTCGTACAATAGAGTTTTCAAATTCGACTGACTCTGTTACGTTTAAAATATCCATTCTGTCGCAACCGATAGCCCAGCGATTGTAGAAAATATCTATTTAGGGGTGTTAACTGCTCGACAGCTGAATGTTGAGTGAATTTTGACTGTATATGCATCGGTTTTATATAATGTGTTGAAGATGGCGATGTACAATTAAATTTTAGACCCATTATTTTTTGCTCTCTCTCAAATGTAGTCTAGTCGTCACGACTTCTTCTCTGAAATTGATCAACTTTCCATTTTGATCGACTATTTTAAGCACTATAGCATCAATTTCGTTTGTATTTAGGGGCATATAGATTACATTTTGAGGGGTTTCAATTATTTTGTACCCTGGTGGTACAGATGGAAAGAATTCATGTATTGTATGAACTGACGTATTATTGTTATAGGCTCCTTGTACAATATTACATTCAACCTTAATTGTATTCACTCTTAGAATATTGACAATATGCTCAGATGTGTGAGGTGAGCTTTGTGGTTTAAGTACTTTTCCATAATCGAAACCTAATAGTGTTCCTATTGAATTTGGCACATTAAAATCAACATCCTTATCGCATTCGATGATACACTTCAAGGTGTTATTATTTGCTACAATATTAAACTTTACTTTGTCTTTCTTTTCTTTGAGTTTTGCAATAACCACTTTATTAATGTCTGCTAGTTCATAAGAACCAACAGGTATTTCAATTAAATGGTCATCTACTTTAAATGCATTATTTGTTTCGTCAATATTGGGTACAGCATTATACGTCTCAAAGTTTATTAACCCCAATTCATAAACTCCATTTAAACGAATTGGAGGACTATAGTGTGCTTCCAGAATAGATGTATTACCGGAAAGTGTGAAAGTATGCATGGCTCAACGGTTACTACGTAAATGAATAAATTAATCATCTTGTAGGAATTTTAAACACAGCTGTCCACAGTTGCTCGATTCGTAGGTCTGGTATGATTTATGATTATATTTAATTGTCACTTTACCACCACTGTTAAAATAATTTACAATTTCTCTGGGGGGTTTCAAGTTACCGAAACTATCAAAATATTCAACTAGATTTCCTTTCTTTATATAACATATCCAATGAGAGCCGAAATTTTTCACACTGTCAAGGTTTATTATGCCACGTTCGTTCTTCTTGTTAATTTGTTTAGGTAAATTGTCGCGCATAAATACACCTCTAAAATATGGTACATCTCTAGTATATTTCTCTAACTCAATGTTTGTTAGCGCTTTCGACGACGAGCTGGCCTTTTTTTTTTAAACCACCCCCAGTCTTATCATAAGGTTTCAAGAACAAACCCTTTCCGGTTGCCTCCATTGCTTTATTGTGTCGCTCAAGTTCTTTCAATTTTAATTTTGCTTCTTTACTATCATTAACTGCCTTTGCAATCGAAGCTGTCCCGCCCATCAAACTCCCAAGGGCGCTTATTCCAGCCAGAATTGGTAATAGTGGTAAGAAACCACCAATTTTGGGTGTCTGGACTATTCTCTTCTTTTTCCTTCCAGTCAGTTTTCGTTTTTTTACTGATGCAATGGCGACCATAACTGAACCAACCTATCGTTACAACAGACAAATAAGAAATGAAATGTTTTAAGAGCATCACTCAAATAAATTAGACTGTCAGTGCGATGTTGACCATGAAGCTGATCAAACAAAAGTGCTGTCTCGATGTGAGTAATTCTGAGATTATCGAATCAAATCATGTGCGGAAGCACGGTGATTTATTTCCATCTACTGTTCGTTGCATAATTAGTGGAAGTAGCGGCTCTGGAAAAACACACCTGCTCATTTCCATGTTGGAGCATATAAACGGGTTGCGTTTCGAAAACTTGTATATATATTGTAAAAGTCTCTATCAACCAAAGTATGAATACTTGAGGGAATTATTTCGTCAATTGGATCCAGCAATTGGATATTACGAGTACTCTGACGATTCTGAAATAATACATCCATCTGAAGCAAAGGAAAATTCGGTATTTGTTTTTGATGATATAGCTTGTCAGAAACAGTCAATCATTCGCGATTACTTTAGCATGGGTCGACATAAATCAATAGATAGTTTCTACTTATGTCAAACTTATGCACATATCCCCAAGCATTTAATTCGAGATAATGCAAACTTTCTAATCATTTTTAAAACCGATGACTTAAATCTTCAGAGAATTTTTTCAGACCATGTGCACGGTGATGTGAGTTTTAAAGTTTTCAAGGAAATGGCATCATTGTGTTGGTTAGATAAATACGGTTTTCTAGTTATAGATAAAGAAAGCGATTTGAATGGCGGACGATACAGAAAAGGGTTCCATTTCTATATAAAACAACTGTAGCATTCAATTCACTCAGTATAGCAAACGTATTGAACTAGATCGGTTCCTTTAAAGTTATTTGAACAAAGGGGTTTTTAAAGCGGTCGCTTGGTTATTAGCGCTCGGTTTGATTATTAGGGGTCGGTCGGTTGGATTGTTTCTAAAATCATGAATTCCACTGAAACAACTATTAGATTAATAAAAGCCAAGAAAAACATAAAGAAAAAATTAGCTGCACTTAAAGCTAATAAAATGTCGTCTGAAGAGTACATTCAAAGAACATATAAGCCACTTACAGACTCATTGCGAACAATTATTACAAATGTACCAACAAATGCCATAAAAATTGAAAAAGAAGAACAGAAAGCTAGTATTGACAAGGGTGAGAAACAGGAAATATCTGCTGAGGGAGAACCACCAATAGCGACTTCCCCTGTTGCGAAGAAGAAGAAGAAACGCTATGGCCGCAGTTCATTACCCTTGGAAGATGAAGATGTATTTGAGGCATACATAGAACCTGGAACACAGTCGCCTACTCCTGCCGAAGAAAGTACTCAAATATACGATGAAAATTCTTTTCGTATGTATCTAGAGCAATTTCCACCGTTGGCAAGTCAATATATTGGTGGTTTAATTAGAGATGTAGATGGTGAATTTGATACTGGTCATTCTGGCGTTCGTCATGATGCTGATGTAGATAGATTTTATCTTGGGAACGGTGAATTAGAATTTGACAATAGAAATGATAACATAGTTGTAAAAGGGAAAGAATACAGGGGAACTAAAGGGCTGTACGAGCTAATATTTAAAAAGAATCCAACAGATTTTGATTTGGAAGATAGAAAGAACTATAAAGAGATACTTAAAAGAACAGATGCTGCCCGCGTAAATCATGATGCGAGCAAACAAATTGCTGGTAATAAATCTAAGAAATATACACAAATTATAGCACCAATCCTGCAAGATCCAGCACTTCCTAACGCACCGACAACAAGTTCACTTTCGCGGTCAAGAACTGGCAGCTTGAGATCTGGTAGACTTGGTTACGGGTTGATTGAATATAATAACAAACCAATTGAATATACTTACTGGAATGACCCGAATGAATTAGTTAATCGATTGCGGCTACTATTGGCATCTGAAAGAGCTGGAAATAATGCACATGCAAATGAAATTCAAAGCATTTTAGAAGAGTTGCGAGAAGCTCATATTATTGTATAAAATCACAACATTCACCATTTTCCATATTAGTTTAACCATGACTATTGACAAGTTTGGTAGACATATTGGCACCATTGATATTGCGTATGGTTACACATGTTTGCCAATCAACGGTTCATTTAAACTAAATTATTCAAAGCTATTAATCGAGTTCTCGGTGAATCTTACTAATACCGATGTCTATACGTTTCCCTTAGAAACAGGACAAATTTCATCCGTTAAGATATATCCGAATGACCTGTCATTACAAATCAATGACAATCCCACTAATTACAACAATAAAAATCTTATTGGTGTTAATCTAGCAAAAGGAGATAAAATTTCTTTTCATTTTAATGTGATTAAATCTAAAGCTACATCGACGGCAACAACAACAAAACCCTTTCATGTGGAACTGATTATTAAGTATCCAATTCAAAAATGAACATTAAACGTCAAGTTGTTGACGAACTACATAAGCCCGCTAGGAAAACTTTTAAGCGAAGACGAGTGGTTGTAAAAGGTCTAAATGACTTATATCAAGCTGACTTGGTTGAGATGATTCCATATGCACGTCAGAACAGTGGATATAAATATATTTTAGTCGTAATCGATGTATTTAGTAAATTTGTTTGGGCCAGTCCAGTTAAAACAAAGTCTGCAAAAGATGTAACGAACGCAATGCTCAAAATTTTGAAATCACAACCGCAACCACCAAGAAATTTGCAAACAGACCTTGGTAAAGAGTTCTATAACAAAGACTTTTCCACTTTAATGAAAAAATTCAACATCAATCATTACTCAACCTTTAGCTCAATGAAGGCGTCGGTGGTGGAACGTGTAAACAGAACTTTGAAGTCGATGATGTGGAAGGAGTTTAGTATGCAAGGTTCCTACAAATGGATTAAACTATTACCAGATATTGTCTCTAAATATAATAATACAAAACACTCTACAATTAAAATGAAACCTATCGATGTAGATTCTAGTAATGAGTCGCAGTTATTAAAAACTGTTTATACTATTGTTAAGCTAGGGAATCTGATTACGAAATTTAAACGGAATGATCATGTAAGGATCTCAAAGTATCGTAGTATATTCGCAAAGGGTTATAATCCAAGTTGGAGTAATGAAGTATTCATTGTAGATAAAGTAAAGCACACGAATCCAACATACAAATCAAGAATCTAATCAAACGAGATGATATACATATATAAAAAACTAACTGGTATATATAGATAATACGAATAATACGAGATGCATACTTATAACTTATACGAAATACATACATAGTAAAAAAACTCTAAAATAAGTAAATGAAATTATACTATCGAAATACGAATGAGGAACATCCTAAATAAATAAATGAAATAATACTATCGAAATACGAATGAGGAACAAATATAAATTCTAATGAAAAAGCGAATAGAGATATGTACATACCTAGTTGTAGTTCATACAATAAGTACTAATTATCACAGATATATAGGACAGACATCAACAATAGGTTTGTTCGAGCAGCAGTAGAAAAACTACCCGACTAGTTGGGTATTCATCTACGCATACGCAATTGAGATTTTGCCCCTCCAAAATTCCTTTGCGCATGCGTAAAAGAATACCCAATTAGTTGGGTACTTTTTTACTGCTGCTCGAACAAACTTAATACCTAACGCATTGAGTTATGATGGTGATGATGATGATGACGACGTTTCATCTATTGTTACATTTGGATCCATTGTGGCTTCGAGGTTAGCCGCTGCTGTATCATCTTCACTAATTGGTATTTTTTATTCTGGCTCCGTTATTTTTTTACGTGATGACATAGAAATAATCTTGTTTTGTTTCGTCGAAGGCCTTTTAAATGATTCTTTGGCTGCATTGATGGATGGTGGTGATGTTAATGATGATGTTGTTCCTGTGATACGCATCTCGCTATCAGAGAGATTGACCATCGAATTTGTTAAAATTTTCTTTGGTGGTAGTCGAATCACTTTATCATATTTCTGTTTGGCTCCACGACGACGTGTCTTGGGTGTTACATCAACGTTATCATCATTTCTATCATCATCATCAATGTATTCGTATCGTGGTCTCTTTACGGCTACTGGAAGTGTTTTCAATTTCGTTGATTTTTTAACAATAGGTGGCGCAGTTGATACTTTTTTTGTTCTTTTAATTTTTCTAGACATATCGTTCCTTTTCTCAGTATCACTATCACTGCTGCTGTCACTGCTGCTACTATTACTACTACTACTAGTACTACTACTACTACTGTTGCTGCTGTGATCAGTTTCAATGTATTCTACAGATTTTATTTTACTTGACTCTTTCTTCTTGTTTGTCACCTTCTTCTTATTTTTTTTAGATGGCTGTGACGTAATAGTAATAGCAGGAGTGATGGTGTCCCGTGTGAATGATTTTCTAATAACTTTTCCAGTTTTTTTATCGCGCACGAATGTACCGGTAGAATGATGTATAAGTGCTGCGTTCGATCTTTGAATGGCCAACGATACTCATGATATATCTGGAGTTATTTGTTGGCTAGTAGAGGGTGGGTACTCTTGTATAATTAGTGTCGATGTAGAAGGTCGAATCGAATTCTGTAACGGTGGCGATGACATATGTTTTTCGTTGTCGTTATCATTTAGATTACTATTAATCTTCGACGATGATGACCGATTAGTAGTAATTAAATGAGCACGATGTTTTTTTGATATATGTTCGTCATTATCACTATCATCGCACCGTTTTCTTTTATCATTATCATCATTATCAGTAGATACTAATACCATTGGTGGTGATTCCGTCGTCGTCGTCGGTTTCCGGATCTGTTTGGGTCGGTGCGGTACCTGCGGATGATCATACGTAACATATTCTGGTATTTTAAATTGTCGACCGAGCGTTAAACATTGAAGAATTTTATCGATATCTTTTTTGGTTAGCGCGGGAACCTTTAAATCCGCAACATCAGGAGCCGTCCTAATCTTTTCTTCGGGATTTTTTGTAAACTCTTGCTGGATATATAGATAATGGCCTTTGATCTCTTTTTCAGAGCACTTATCGACTGAGAGATTCATCTTTACATCCAGCAACGATACTGCCAATCTATAGAATGATTCTGCTGGTTATGCTGTAGTCCTTATCGAGGGCTTCTTGCGTAGGTCCGACGAAATCACTAAATTCGATCGGCACTCTGTACGGTTTTGTACCCTCATGCACAGTAGGTAAATATTTACCATTGATATACTGTCTGTTGCCATCCACACCATATCGAAACGCTATCGGTCCGCTCCATCGGGCGCGGACACGATTCTTTAGTTGTTCGATGAATGTTTCGCCAGAATGATTAGGCATGCAGTCTTTTGGCCATTTAGTTTCATTGTTTAGGATCTCAAGACATGGCAGACATGCACAACAGTATATCTTTGGATAGAACGGTCTAGTAGTTCCTTCGAAATCACCACCCTCGTACTTGGTCAAGTCCTTCTCGTCCTAAAATTCTAATATGCACACTCGATGAGGAATCTGTTGTTTTCTTGTAGTGTATTGTTCGTCGTCTTGATGTTTTTTCTTCTGTTCTGGAACACCACACAACAAACAGTAATTGGTTCGAATGTATCGCCGCCCGCATGGAAATTTTACGTTTGGTGATGATGGCATTTGGTTATAACTGGGCAATTGGAAAGTGGTATATTGAAGGGATACATTTTTCTTGGCTACGGTTGTCATTTGTTTTGCAATTATTCTCGGAATCGATTTACAATTAGTCGCAACACCACTAGTACCAGCAATAACAGGAACAGATGGAACAGCAGTAGCAGCAGAAGTAACAGCACCAGATGATGGAGTAACTACAGCAGCAGATGGTGGAGAATGAAGAGCAGCAGTTTTGCCGTAATCATAATCATCGTCGCTTTTTTCTTCATTATCGGTATTAATGATGTTCTGAGCATAAGATGTGGAAGCAGTTGGTATTTTATCATCTTTCTTTTCATCCATTGGGTATGGTTTATTTTTAAAAGCGTCGATTATATATGAATTTTTTGCAATATCCTTGATTTCGGCAACGAGATCTTTAATTTCCTCCTTTGAGACCGGATACTTGTCGATATTTGTATAGATGTCTTCGATAGGCTGTTTGAATCGTAGTCCTTCTCTATATAAATATCGCACAAGATTAGTTCCAAATTAGAACCCTCCTCAGATTTAGACAGCCGTGTGACATCATCACCGCAATCACTACTGCTATCATCGTGCTCTCCTTCACTCCTGCTGTTGTCGTCGTCGCTTCCGCCATAATCGAATGCTCTATCGTTGTCCATGTAATTGAAATTGTTCTTTCCGACCTCATCATAATACGATAAATATCGTCGGGTTAAAGGTAAAAGTCACTAACTAACATCTAAAATAATTACGAAAATCTGACTTTAAGATGTATTACCAACAAATATAATGATATTTTCTTGATAATTAATGCATTTTCGAGTACTTAGAACACTTATTGATCGCCTCCTTGTACAAGATGCCCATTTGGAAGCATTTGACTACAATTAATTCGTGTTTCAAGAAAATGTAACAAAATGTTAGTTAGTGACTTTTACCTTTAAGCCCACGATATATAGTCGCAATAAGTTCTCTATCCTCATTTAGATACATGATTTTGCGATTCTATCGGCAAAAATTTCCTAATTAACGGCAATAGTCTTATTGTTACCCGTATCGTTGGGTCTTTAGACGGTATAAATGTACTATAGTACCAATGTCTACGCACACCAATTTGTTGCATCTGATGAGGTTTATTTTCGGGAAACGTAATCGTATCGACTTCAATTGTACCAGCATCGTTCGGGAATGACATTGATCGGCATTGGGATTATGATCAAAGTTGTCCTTAAGGATTGCTTTATAGTTTGTTGGTCCGCGCTCGCAAGCTTCGACGATAGCTTGCACTTTCTGTTGAAAATAATCCTTATGGGTATCTTTCAATTCAACATTGATATCGGAAACGTTATCCGAATAAACGAATTCCTCGACAACGTTATTAAAGGGGATCTTTGGCGAAGTTCGATAATGCTTTGATCATATCATTAATGAAGTCGATACGACCCAACTGCTGCTCGGTATAACGTTTTTTAGGTTGGATACTATTGGGAGCGGATTTACCTACCTTATACGCTTGGTTCTTTTCGGCAATAAGGACTGGTATTAATGCCGACGTTATTAACACCCTCAAAACAACATCCACGTACGGTTCAACGTCGACCGTATTGAATACGTACGCATCTTTTTGCCAAATTATTGTGCATTGTCAAATAACGTATATAAGAATCTAAGTACATTGTAGCGCTCTTGATGCTGGCAGGTGGCAATGGCCCCAAACGAACCTGTTCTATGGCATGGATTAGAGTGGGTGTTGCCTGTATTGGAATGTATGCGTTGATGAGTTGTATTGGGCCGACGGTATTATATGACCCGGTCTTCACAATGAATGCCCCAATCGACTGCATGGCGTGTTTAATGAATCTCTTCATCTCCTCCACCAGATCCGATAAACAGTTCCATTTGGTGCCGTTTAGTAGGTCTCCGAAAAAGTCCAACAGTTCGTGTGTAACAATTTTAATGTGACCTAACTGTTCCGTAGTATCCGCCTTCACAGACATATACTGCACATTGCAGTAGCACATGAAATTATAATGACCATGAAGGATATACATCAAGGTGTGTGGGCACTTGTAATGATGAATCCCCAACAATCAAAGAGGTAATACCATACTGATCGTGTGTCTCTGTCCATGTAAGATTCAAAAACCGTAAAATGCGTTTTCATGTATAGCAGACACTAACGCGATAATGTGATGACGGTTCTCTTAATAATAATAATTGTCTTTATTCACCCAACAAGATTAACAAAGAAAAACAGTTACAATTCGTAAACATGTCAGCACAAAGTTGCATGAACTGGCGAGGTTCAGCTCTCTTTAAATAAAATTGAGCTGCTTTTACACCTAACCATAACCTAACCTACAATAACTTAAGGTACTCATAAAAGAAACTAATAGCAATAATAATGCGCATAATACATAATACAAAATAAATAACTTAATTTACCACCATCTAAACAGATCCCGTGGCCAGCAATTCACTGCATTAAGGAAAAATAAAATAAAATGTTATGTATATAAATAAGCTAACAAATCTCCATATGTAAAAAAATTAGAGAGAAAAAAAAATAATAATAAGCAATTTACTCTCTCGCCCATCCAGTGCGCACTGCAACCGCCACACAGCCTACCGAAACTGACCGACGAACAGCATATCAAAGAGCTTTCTTCGATACGAATGCAAGCCTAGCGATTTTATACTTGGAGTGATGGAATTATCATGTAGTGCAATCTGTCATTGGAACGATCTGCTATACAATTCTTGAAAAGTTTAAATTTTCCAAAGGTACGAGATTATATAAATGTTGTATATCAGTAGAGGGCACATCCGGATTACTCTTCATTTTATCATGAATCTCTTGAATTATGTACGCCAAACGGTTCTTGGCGACGAGTCGTGGTTCTTCTCGTTTATAATGAATGAGATCGGTTGAAGAATGTAACCAATACAGACAAGTTAAGATTTCTATTTCTCCCATGGCAAAATAGTACCGTGATAGTTTTTTTTTTTTCGTCGTCGTTTGATGTCTTTTGTTGGTATTATTATCATCATTATCATCGTCATTGTCATCATCGTCGCCGTCATCACCACCATCATCGTCATCTTGACTATCGTACATATTATTCATATCAATTTGATCGTAGTCTTTAATCTCTACGAAATTAGTATTGATTGTTTTGGTATTTCGAGTAGCAAAATGATGTTTAGTGATCCCATAGAGAGTTTTAATGATATGGACGGCCGGAACAACCATCACCTTTGGTATCGCACCGTATGCCAAAAAGTGAGAATCCATATCACATTTATGATTTACAATTGGTACGTCTACATAAAATACGGACACTGGTTGTGCCTGCAACGATCGTAGATTCATGCCATATTGTGTTGGCGCAAATTTGAAATTCTTAACATCTGGGCTACCGGCCTCTTCAAACACTTTCGACAATTCGTATAATGTAGTCATTGCGCCATAATATAATGTGTTTGAATCGTGCGGAGTCTTTCGTTCTTTATCATCATCAATAATCATCGACACAGTCGGCATGGGAATTGGCATCATATCGGTTTCAAATCCAAGGTGTTTAGGTTGCGTTATGGTGGGGATCTTGGGCTTATTCACATTGTGCGGAACCAATACTATAGACTTCTTGAATTTGGGTGTGATTCTTTTGATGAGATAATTAGTCTTCTTATTTTTCGATCGAAGTATCCTATCGCTCATCGATTGCGGTGCCATAAAATCCATTAATTCATCAAATTGTTGAATAATTTCCGGTGTTTCATCCTCTTCGGAAAATTATCGAAAATTGAATTGTTTATTCTCGCCACTCTCGTTGTTAGCAGTAGTAGTAGTAGTAGTAGTAGCAATAACACCATCATCTTCATTGTCGATAGCGTCAACAAAATCGAACGGTTGGTCGGGATTCGATCGAGTTTGAATCGCATTGTCTGAAACGATGATGATATCCTCTGGTGGTTGGAAATCTGAATCGTTCTCATCAACTACGGCAACTACGGCAACTTCTTCTTTTTCTCTTTCATTTTCATTGCGATAATCATCATTACTACTACTGCTACTGCTGCTAACGCTTCGAACTTATTTATCGTCAATTTTGATTGATTTCTTTGGGAATTGATACCGAGTCGGACGACCAGTTGGGTTATTTAGTATAATGTTCGTGATGATTTTAATGTTTTTGTTGTTGACATCTTCCTTTTCGATCTCGGTGTCATCGTCGCCATTATCATCATGTTCGTCATCAGCATCATTATATTTCACATTTTTGATAGCAGCGATCATTTTTAAATCTTTTCTAGCAGGTCGTATCGGTGGTGGAATAATATGTTGAATTGCTGCTGCTGCTGCACTCGTAGATGGTACAGCTACTGTTGCTGCGGCTGAACTCGCTGTTACGGTAGCACTCGTCGATGGTACTGTTGTTGTTGCTGCTGCTGTTACGCTTCCATTCGTAGATGGTGATGCTGCTGCTATTGCGGTTTCACTCGTATGTAGTACTGCTGTTACTGCTGCACTTGTAGATGGTGATAGTAGCAGTGGTGATGGTGTTTCAATAGATCGTAGGATGTTATCGTCTATGGTTAGTGGTGAAAATAATGGTGCCTGGTGGTTATTCTCGATGTTATCGTCTATGGTTAGTGGTGAAAATAATGGTGCCTGGTGGTTATTCTCGATGTTATCGTCTATGGTTAGTGGTGAAAATAATGGGGCCTGGTGGTTATTCTCGGACGCCGCTATCATCGTTTCATCCAAAGTTGGTCGCCACATATTTTATCTATCGTTGATTGCGGTTGATTTTTATATTGCTGTTGCTGATATAAAATACTTGAGGCACACTTTCCATACTGCTATTGTACGGTAACGATGACGAAATTGGCGGCATCTCACCAGCATCGGGAGGTTGCTGCTGCGGTGCTTGACCATCCATAACGGACGACATTGACGACGACGAAACGGCTGCTAGTGATGCTTGTTGTTGCTGCTGATGATGTTGAAATTATATATAATTATTATATGGTAAAAATACGTATGATGATGATGTCCGTCCTTCTATGTGTGTGGTTGCTTAAAAAAATCCTAGGATTGTGTGTTGGTGGGGCAAAATTCGTCGTCCTATGATAATTCGGATAGTTAGTATTAACTGTACCTTTATACTGGTATGGTACATACTGTTGATAATATTCGGACGTCGTTGGCTGCTGACGTACGTTCACCGTCGTCGGTACGTACTGTTGATAATGTTCGGACGTCGTTGGCTGCTGACGTACGTTCACCGTCGTCGAAATGTTGTTTGTCGGACGATAATAGGTCGCAATTGATTGATAGTTATCCTCTGGGCTATTTATATCGAAGTCGAAACCGTTGGATCTAAAATGAAAGAAACAAATTATACACACATGCGTAAAGGAACAATCATTGTCATTTTTTGTGGACTTACTAATAAGATTTTCCCAATGTGGTTTCCATTGGGGAATCAAAATTGCATAGTTTCGGTAATATGATTTCCGAACGTAAACCAAAATGATATTCGTAGTATGGTTTCTGTCGTTATAAATGTACATACGTATGGTTTCCGAACGTAAACCAGAATGATATTCGTATTATGGTTTCCGTTATGAATAGTATTGGTGTATATATAGTATGGTTTGCTTACTTTTAAGGAGTGGTGTTGTAGGATGTGGAGACGATGTGGAAAAGTGTATAATGAAACCATGTTAACTGTTGTAGAAAATTTAATATAATAAAAATAATTTGATATAATTGTAGGTTTAAGATATATGTACAATCAATACTTTGGTATAAGAATCTTCAATAGTTTTCGTGCATTACACTTTGGCACTAATTTACAATCACTTTGGTACATTTACATTATAATATATGTCGGAGATGGTAAATATTCAGAGTTCTTAATTTACTGACAATTGTAGAAATGTATAGGACACAAGGGCTCGTAGACGATCCGAAAACAACCACCGCACCGACTCTCGTGTATCAATTCAGTCTGTCTCTTGTTCTATCAGACGCATTTTGATACCTCTCGATTGTGTTTGTTTTGATTCCGTCCAGCATGTATCATATGCAGACATCGATGCGACATATATAAACTAGATAATAACGACTTAAGAATATAACGATTATTTTTACATATCTAAGTTTGCAATGAATAAGACAAGGAACTATACATATATGTATGTATAGTTCAATGGTCCGTCGACCCGCATACACAATATCTAGGCGCATCAAACAAGAAAACATCAAGACGCTGTGAAAAACACAAGTCAAGTCACCAACACGAAATAAACAAGTAAGTCCGATTCCTTTTATATCCTCTCCATATTCATTAGCATTGTTTTATGTTTATACACCGCAATGTCTAAAGTTTTAAAAGAAAAACTAAATGTGCAACGTGATGCATTGAAACGTCAACTAGCTACTTTCAAATCATTTTCAACCAGTGTAAATGACACAAACACGCCGCAATTGCAAGTTAAGTTAGAGAAAACAGATGCATTATGGGAAGCTTTCCAAGCTATAGAGATTGAGATCGAACTTTTAACCGCTGACGATAGCGAAAAGCACGCAATCGAGACAAAGGAGCGCGACGCGTTTGCTGACGATTATTTTTGGTGCGTTACAAAAGCTCGTGAGTCAAGTGAGTCATACCTCTACAGCAACAAATGGTGATTCCTTGGTCAAATTGCCTGCTTTAAGCCTACCTGAATTTCACGGTAATTTTAATGAGTACCTACAGTTTCGAGATACATTTGATTCTCCCATTCACAACAATAATTCTTTAAGTAGCATTCAAAAATTTTATTATTTGAAATCGACATTAAAAAGTAAAGCAGCAAATATTTTAAAAAACTTATCAATAACCGATGCAAATTATAACACAGCATTAAGTCTACTAGAAACGCGATACGACAATAAACGCGTTATTATAAACAGCCACATCAAGGCATTGATGGATTTAAAACAAATAAGCAAAGAGAGTCGATATAACCATCAAACAGTGAACATGTATTTCATTAGATAATTAATAAAGGTTTAGTAGTTAAGTGCAGCATTATCATTAACGAAATTGACCTACCGATCGACGAGAAAAATAACCGACAACAATACACAATTAAACAATTATTGTCTATGCGGCAACTCGCCGGCGGACGAAATGTTCGGGATTATGTAGTGACAGACATCCTAGACGCTAGTAGTTTTTTCCACCACGAAGAAGATCGTACTCGTGGAAATGTTATTGTTTCTGGTCCATCTACGTCGGCAGTAACAGCAGCTGTAGCAGCAACATTTTACGGCTAATAAAATAAATGCGCAACTTGACGAAAGTTGAATAAGTCTTTTAAGAATCGTATTGTTTGTTACTCTATCAGCCGCTCTAGGGGGGGGGGGGTATAGCCCCAATGTATATCGGAGTGCTACCGTCGATCGCTTTGGAACCACACTCTGCTCTACATATTGAGACAGACACGTTGTATGTTATTCGACCATATCTGAACAGTATTAAAAAAGTGACGTAAAAACAGTTCAGTGTTTTATTAAATCCTCGCTAGAAACTCCGACATTCAAACAGGTAAGAGATTTTTTTATTTTATAATTATGTGTTAAACATACAACTCCAGTTGATAACGTCGAACCTACAACATCTAAACCGGCCTTGTTTCTAAAGGAAATTTTATTGTTGTTATGTTACAATGTCGGCGCCGCGCCGCAGTGAAGAAGGGGGGGGGGCGAGCGAAGGAGGCGACGGCCCAGGGCGTCGATCGCCGAACCATGCGAAACTTAAGTCGACGGATATTTTTCGTATGGCGTTATTCCACTTCTTCCCTAGTCGCACGGAGAAATGACAACATGGGACTGTGTATTGAGGCCCAGCGAAGACCGGTAAAGTGGGGGATTCGCACACTATTTTCGATTACGGTATCCTCGAAATATTCACCGAGTGCATGCGCCTACTTTTTCGTATAGATTACAAATGCCGGTAATAGAGGCGGTCGGCTAATTTTACGGTTTTGTCGATTTGTTACGTTTTATACTGGCAAAATTGATAAATGTAATGTAATAAATGAATATTAATTATAATGGTATAATTACAAACATTACTTCCGTTGCAAACATATATTTCTTAATTATACAGTATGTATATAATATATATATATATATATATATATAATGGATGTTAATTCTTTGCAGAAACCTGCATATATTGATATAAAACTTTGTCACGTTAGTCTAATTGGTAAAACGTCGGACCGGCAATCCGTATATCTGGGTTCGAATCCCAGGCGTGGCTGTAGTTTTTTAACTTAGAAAATTACCGCCATCTTGTATTAACTATTTCAAAGTTTTATATATATATATATATATATATATACATATATATATATATAACTTTGAAATAGTTAATACAAGATGGCGGTAATTTTTTAAGTTAAAAAACTACAGCCACGCCTGGGATTCGAACCCAGATATACGGATTGCCTGGGTTCGAATCCCAGGCGTGGCTGTAGTTTTTTAACTTAAAAAATTACCGCCATCTTGTATTAACTATTTCAAAGTTTTATATCAATATATGCAGGTTATACCGTACTGATGAGGACTAATAGTCCGAAACACGTGTATACGGTTGCTTCTTCGATCTTCGATCTTCGTATGACGGAATTGCCCGACAAATACCTTTCTCCTATATATATATATATATATATATATATATAGATATACGATATACGGATTGCCTGGGTTCGAATCCCAGGCGTGGCTGTAGTTTTTTAACTTAAAAAATTACCGCCATCTTGTATTAACTATTTCAAAGTTTTATATCAATATATGCAGGTTTCTGCAAAGAATTAACATCCATTATATATATATATATATACTTCTGAAAAGTTTACAGGAAAAAAACAAGTAAAAGTTGTAGGAAACGACGTAAGCTATAAGTACGAAATGCTTTTGAATATAGTGTTTAATTTGTAAGGAGCAGACCAAATTTACATTTTAAAACTGAACACCCAGTATATTTTCTCTCAGGTTTTGTTACTCAATTGCAAGTTGACGAGTGAAATCCTCAACTTCCTAAATTTATTTGCTAAAAGGTTATAGGACGAAAAATGGAGATATGATGAAAAAGTAGTTATATAATAAAAATTTTATTTTTGGTTGGATTTAGTTTAGTTATTTAATAGTTAAAATATTATTTTCTATTCAGTTTCATTTTTTTTTTGTGAAATAATAGAAATAGGAGTATTTTTTAATCACTTTTTGGACTGCAACTTTTATGAATAGACTAGGTTTGTGTTTTCGTTTGTTTTTATAATTTACCCGCCAAGCTGTTCGCTCATTGGAGCGTAAATCGTAAACGTTTTAGTTGAAAATTTAATTTATAATTTCGGATAAGCGCCTACGGCGCGAAGTACCGTGTCTTTATTTTTTAAAATATGTTTGTTCAAGTTGAGTATTTTGCTAACTAATAAATATTTACTGAATGTAAAGTAAATATTGATATCCAGGCGGGATGCAAATTTTAAATAAATCAAAAATTACAGCCACAACCTGGATTCGAACCAGGGACCTTTCCTTTTCTAGCAGAATGCTCTCCCATCTGAGCTACTGAGGCCTGCAGTTACCCAACTAGGCGGATAGGCGTGGCACGGTTTTCGTTTGTAAGGGTTGCCAACTTCGTTATCCAAATTTCAATGTGATTAATTTACCTTTATCTGATTCCCATGAAAATTAACAAACTTTGTTCACTATGTCAGTGGTATAATAATTGGAAAAGGGAAATACAATGCAATGTAGTACACTTAAATTGGTAGTGTAATAGTTAGTTTCCTGGCAATCATCAATAGATTTTCAGCGTTTGACTGAACGTAGACCGTGTGGAGCCGGTTTTTTCACTCAACAGTCATGCCTAACAGCTGTTCCATATGTAAACAGGTCGTTGGCCGAAAGTCGCCGGGGATTGCCTGTGCGGGATGCCTCGCTATGTTTCATGGGGGATGCGTCAACCTTGATACCGCTGCGGTTTCAGCATTATCCCTCGCCGGAACGTCCTGGAGATGCGTTTCCTGTAGATCGCCGTCGGTCGGACGTCGCTCATCGTTTGCGCCTGCCGGGACTGGTGTTTTTGCGAATGATGCGCCTAGGGCTGGTGGCGTTACGCTTGACTCGTTGTATAACATGCTGCTGGATATTCGCGCCGATGTAAGAGCTGTCAAACAAAATTATGATGAGTTGCAAACGTCCGTAAACTTTTGTAGCCAAAAGATATCGGACTTTGAAGAAACCGTCAGAGTACTCACTGATAAGTGCAGGTCAATAGGTAGGGTGGCGGCGGAAAACGTTTCATTGCGGCGCGACCTTGATACCCTTAAGGGAAGGATGGGCGAGCTGGAACAGTACTCTCGCAGGAGCAATCTGGAGATCCAGGGAATCCCGGAGACTACTGGAGAGAATGTTTCCTCATTGTTAACCGGGGTTGCGGAGTTTCTGGGAGTGAGTGTGTCGACGTCAGACGTGGATGCAGTGCACCGTGTGCCTCACTTTGGACCGAACTCAAACCCCAAATCTATTATTGTGAAGTTCTGCAGACGTCCCAAGCGTGATGAATTTCTGGCGGCAGCTATTGCCAAGAGGAAGTCGCTTCCGGCAGGATCGCCCCCGGGCCTTAGGATTGCGGATGTATCTGATCGCTGCTTTATTAACGAACACCTTACAGCGGCTAATAAGAACCTTCTCGCCAAAACCAGGATTAAGGCAAGGGCAGCCCATTACACCTCGGTGTGGACGCGGGACTGCAAGATTTTTGCTCGCAAAGATGATAAATCCCGTGCTATCCGTATATCCTCCGAGAGCGACCTAGACAGATTATAAGTTGCTAACTCCATTCTAAGCATAGACGTTTCTTTTTCCGATGGCGTTACAGATTTATTATCAGAATGTTCGCGGGCTACGCACTAAAACCAGAACTGTATATTGTCACTCGCTTCAGTCCGACTTTGACGTCGTTTGTCTTACTGAGACATACCTGAACGGAAGTGTGTTTGATGGGGAAATATTCTGCAATGATTATCATGAGTTCCGTAGAGATAGGGAATCCAGTGCTTCAACAAAGAGGGATGGGGGCGGTGTTTTGATCGCGACTAGAAGCAATATTTGTGCGGCGGCACTCCCTGATTTGTGTAGTGACGCGGAGGATCTATGGGTATCTATAGGTCACGGTCGCGGTCGTCTGTTATTGTGCTGTGTGTACTTGCCGCCCGATGACGTGAGTGCGCTGGAGTGTTTTGCGAGCAGTCTGGAGTCTGTCAGTGAGAGACACCCTGATGCGACGCTTGTTATTTGTGGGGACTTCAACATTCCCCACCTAGGATGGTCGCCTTCTGTGGACGGCTCGTTAGCGCCTTCTAGTAGCTATGACCTACGATCTAGAATATTTTTAGACACATTTTCTTATTGTAATCTTTTTCAATTTAATGATGTAACTAACGCCAAGTCCCGATTGCTCGATCTTGTGATATCAAATGTATTCTGCACTGATTCTGTCGGTCGTTGTCCTGGTTCGCTGGTGGAGGAGGATAGTCATCATCCATCACTAATTATTAATCTGAGCTCTGTAAATATTAGACAACTTAGGCATTTTACGATGAAATCAAGTTCATCATAGATAAACACGTCCCGCATAAGATTATCCATAAACAGCGCTACCCGTCCTGGTTCTCGGAGTCCCCGATCAGATCTATTAAAGAAAAGCGTAAATTTCATAAAAAATGGAAAATGTTTCATAATCATGTAGATTACCTCACTTTTGGATTGCTTCGAAACAGATCTAAGCGCTTAATAGCGGATGACTATCGGGTCTATGTTAACTCCATTGAGAGTAGCATAGCTGTCAGACCGGGGCGCATTTGGTCATTTGTCGGGGACAAGCGCCGTGGTGCTTCGCGGATTCCAGCTACACTCAGGCATAACGATATCGCGGCCTCCGATGGCCAATCCATTTGCGAACTGTTCAGCAGTTACTTTCATTCTGTGTTTGTTGGTGGTCGACTGGATGACGATGTCTGCATGTACGGCGATGGTGCGCGGACTGTCCCAAATGTTTTCACTCGTGCGCAGATTCTGGAGTGTCTACATTACCTAAACACCACTGCGAGTGCTGGCCCTGATGGGATCCCTGGTCTGTTTTTGCGCAACTGTGCTGATGAGCTTGTTGAACCTCTTGACATTTTATTTAATTTGTCTTTACGCCACGGCGAGTTTCCTGGTGCTTGGAAGGAAGCGTTCGTTGTACCAATTTTCAAATCAGGTAATAGAGAGCACGCCGTGAATTATCGTCCAATCTCAATCCTACCGTCTGTCAGTAAGGTGTTTGAAAGCTTGATTTATAAAGTGCTTTTACATGAAGTAAAAAACAAGATTATTCAACAACAACATGGTTTTTTTCCGGGTAGATCAGTCGACACCAACCTTTGTATTTATACTGAATTCATCCTAAATTCCCTTGATACTCGCACTCAGGTTGACTCCTTGTACACTGACTACAGCAAAGCTTTTGACAAGATTGACCACTCTATATTAGTTAAGAAGTTGAGGTTGATTGGATTGGACCAATTTCTGGTGCGGTGGCTTGCTTCCTACATTACGGGCCGTTCCCAGGCAGTTCGCCTGAACAACTTTGTTTCGTCCTTTAGACACATCACATCCGGCGTCGCTCAGGGGTCCCACATCGGTCCGTTACTGTTTTCCATCTATGTCAATGATATCGCTGCCTGTTTCCATCACTCCGATTTCCTGATGTATGCTGACGACACAAAAGTTTTCTCCAAAATCTCGTGTCTCCAGGACTGTTTTAACTTCCAGAATGACCTTGACAGACTGCATCAATATTGCCTCGATAACAAGCTAGTTTTAAACTACGAAAAATGCAAAACAATTACGTTCTCCAGAGGCCGCTATACTTTCGACTTTGCGTACAGTCTTGGAGCGAATGAAATTTCGCGTGTCAGCTGCATCCGGGATCTTGGTGTTATTGTTGACAACAAACTTTTATTTAACTCCCACATTAAATATTCTACTCAAAAGGCTTTCAGCGCACTGGGTTTTGTTATTAGACTGTCCTCGTCGTTTTCTAGTCTGTCGACCATCAACATACTCTACAACGCATACGTCAATAGCATTTTAAATTTTGCGTCTGTGGTCTGGAGTCCGCAGTACCGTACGTATATTGATCGGGTAGAGTCAATCCAGAAGCGGTAAAGCACCTTAGTAGGAGGTTCCATCTACCCGTATGCTCTTATGAGCAGCGCTGTCAGGTATTTGGACTCGTTCCTCTTTGGATTCGCCGGCGCATCCAAGATGGCGCATTCTTGTACAAAATTCTGAACAGCCATTTTGATTGTCCTTATCTACTCCAAGCATTTTTGTTTAATGTTCCTACCCACCCCTCCCGCGCCTCTAACCTTTTACGTTATTATTTCTGTCATACCAATTCCCTTCAAAACTCTCCTGTCAACCGCTTAATTACATCCTACAACAGTTTCTTCTCCTCAGTAGATCCCTTCAATAATTCTTTCCTCTCCTTCAAACGTAAGCTGGTGCGAGTCTTGCGTTCCCTTTGAGCGTTGTCTTACCAGCATTTGTGCACCACTTCCCTATTCCGTTTCGCTACGTAGTCTCTTTTATTTTTTTTTTGTGACTTGAGTTTGCGCAATTTTCTTTCTTTTTTTTATCTTTATCAGATTAATTTCCCAGCATTGCTTAATTTTTTATTTGTAATTTTAATAATTTTATGTTAATTTTCTATCTTATACGTACTATTTTAAGTTATTATCTTGTATTCCTGTATGTGTGTACTGGTTTGGGCTATGCCCGTTTGTACACCGAACGATTAATAAATAAATAAATAAATAAATAAATAAATACAATTTCAACGTATTTACTATATAGGACAATTTCTGTTGCTAGAGGCCTTTCCTTCAAGGGTTGGTACCTGCATTTCTTTACATACCCATATAACCCTATTTTCACACAAAACAAAACAAAAGTGTCTACCTGCCCAATACAATACCGTCAATACCATTATTTACCCAACAAGTGTGGAGTGCGGTTGTGTTCACGTTGTATTTAAGGACAGGTTGCGAATCTTACGATGGAAGAAGTAGAAGGCAGGAGGAACTTTGGTACTCTGTCAAACGAGCAAAAACATGCCATGATCGACTTCATGGGAACCCATCCAAATTAGAGGCGAAGCAAGTTTAGAGCGAGTTTACAGCAAAAATTGCTGCAAAGGAATGGTTGGTATTAACCATGCAATTAAATGCAATTCCCGGCCCCCATAAAGATTGGAAGCATTGGCGAAAAGTAAGTACCGAATGTATTGTTACATATATTGGGTTGATATAATTATAATGTTAGCACACTCAAATGTAGTTTTTACTTACAAGGTTTGTTACAATCAACGTTATTGTTGCAGACATGGCATGACCTAATGTGTAAGACAAAGTCAAAACAGGCTGCCCTTCGAAAATACAGCCGTGGGACTGGCGGTGGTCCACCGCACAAGGAAGTTAACCATAAACGAGGAACGCTTAGTTAGTTTCCTTGGCACTGCAGCCATCGAAGGGCATCGAACGGGTAAGGAATCTTTGGTGTCCATCCACTTGGGACGAGAGGCAGTTAAACGGCAGGCTCTGGATAAGGAGAACATTCCTGTGAATATTCCAGCTGACCTGCCAGTGGAAGCTGAGCCGCCAGTGGTTGTGGAACCTGAGCCGCCATTGGTTGTGGAACCTGAGCCAGCGGTGAATCCTACCATTGCCCCACGGAAACGATCCACTCGGGTAGCACGTCTTAACGAAACCGCAACTGTAGTGTAAAACACATCGGGAATTCACACTCGTGTAAGTGCGTAACAGCGTACTATGAAAAAAAAATTGCTTTTTTTGGAGAGGCAGCTTGACTTCCAAGAAAGGATTACGGTGGCCAACGAGCAGACAGCAAAGTTACAAGAACGGACAACACTGGCTGCCGAACACCAAGTAAAGCTACAAGAGCGCATTGCAGTAGCCTATGAGCGCCAAGGAGTACAAGAAGAACTTTGTGCTGTGGTGCGCAGATATTACCCTTGATTTTATTTTTTTATCTTTGTTTATGTTTTGTTTAAGTTATTTTTTTGTATATATTTCTCTTTTTTGTTATGTAAGAGATATTTATTTCATATATAAACTATTTATTTAACATATAGAATATTTATTTTTTTTTATATTTATATTTTTTATCTTGTAGTCAGTATATAAGTTCATTGTGATGAAAGACTCCATGTTCAGTGGGTCGTAGGTATGATGTGGAAAGGTAACAAAAACCCAAAGTTAACTATATTTCGTGTATTTGTGGCTACATGTTTCGGGATGTACTCCCGTCTTCAGGCCATACTGGAAAAATACAATAAAGAAAAGTCAGATACAGAAACAATAAAACAATACAATCGACAATACAATTAAGAAAACTATTTACCGTCGTAAAAATGAAGATTGGTCACATGTCAAATATTTTCTTAGGTTATAGAAATAATACATTCACAGATCTTGCTTGTTAAAAATGTATACACACAACTGTACAAACACTATATTAAACGGGCTAAAAGTCCTTGCAAAATGGGGGGAAAAACTGCAATATATATTTAATCAAAACTTGCGTCACTCAGGCACAAAAATTAGCAGAATGATGGCGTACGCGGTAACGTTTGTCATTCGTTTTCCGTATCTTGCACTGGCGCCCTCTGCGCGGTGGGAATTTTAAACAACTTGATGAACAAGCGGTTTGGGTTAATATCGATGTGTTGGTTAATGAGCAGGTCTGGTGATCTTACATAACGTCCGTATATCTCTAATTCCTCGTACAAGTTCATCCTCCTAGACTTATTAATCTCGTGCAAAAGTTTGACATCGTTGATTTCTATTTTGTGGTTCGTATCCCGGAGGTGTTTGAATACATAGGAATTACGGTTAGTTAGATGTTCTTTAAAACGAGTATTAATGCTTCTACCTGATTGGCCTATGTATATTTTATTACATTCGGGACACGTTATTTTGTAAACACCATTACGTAGCATAGGGTTAGTTTTTTGCTTGCTATTGTTAATGGTGTTGCCTATCTTGTAGTTATTTCTAAATGATGTCCTTATGTCATGCTTATGTAATAGGGCTTTCAATTTATAGGATATATCACCCTGATAATCCAAGGAGATGAACCGGCTAGGCCTACTAAAATTAGGATATATTATGTTTATGATTTTATTCCGGTGGCAGATGTTAAAAATATTTTGTATGTAACTGATACTGTACCCATTGTTCATTCCTATCTGTAAAATTGTACGAATCTCCCTGTTATAATTGTAATGGTTCAGTGGTGTGTTAAAAATTCTTTCAAAATAGTAGCGAAAGGCTGCTTGCTTGTTGGAGGAGGAACTAAATGAAGACTCAGGGATAATAGTGTCAGTAGTAGTGGGCTTTCTGTATATCTCAAATTCCAAACATCCTAAATTCAAATTTTTACTAATTGTAAGGTCCAGGAATTGAAGACTATTTTCTTTCTCTAGCTCCAGGGTGAATTGGAGGGTTCCCAGATTATTGAAAATATTATGTAGGGCCGTGATTTGAGCTTGGCTACCGTTAAATATTATGAAGATATCATCTACATATCGGCCATAGAAAACGATATTTTTGGTAAAGATTCTATATTTGTCTGAGAATAGTTCTTGTTCCATGGCATTGACATAAAAATCGGCCATGAGACCAGATATGGGAGATCCCATCGGTAAGCCATCTGACATATGGTAAAATTTGCTGTTGAATAACATGAAATTTTGTTTAGTAACACAACGCAACAGGTCTACCACATGGCAAACATCAAAGAAATCAAGTTTGGTGTGGTTATGTAAATTATCTAAAAGAAAATTGTTAATAATTTTAATGGTATCATTGATAGGAATGTTGGTGTAGAGATTCTTGATGTCAAATGACAGGAGTTTACAGTCTTTGGTAATGCTTATTGGTTGATCTTGTTTATCAGAGTAGTTGTGTTTTTAATAGCATAAGCAGCCCGAAAGTTGAAGTCATGTTGGATGATTTGCTGTAGACAGCGCGAAAGCTTTCCAGCAGGGGTGTTATTATTTGTAACGATTGGACGAATACTTTTATCCTCCTTATGCAATTTAATAAGGCTGTACAAAAGGGGGGGTCTAGGGCTCATTTCGATTAGCATGAATGGCTTGTAATTAAACTTGCTTAGGGTAGGGAGGGCCTCTTGTATGTTTTCTTTAATGTTTTTAGCAAACTTTTTTATGGGGTCTCTGTTCAATTCAACTATGTTATTGTTTTTGAAAAATTCTAAAGTCTTATCAATGTAGTCACTAGTATGTAAGATCACCAAACCTGCATTCTTGTCGCCATATGTGATAGTTAAATTATTCTGTATAAGTCTTGTCTTGATATTTTTGATTGTGTCGTTCTCCTGGTTGCTTTGTCTTCTTCTCTTCGCGAGGTCATGGTGAAATTTTGTGTTCGTTAGGGTTGATACTACTTCCTTCCGTAGTTGGGGATGTAATTGTTGTGTGAATAGTTGGGCTTCTAAATCCACAGCTGTCTTGAACTTGTTGAATTTGCACTGCTGTAGGCTGAATTTGTGGCCTTTTCCTAGAAGTTCAGTTTCATCGGCAGGGAAGGTTGTGTTGGTCAAATTGGTAAATCTTGTCGCAAATCGGTGTGTGTCGCAGTCGGTGTTTAGGTCTATATCGTATGAATCGTTCTCGGTGTTCAGTCGTCTCACGTGGAATACATTTAGGTCACTCTTATCATTTTGTTGGTGGCTTCCATCTTGTCGAATAAGGCCTTGAAGCTTTCTTCTTCTTTTTTGCGTCTCTTCGTATGTTTCGTGGAAAACTTTCTCTCTCCATAACAGCATCATATTCAAGTTGGTGCAGCTCTCGTGTAAGTATTCTGTGGAGGAACTTCATTTTTTGGTCCATAATAAGTCTAGGAGGATGAACTTGTACGAGGAATTAGAGATATATATACGGACGTTATGTAAGATCACCAGACCTGCTCATTAACCAACACATCGAAATTATCCCAAACCGCTTGTTCATCAAGTTGTTTGAAATTCCCACCGCGCAGACGGCGCCAGTGCAAGATACGGAAAACGAATGACAAACGTTACCGCGTACGCCATCATTCTGCTAATTTTTGTGCCTGAGTGACGCAAGTTTGTTAAATATATATTGCAGTTTTTCCCCCCATTTTGCAAGGACTTTTAGCCCGTTTAATATAGTGTTTGTACAGTTGTGTGTATACATTTTTAACAAGCAAGATCTGTGAATGTATTATTTCTATAACCTAAGAAAATATTTGACATGTGACTAATCTTCATTTTTACGACGGTAAATAGTTTTCTTAATTGTATTGTCGATTGTATTGTTTTATTGTTTCTGTATCTGACTTTTCTTTATTGTATTTTTCCAGTATGGCCTGAAGACGGGAGTACATCCCGAAACATGTAGCCACAAATACACGAAATATAGTTAACTTTGGATTTTTGTTACCTTTCCACAGTATATAAGTTGTTTATTTATGTATATATCTTTTGTTTATATTTAGTTTAAGATATTTTTTTATATATTGATCTTTTTGTTATGTGATAGATATTTATTTAATAACTATTTATTTAACATATACAATATTTATTTTTTTTATGTTTATATTTTTTATCTTGTAGTCAGTATATTTAATATAAGTTATTTATTTTATTTTTAAGCTGGTAACTGTGATATGTATTTTATACATAATGTATGTATATAATATTTATTATATTGCTTTTTTTATTTTTATAAAACTTTAATTATTTTATTTCAATAGTGACATTTTACTTGTTTAATTACTATTTGATTGTGAATTTTATACTTTAACAAATAATAAACATATTTTATGAAATGTTATTTTGTTTTATTTAGTGCCGATTCATTTTGTTTTTATACAAAGTAGAAAAAATTATTAAAAAGTAGACCATTCAATAGAAGTGAACATTAAAAATTATAAAACTTTGAAATAGTTAATACAAGATGGCGGTAATTTTTTAAGTTAAAAAACTACAGCCACGCCTGGGATTCGAACCCAGATATACGGATTGCCGGTCCGACGTTTTACCAATAGGTCACGTTAGTCTAATTGGTAAAACGTCGGACCGGCAATCCGTATATCTGGGTTCGAATCCCAGGCGTGGCTGTAGTTTTTTAACTTAAAAAATTACCGCCATCTTGTATTAACTATTTCAAAGTTTCATATCAATATATGCAGGTTTCTGCAAAGAATTAACATCCATTAAAAATTATATCAGTGCAAAAAAAATACACTTGAAACTGAGGGCCAGTTCTACCAAAACTTGGCAAGTAATTTGGAAAAGCCGAGAGAAATTGACAAGTTCCACCCAAATCATTTCTTTTTTGGTAAATGTGCTTAATAGTAAGGTCAACTAATTCACGGCACTTCTCTTGTTTATCATGTTTTATTATACAGTACACTTTCGCTAATCCAACTACGGTGTAATACATACTATCCCATAGTCCGAACGGCCAACAACTCGTAATCCGAACGCCTCACCCGCTTTTCAACCCTGGTCCGAACAGAGAAATCGATGTATGCCCTTGCTATCAATGGGCAACCTTGTAGTTCGAACAACTCATTAGTCCGAATGGGGGTATGCAAAAATGGATTCGGAGTAGCGAAAGTGTACTGTATTTTTTATTAATACATTCCTACAAGAAATATTGAATAATATTACTGTTAAAAGCGATTCTGTTATAGTCAAAGGATTGTCAGTTTTTTAACACTTGTATCATATATCTATTCTATATAAACATGTTATGGTTGAATCACAATTATCAGAGTTGAGAATATAGTGTATCTGTCTGAGATATAGTAATATGATCTTATAGTCTCGTAGGTCCTATATCCTTATCTAAAACAAATTAAAGACAGATTATTTTTATAAATTTATTCAGTAAAATATCGCCGTATTACAAATTGTTGTAATCGTCTTCCGGCTACAAGTTCCGGATTTATTCGACGGTTTTGCACCACTTCATTTTCATCGTCGTTTTCGATGATTCCAAGGTCTACATCCCCTTCTCTTAGTGTGAAAACTCTTCTCAAAGTTGCATCCATTGTTGTTCCAAAGTTCCCGGGTTTCGGCACCAAAATGTGTGAAACTCTTCAATAAACCCCACGGTTCCTAAAGAACTTTGTTTATTTATAGAACGAATTTTTATAACATGTCAATGCTAATATTTTTTTATGTCGATATCAATAATATAATAACAATATATCTAAGCAACAAATTGTCGTGTTGTCCACTCTATTTGTAATTTTCTACACTTAGCGGCTGTTCAGGTATATTGTTGAGAATACACATGTTATGAAGCACTGCACATGCATTTATAATTTTAGTTGCCCTTTCGGGACTATACTGTAGCTTGCAATCCGACAAGAGACAGCGGAAGCGTGCCTTTAAAACCCCGTTGCATCTCTCAATTACCGCTCTTGTTGTCAGAAAAGTAATAGAAGAAAGATCCTGTAATTTGCCAATATGCAGAAGAGTTACTACGAAAACATAAAGAGGCCCCATATTAAAAATTGTATCAGTAATAAGATCCGAGAATTAGCAAGACGTTTAATTCCGTTGAAAGAAACGTATCAAATTAATTCAATGTTAGACAGTCTAAAGCCAAAAAATTTTGATAAAGTTGTTGCTGCCGCTAGAATCATATCAGGGTACAATGCACAAACAAAAGGTTTCCAATCACCTTCATTGGCAATGCATTTAAGAACTTCATTATTAGGTGTTTGCTCTTCAGCACAAACCTTGCTATTAAAAAAAGATCCGATTTTGCCTGTTTCCGATTATTCTAAGACATTAAAAGATATAAAACATTTTCAATGGTTAATGAATGCTAATTGGAAAATTTGAAATCGGAAGTTGGGCTCTAAAAGATTTAAATGAAAAGCATTCTACAAAACCTCAAACATTACCAATAAGCCAAGACAATATTTTATTCAAAAATCATTGTCATGCAGTAGCAATAGATTCTATGAATAAATTAAGGGACAGTTATGAAGCTGTAGATTCTTTTAAAAAAACTTTCGGAAACAACTCTTGCCTTGACCATTTTGATCAATAGAAAAAGAGTTGGGTATGTCGAGTACATGAAGTTATCAACATATGTGATGCAGAAAGCGTTTTGTTGAATCGGGTCAAAAATACCGATTTTTAGGTTTCAATTGAATACGATTGTTCATTCTTTCCTTTACAGGTTTACGAGGTTATTTTAGCGAAAACAATCCGATAAATATTTAAAAGTAGTCGATTTAGTGACCCATGTCAAGCATACGAAATGGGACCTCAAGTCGTTATGGCGCTATAACTTGGAAGCGACTTCAGGTCCCTTTTCAATATACCATACTCTTTTAATGAAAAACTGCAGATGCCCGCATTCTAGTGCTATTCTCTTCAACTACTTCGAATCTATACTTAGGATAGTGTTTGGGACTTCACGTCCCATTTCTGAAGTGACCACCTGCAGCGTTGTTATCGTTTGCTTATCAGTTGTTTATCAGTGCACCTGTTGCGAGCGGACGTACGGTGCATTTTTATTAGTTTGAATTAGTTTGTTTGAAGTAATATTTGTTTCAACATGGAAAACCGTGTACTAAAACTCTTAAACGAAATTGGTGTTGACAATTTGGCAGTGGACGAGTATCAGATATACGAAGATTACTTTGCTGTGCGTGATAATTGTGATAGTGATTCGGACATCAGTGAAGTGAGTGATTGCGCAACACAAGAAGGTGATGACTCTGTCCCATTATCCGAAATTTCTTTGGTGCAAGATGTTCCTTCGTTCGAGGACGTGTCTGGCAATTATAACAATATTAATATTGTTGATGACGTAATCATTCAAATCGAGACAAACTCTGACAATGCCGACATCGTCAACGACGACGATGCTGGCAGTTATCTCGTAATAGCTGATACTTGCCGAAATAATCCACCTGATCCTGAACCTAACAAAATCCCTGGTATAACTGAAGCTAGACAGTTTCTTCAAGTAGGGTGTGGCTGTAAAAAGCGGTGTTCAGATCAATTTACTTCTGATAACGTAGTGAAAATGAACTTAGACGCTTCAGAACTAAATTACTTTGAAAATCATGTTAATAGACTAGATCAGGTGATATTGGGTCAGCTTCATTGCTTGACCCGTGATAGTAAAATGACAGTTAGTTCTAATAAAAAACAAAAAGAGCGACATATTTATTAAAAGGATTGGAAGTGTGTAAAACTACTTTTATGTTTGCACACCAAGTCAAAATTAAACGATTCAAGCGCCTTACTTTACAATATAATATGTCTGGCATTGTTGCAAATCCGCATGGTAACGCAGGGAAGGTACCTAAAAATGTTACGCCATTTTTCAGAGCCGAGCATGTTGTGAGATTTTTGAACAACTACGCAGAACAAAATGCGTTAATGTTACCTGGCAGAGCTAGTACAGTGTATAACTCTAATTTGAAGCTCCTGCCGTCAAGTGACACGAAGCTATCTATTTACAATAAGTATGCAGAATGTTTTGATAAAGATTTAATTAATGATGCAAAGCCAGTTTCTTTGAGGGTATTTTCAAATATATGGCGTGAAACATGCTCTGACGTCGTTGTAATGAAACCACAATCAGATTTATGTGCAACATGTCAAAAGCATTACACATCAGGAGAAAAAATGGCATTAGTATCTGAGGAGGAAAAAATGAAGACCCTTGTTACGATGACGTCACATCTTGAATTAGTAAAAAAAGAACGAGCTTTTTATAAAAACAAAATTAGTGAAACGAGAGAGAGAGTCTAGCTGCTAGGATTAACAACATTGGTGAACCCGGTCCTTCCAATGTTGCAACAGAAGTACATTATAGTTTCGACATGCCACAACAAGTGCACATTCCTAGCAACCCTCTACAGCCTGGACCAATATATTTTTTGGTTCCGTTCAAAGTTGCTATCTATGGAGTTATGTGTGAAACTAAGAATAAGCAGGTTAATTGCTTAATACCTGAAAGCGTAGATGTCGGAAAAGGTTCCAATCTCGTAGTGAGTTTGTTTCACCATTACTTGAGCCATTATCACAATGGTGAAGACATAATTTTTATCCATGCAGACAACTGTGTGGCACAAAACAAAAATAATATAGTAATGGGATACCTGGCCTGGAGAGTGTCAGAAAAAATGAACAAAAAGATTGTGTTGTCGTTTTTACCAGTTGGTCACACGAAGTTTGCGTGCGATTGGGGATTTGGCCTACTTAAAAAGAAATGCAGGTCTTCTTTTGTATCATCGATAAGTGAGCTTCTTGACACTGTGAATCAGTCAACACCTACATCAAAGGTGAACTCTGCGGTTGCTGTTGGCGACGAACTAGGAAATAGCAATGTTGATGTTTACGATTGGTTAACATTTTTCAAAACCAAAAAATGCAGGAAAATCTCTCAAATCACGAGCTTCAACCACTTTGAGTTTGAAGAGCACAATGGTACCGTCAATTGTAAACATGAAGTAGATGGAAATGTGTTTGTCCATAGGATATTTCCAAAAGATATAGACAAACTTGAAGGATTTCCTAACAAAGTCATCCCCCAAGGTATGTCTAAAGAGAGAAAGCTCTACCTGTTCAAGAACATTCGTCGTTTCAGCAAAGAAGAGTTTAAGGATATCCTATGCCCAGAAATACCGTCAACCGAACAAAATGAAGAGCCTGAGCCTGAACGTGAACCTGAGCCTGAGCCCGAGCCTGTGCCTGTTCCTGCACCAGTCGGGGAGGCGAAAAAAAGAAGCGTAAGCGCTCTGTTTGAATTATGAACTGTTGGAAAAACTTCAGATATACGTTTGTTAATTTTTAAATTTTTTCGTAACGTTGCTTAATTTTTTAGAGATAAACACATATTTGTATGTATGTATATGCTTTCTTTGTTTTCTACCTTTGTATTTCAGTTTTTACCTGTATTTTACACATACTATACGTACTTTTTTACATACATATATAAAACAATTTTTATCAATTTTTTTTTATTTTTCTGTACATTTTATGCTGTACTTTTGAAATGTACACGTTTCATTTCTTAAATCTGTCTAATAAATGTTATACATAGTACCAAATGTTTATTTCAGTTTTTCTTAAAACCCCGTTTATCAGTTCTCAAACTTTGAATGGCTGTAACATTTTTAATTTTAATGATATCTGAGTGATATTGATCTTCAAATGTTCAGAAAATCCCCTCTATAGGGTAATATAAATAACTCAATTTTTGAAATTTTCGCCTTCAGGTCCTTTTTTTGCTTTCCGCATCACATATAATGAAACACCGATCAATATATCAAGTAAGGTTGACTGTCTTGCCGTACTCAGCCAGGCTGAAAAGGCACTTACGCAGCACTTTAAGAGTCATGGCAGTGGGAAAGGGCAGCAAATCAATGCCTATACTGTTTCCTAAAGCTATTCAGGAATACATACAAGTATTGTTAGAGGCACGAGAGCACACTTCAATCATTTCCGAAGAAAATCCTTATTTAGCATTATGCTATTATTTTTTAAGAAACATATTAAAAAGAAGGTAGCTCCTAAAAAAGCGGCATGTGAAAGGTTAAAGGGAAAGGAAAGCTGGTTAATCGACGGTAAGATTTAAAGGAGAAACACGTGTATACGGTTGCTTCTTCGATCTTCGATCTTCGTATGACGGAATTGCCCGACAAATACCTTTCTCCGTTAAAGGGAAAGTATGTAAAATTATTTAAAGATAAAAATTGGGTTCAAATTAAAGTTTTTGTGTACAACACTTACAAAAATAATAATTAAGTTGTAGTATTTTCAAATATGAATACTTATGGTGGAAATGTTTTGTTTTCATTATAAATCTTTTGTACTAAATCAAGCCTTACCCTCATTTTATTATTATTACATATAATTATTATTATTATAATTGTTAAAGGTTTTGAACTGGGTATCTTCAATATAAGGAAGTGTTAGGTAATCCGGCACGTTAAACCTAATCGGAAAAAATTTATTTTCTTTTCTTATAGCATTTATTCCATTGATTTATTCAACACCTTTTTCAACCTTTTCTCCGATTGGGTTGAACGTATCAGATAACCTAACACTTCATTATTAGTATTATTATTGTATTATAATTATACTCGCTTTAAACAAATAAGTAATATAATTTTGTGTTATTGAAGATAACGCAATAATAGTTAGGTTAAATTGCTTAGTGTTTGCTTTGTGTATTAATTAATTAATTGTCGGTTGAAACAAATAAGAATACAATTTGATATTATTGTAAATTGCAATAATAATTTATTGCATTACTTAATATGTTTTTTTGTGAATTAATTACGAATTAAATTGTTAATGTGTTTTCTGCATTTAAACTGTCTGTAACATAATTTTCATAACCACTGATTATAATACATGGCTGTATTTGAGGCCGTAAAAGAAGCCTTACGGATTAAATCTTTATTGGTCAGGATTAATGTCAATATGTCAGAACCAATAATATTATATGAAAACAACCAAAGTTGTATTGCAATGGGAAATAATCCAGTAAATCATAGACGTTCTAAACATATCGACATTAAGAACCATTTTACTCGTGAACAAGTAGAGAACAACACTGTCTGTTTGAAATATTTGTCCACAGGTCATCAGCAGGCTGACTTACTGACAAAATCTCTACAAACACATCAGTTCAGGGAACTGAGGGAGAAGAAGGGACTGGAGCAGAAATAGAAGAATAAATTCTATGACAGTACTAGCAATAAGTTGTTTATATTTTTTTTGTTTTTAATATGTCATGGTCTGGTTAGGTTTTTGTGGGGTTTGTCCCTAACCCTTCTAGCAACAAATGTTGGATCATTAATTGTTAACTCCCCATATACACATTCAATACCAACGGCATTTATAACCCCTGATGGTGAATTTGAGTATTTACGTGTTCCATTCGGTTTGGCGAATGCGTCTGCGATATTTCAGAGGGTGATTAATAAAATGGTGGGTGATTTACAAATACATGATGCCACATGCTCAAACTAGTACGGAACTGTTTAGCAACAGTAAAAATTTTGAAAGACCCAAATGGACAAGCAAGCTGTTGGAAATATTATGAAGATTTGCAAAAACTCCAACAGGAAGAAGGGCTACGTTTGGCAAATAAATTAAAACGTGTGCATATGGATTGGACAAGGCAGAAAATGAAGGTAAAAACACTATATAGTACTTTACAGATAAGTCCCCTGTGTGTAGACGATATGTGTTACTGTAGCATCATAAATGTCACACCTTTGACTGTGTCCATCACTGGTCTACTTATCTGTAAAGCATTCTAATTGCTAAAAACTTAAAATTTGATTTTAATTGTAAGTAAACCTGGCAGCTCAAACATTGAGCCAAAGCGTTCATGTGCACTTATTGAAGACATAGAGCTTTGTGGGTGCACAGGCAACAATCAAGTTTATTACTGTTATAAATAATGCGTTTGATGTTTTAAATTCACGTTCACCTTTTGCACCAGGCCTAAATGCACCAATGAAAGACAGCAATATAGAACAAATTACTTAGGAGTTGCTGTCAACAGTGGAATATCTCTCCAAATGTACAGATGAAACTGGAAGATTCCTGTGGCAATCAACAAGAAAGACTCCATTCATTGGGTTTATAATAAATATCTACGCTGTGCTAGGAATTTATGAAGAATTTGTCAGCAGAAAGAAACTGCCATATCAGTTGACATACAAGTGTAGTCAGCACCATCTAGAATTGTTCTTTTGTGCTATACGGTAAGATATACAAGTAGTTTTTTTTTTAATTTTTTCTTTATTTTTGTTTTTACTTCAAGAAACGGATGGGACAATAATCCATCAGCCTTTCAATTCATGATCAGTTTCAAGCGTTTGCTTATGCATAATGCTGTACGGGGAACTGGAGGAAACTGCCAACCACTGGACCTTACATCAATGCGTTTGTCTACTGGCAAATCTTCTATTGAAAGAGCTGCACAGCCAATAGATTCATTGGTAATAAAGAAATATGGTTTAGATATAGAAGAAACTGTACTAATTGGCAGGTTCCCGTTGCCGAACCTCACGGGAGCTCACCGCGTTTGCCATCCCTGGGCGGGGTCTGTAACAATTTAGAAGAATGCCGATGGGCTTGAAGCAACGCCCCTGCGACGTAGCAGCGGCTTATCGGCACTTTTAAGATGGAGAAAGGGTGATCGCCTTTCTGTCCCGCTCCTTGACCCGACAAGAACGAAATTTTTCAATAACGGAGCGTGAGTTTCGGCGTTATATGGCCCGTGGAAAAGCTTCGCCACTATCTTGAGCGAACTAGCTTTACAGTGATTACCGATCATACCTCCTTAGTGTGGCTGAATAACCTGAAAGACCCAACCGGACGATTGACCAGATGGGCTATCAGCCTGCAACCGTTCGATTTCAATAGTCTCCATCGGAAGGGGACAGATCTGGTGGTGCCTGATTGTCTGTCTAGGTCTGTACCAATTGCGGCCGACGGAGTGGAATTGTTGGATGATGGATTCCAGTCTACCACAGATGGTTGGTATCTCGGTATATCTCACGCGTGGAAGCAAATTTTTTCAACTTCCCGCAATGTGGAGTCTGGAAGGCTGTATAACAATGCCAAGTCGAACAGTTTTTCCCTTTCTGATCCGGGCGAGGCATGGAAAATGGTAGTCCCGAAGGATTATAGGAGTCTGCTGCTGAGGAGATACCATGATGACCCTCGTGCTGGTCATGTCGGAGGCTACAAGGTTTACTGGCGCTTGCGAGAGAAGTATGCCGAAGATGCATGTGGACGTCGCGAAGTATGTGCGACGTTGTGTGGTCTGTGCGGCGCAGAAGCCTGAACATCGCGCTCCCGCGGGACTGATGGGCTCCCGGCCGGAGATATCTCGTCCGTGGCAAATGATAAGTCTGGATTTTGTGGGACCTCTGCCCACTTCTTCCAAAGGAAACACCTCCCTTCTCGTCATCAGCGATTACTTCAGTACGTTTGTCTTTCTGTTTGCCCTCCGTTCAGCTACTGCGAAGAGTCTGACGAAAATAGTTGAGGACCATTTTTCTCGTGTATGGCGCTCCACAATACGTGATCTGTGACAACGGCGTCCAGATGAAGAGCAAGGAGTTCAAGCAGATGAGTGACCCCTACGACTCGCAGATTTCCTACAACCGTTATATTATCACCGTGCAGATCCCGTGGAGCGGGTCGATCGGGTCGTAAAAACCATGCTCGGCTGTTACGTTAACGATAATCAGCGTAAGTGGGACGAGTACCTTGCCTCCATCGGCTGTGCCATACACGCATCACGCAGCGAGACCACCGGCTATTCTCCCTTCTATGTTATTCGGCAGGCACTACGTGGGCTGTGGCAAGACGTTCAACCAGGCCTTAATCGAGGATCACGACCTTCCTGACGTTCCCTCTAGAATCAATGGTTTCCAGGAGCTGTTCCAGCGCGTTAAAAAGAAGCTTATGACCGCTCAGGAACGGGGTCAGAAAGTGTACAATTTACGGCGACGACCGGTACAGTATGTCGTGGGTCAACAAGTATGGCGAGGGAACAAAGTTGGCTGCCAAGTTTGTTGGGCCGTACACTGCCAAGAGGAGAATGAGCTCATGGACTTACGAACTGGAGGATGTTGATGGAAGATCCCGCGGAGTGTGGCATATTCAGGATTTAAAGCCAGCGTATGATGAAGAGTCGACGTAGTAAACACCCGGGCTTTGTGATGGGGGCCAGAGAATGCCATCACCGTGAGTCTGCGTCCGGTAGAAGTCCGGTAAAGGATCCGGCGATCTCCACCATTCCGCCCACCATCGTCTCCTGGATTAGGAATAGGAATGCCCCTTCGAATGCCCCCTTAGTTGTACCAGGGAGTAGGAATTTTTGTAGAGGATCCTCTCAAAAATTGTAGTTAATTAATAATTTTGAATTGGTTCATGAGGTGCCACCACCCTAGGGTCGGGTGTTCCTGGGTTTTGTTAATAGTAGTTTATTGTTCTGGTCTTTTTGTTGATAGGTGCTACATCTTTTCGTTTGAAGGCAAGGTGTCTTCGTTTTGTTTTCGGGGAACCGTGTTATGCTACTGGTGGAGTTAGGGCGGTGTGTTGGGGCCCGTGGTGAATCTGTTTATGCCCTTTATTTGTGTTTGTGCGAATGTTGTACACGAGGGTCTAGCTGCTCGGCTAGACGCACTACAACATTCCCTTCTCTTCTGTCTGTGTCCCCTTTATGTTGCTTCACCATTGGTGTCGGCACTCCGTTTGGGCATCGGCGGGGCATGATAGGGTACCTTTTATTTTAGGCTAAGAAATGTTCTTGTGTTAGTGTCGAGGAATCTTCCTGGGAGTTTCGGGGCGTGTTTGTCGTTGAGTGGTCAGGAGCATCCCGGAAAATCTTGGGAAGATTTCCCGTTGTGAAAGGAGGGAGCAGTGTGACACCGCGGATTTTCAGAAATCATTTCTGGGCAAACATATTGGCAATGGGATTTAAAATTCAAATTCATCTGCATATTGTGGCGCCCTCTGTGTAGAGGTAGATCTGGATACGCTACAGTATGCGATGGTTCCGCTAGGGGGGATGCCTGTACCGTTTCGGGAAGTCATTTGCTTCATTATCATTTTCTGGCCCTTAGGAGACACCTGTCGCAGTTTATTTACTACCACTCTAGTTGAAAAAATCAGGCTTTCCATTGATGACCCGTATGTGGCGATCAATGCTGTCTTGCGGAAGCTGGGAGAAATTGCGAGTTGGTTGCTTTTTTATGATATTGCGCGGTTAGGGTTTATTGTTGTTTTCTCGGTGATTTAATGAGTTTTGCCTTCCGCCCTGGTTCCCGTTGGTTTTACCGCGATCCACCCCTAATGACCACGTGTCCGCCCTGATTTGAGCCCTAAAACTGCGTTTGAAGGGTTTCTGGTGGGAGAAGTTCCCTATATAAGGAACCCCCAAAAATGCCAAATTTTTCAGTTGAAATCTGTTGCTGTTCAAAGTACGGTCGGTGTATGTGTTTTTTATCCCAGGTCAATGTGTCTTGATGTCTGTATGACGGGAGCGCTAGTTTGCAGTTATAGCCCTGGGATAAATTTTCTTGATGATGGCAGTTGTTTTGGGCTAATACTTATTCGTGATACGGATTTATGGCCCACACACACACCCAAGTTCCTAGAGCCGTCTCTACATCTCTGGGTTTTTTGTGGATGGATTTCTTTTACCGATTGCACCAGTCGTTACGTTTGGACTGATTTTTAATTCCACCCTGCGCTGGCGTATAACCAGCTTTCTACGTACGCCCTTTGATTGGGTGTCCTGCAGTTCGCAGTCCGCTGTTGTTCGACGAGCTAAAGGGTATTTTACACTATACTCTTTTCGTCTTTTTCTAAATTTCTTTTTAGTAACTAGAAAAAAGTTCTAAAAAACAGTATAGTTGGAAATGCCGTGCTATTATAATTCTAAACTTTTTCTTAGCATAGACGCATGCGCAGCGGAGGGATTTGTAAGGTCTGCCAACAACGCTTTGTTTGTCTACACGCCAGTTGTTGTGTTTACCTGTGCATACGTTTAACCAGTTACAGTGAGGCGATACGTGTTTACAGTAAAATTTTAAAATTGCAAGAAAGTAGACACCGGTAGTGACAGGGGCCCTAGTGACCCTATAATTCAGACATGGGCAACCCGCGGGCCACCTGCGGCCCTTGAGTAAGATTTATCCGGCCTGCCCTTAAATGTTTCCGTTGCACATTAACACGGCCCGCCGAATTTGTGGAGGTAGAATCATCTCGAATATTTTGTGTTGTACGTTGCCAGAATCTAGTAGAAATTCTACTAGGACGTAAAACCCGTCTTATCTACATAGGCATCGGGCGCTGGCAGCACTGAGCTAAGCGGTAACGTTAACACGCAGTTGTAAATACAGGAATATTCGATATGGTTAGGCAACCCGCTTTAAAAAGAGAAGCAACCATGGTTGTCGCCAGTCTGCCTTAAGATCAGTTGTGCAAAAGTTGCAAAGTTAGGTTAGTGGTGTTACGATTGCTTTGGTGAACAAATTTATTCCTCAAACATGTCGGGACCTTCAAGTAGTAAATACAGAAAAGTTGATCAAGAACGTCTTCCAGGAGAAGTGGACCCAAGAATATTTTTTTTTGTTATTTATAAGGACAAGCCAATTTGTCTGATATGTTATGAAGCCGTCGCGGTTTTAAAAGAGTACAATTTAAAAAGACATTATACCACCAAACATTTGCAAAAATATGAATGTTTAACAGGGCAACTAAGAAGTGACAGAATCGAGCAGTTAAGAAAGAATTTAGCCGGTCAACAAAATATCTTTGTAAAACCCTATGAAGAAGCCGAAGATATCGTTCGGGTAAGTTATGTTATAAGTAAGAAGGTGGCGGAATATTCGAAGCCGTTATCAGAAGAAGAATTTGTGAAAGATTGCCTAATAGAATGTCCAAATATCTTTTGTCCAGAAAAAAGGAAAAAGTTCGCAGAAGTTAGTTTATCCAGAAGAACAGTCATACGACGAATATATGCAATGGCCGAAAACATAAAAGTCGCTCTTGGAGAAGTAATGGAAAAGTGCGTTGCATTTTCCATAGCATTGGACGAAAGCACAGATATTAGTGATACAGCGCAATTAGCAATTGATTCGTGCAGTCGATCAAAATTTGAACACTACAAGGGGAGAAGATATTTTTGAAGAAATTGTTAATGTTTTTAAAGCTATTAAACTGAACTGGGCAATGTTAAGCGGTGTCACTACAGATGGAGCTCCAGCGATGATAGGAAAAAATGTGGGAGTGGTTTCCAAAATAAAATCAGAATTATCACAGAGAAATCTTGACATTAATAATCTGTTCACATTTCACTGTATAATTCATCAAGAAAACCCGTGTGCTAAATCATTAAAACTTAAGCACGTAATGGAGGCAGTTGTTTCGTGTGTTAATTTTAGTAAATCAAGAGGTTTGAATCACCGCCAGTTCCAGCAATTCTTGGAGAGAGAATATGGAGACATCATTTTTTATTGTGAAGTTCGCTGGCTTAGTAAGGGCAAAATGTTGAAGCTTTTTTATGAATTAAGAGAAGAAGTGAAAACTTTCATAGAAATGAAGGGCAGATTCTGATTTTGCATTTCTGGTTCACGTCACTAGCTATTTGAACCAGCTAAATACAAATATGCAGAAACAAGGACAATTTGTCCACGAGCTATTCACCCATATAAAGTCTTTTCAAAGCAAACTTCGGTTGTGGGAAAATCAGATTCTCATGGGAAATACTTACCATTTTCCCACCCTGGCTGCCCATAAAAATTTCGATAAGAATGCCCTAGCACAGGAACTATCTTCGTTAAATACAGAATTTACATTCAGATTTCAAGATTTCCGTTTACGTGAACCTCAATTACAAATATTCATGACTCCTTTCGACGTGGAGCAAGTGGAAATGTCGCTTCAAATGGAATTAATTGAACTCCAGGCAGATGATATTTTAAAAACTCAGTTTCGTGAGATACCTCTGCCAGACTTTTACTTACGTGAGGTATGTTTCGAATATCCAAATTTAATTAACTTTGTAAGTAAAATACTCTCTCCTTAGCAGTACTTACTGCAGCGAGCAATTTTTTTCAAAAATGAATAACGCAAAATCTAAAAACAGATCAAGGATTGTCACTACGAATTTGGAAAATACCTTACCCGTAGCGACAACATCACTTCAACCAGATATAGAAACTCTTGTAAAACAAATGCAATCCCTAATTTCTCACTAGTTAGAGTGACACTATGTGACTATGAAAAGTTATTATTGTTCATTATTATTTGTTTTTTTTGTTATTTTATTTTAAAACGCTATTTATGCTTACATATTTGTACCTTTTAATTATTTAATAAATATTATTACTATTATTGTCAACTGGTTTGCTTTGGCCCGTGGTACTCATTAAATTTTTCTATTTGTCCCTCTACAAAAAAAAGGTGGCCCATGCCTGCCCTATATAGTTTGCAACCAGTGCTGTACAAAGTAAGTTTCACTCATATTTATAACCTACAACGTGTCACAAAAATCTTTTGTTTAGGTGGAATTACCTCAGTACCTCAGACACAATAAAGGCGGAATTGTAGGAGCCTTTAAATTAGGAGATTTTAAAAAAGGTCAACAAGCTCAGGACCCAATTTAATGAAGCACATAAGAAGTTACAGGCACCCAGCGGGTTAGGTGCAACTACCAAACCACATTGGTGGTTATACGATGACTTGCTATTTTGGTTGCCGCACGTCAAGAAGGACATGGGAACGTCCAATATGGAAACTCCAGATGAAACCCGGCAATCTAATTTCCACGACTCTACTGAAAATGTAAATCATATATGTGACCGTGCATATTAAAAGGTAGTTAGTGAGTAAAAAGTAGTTATCGAGAAAACCGCGATTGAAAGTGTGCATGTTTGAATCGCATGCGAATCGTGACATCATTCTTCCCGGCTCTTCGGTAGTATTCTAGAGAGCATGAGTAGTGGTGGGGGTCCCCTCTCTTCTCTCCTCTAGTTTGACACTCAAGTCTACGTTTGCACTATTCGTACGCGTTACGGAATGTAATTATTTATATGTTTATATTGATTTTCGTGTAATAATCATGGACGATGAATATTTGCAAGAATTTTCGGATTACTACGACCTCGATCCCGACCATTTAAGTGATGCCGATGTTTTCAGCAATAGCGATGAAGATAATAATAATAATAATATTTTTTAGCTGGATATTTCAGAATTGGATAAGAAAGGGTATGAAATAATCGAATGCATGATTGGTCCACATGCTGAAGCGTGCTGTTCTTCGAAGTGCAATTCTATACTGCCTCGTGAATTAGTATGTACTTCTCGAGATTACTTCAATGAGCTATCAAAACCGGAACAAGATTTACTGATTATTGGCCACTTGCAATCTCACCGGCAACATTTTTCGCGACAAGCTCATTATAACACGCGTAAGAATTATTCCAAAATACCTGATAAGAAACGACTTGATTCGATATACCTATTTCGAGGCAATAGAGTTTGTAAACGCATGTATCTCTTTATAAATAACGTTGGAGTAAAAAGATATGACAATATTGTTCAACATTTTGATAAACGCGGATTAACTAGTCGAAGTCATGGTCTATGTCGTAAAATTTCTAATCAGTCACGAATTACATCTAAATTGCGCGAAGAAATCGTTGGATTCATACAGAATATCGCCGAGCAGTGTGCCATGCCCCTACCTGGTCGCCTACCACAGTTTAAAAATTTCAAAGTGATGAAGTTGCCGTCCTGTGAAAGTAAAATTTCACTATATTGACGTTACATAGATAGCTGCTCTAATGATAAATCTAAAACGATCGGTAAAAGAGCGTTTTATTATTTATGGGATGCATGTTGCCCGTACATACAGACCATGAAACCAGCATCGGATCTTTGTGTCACTTGCAAAGAAAACTCCGATCGAATTTTGCAAGCTAAAAATGAAGCAGAACGTGAAGAACTGTTGACCATAGCTTTAGACCATCTAGCTCGCGCGAAAGCTCAACGACAGTATTATAATGAATGTCGCGCTTGTCCTACAGATCTTGACGATCCTAAAGATTCCACAGCTCACCACGATCCTGAAGATTCCACAGCTCACAACGAGCATTCAGCTGGTTTGGTCATTTTTTTCGATTTTGTGCAGAACGTCTTATCCAAGTGGTCCTCAACGTACCGGGCAAACTTACTTTAAATCTGCTCGAAAGTGCTTCGTTTTTGGCATCTTGAATTAAACGACAGAAATTCAAACAAATTATCTCATTGATGAAAATACTCAGATAGGAAAAGGACTGAATTCGACAGTCAGTATGTTGCATCATTATTTAGAAGCGAACTCTGCCGATACTGTAATTGCATTCGCCGACAATTTGTGTGGCACAGAATAAAAATAATACCATGATACATTATCTATCATGGGTATGCGGAATTATTTGAATAAAAAAATATCTTTAAACTTTTTATTAACGGGACATACAAAATTTGGTCCGGACCGTATCAGTGTTGCGCATTCCAAAAAAGCTGGCCAAAAGTCGTAAAATCGTCAAATTTGATTGAAACATTGTAGAAGAGGGTTTTTCATATCGCTGATTACGAATTTGAAGTCAAAATAATAAAATTCAAAATGGCGGATCCAATATTGCGGAATTTTTTTGGAAAAATTGTCGAATTTGATTGAAATTCTGCAAAAAGGAAGTTTTCAGGTCGCTGATAACGAATTTGTAATAAAAATTACAAACTTCAAAATGGCGAATCTAACATGGCGGACTTTTTCCTGAAAATCGTCGAATTTGTTAGAAACATTGCAGAAAGGGTGGCGAATTTATAGTGAAAATAGCAAAATACAAAATTGCAAATCCAATATGGCCTTTTTCCTAAAAAATCGTCGAATTTGATTCTAACATTGCAAAAGAGGGGTTTCGGATCGCTGACTATGATTTTGAAATAAAATGCACAAAATTCTAATCAATATATAATATAATTAACGTAGTTTTATTTTTATTAAACGGTTTATCTATTAATTATCGTCATCACTTTCTCCAAAAGATCTCCTCCGTGCATCCGAAAAATTACTTTCATCGCTGTCACCATGAACTTCAGATGGATATGTTGTTAGGAATCGGATTGCTTCCGAAGATAGAGATCTACTTTTTTTTCGGTAGTATTCGTGAACTTGTTATGACCGGATCCGAAGACACCAGCAGCCAGTGGAAAATATCTCTCTCGATAGGTTTTCACGTCTTTATTTCTGGCTTCCTGCGCTTCCTCTGACAATTGGCCGATTGGCAGTGAAAGTGACGCTATTACCTGTGCGCTATGTAATAAAATTTTGTGTACTGTCGTGGGCATCAAATACCACGGATATTTGTCAACGAATAATTCCGCAGTGTCTAGGCAGTACTTTTAAATTCCGCTATTTTTTCGTGGTAGCCACTTGAGAACACCTGTAGGATTATATGGCATCTATTAATCAAGTGTTGGTCAACCCCCCCAGGATTTCAGCAGAAACCTTTGCTTGAGAAAACAACAGTCGCGCCGTGTTTCCATCGTTGGTACTGCCGTATCCTGGTTTTGGACGATCAACAAGAAGCCCTAATTGTTTTTTAAATTCTACCTGAATTGCCATTTTCGCTCTGTGTACACTTTCTTTGTCTGTTACGCCACGCGCTTGCCACTTCTTTAAATCTAACTTGTATCCTAGATGTAGAAAACATTTGAAGAAACGGATCCATGCATGGGGAGTTGACAAACCAAAGAGTAAATTGGCGTCATTTACTTTGCTGAACAAGTTCTAAATTGTTAAAATCTTTTGAAGTAGCTCCACACAAATAACAGCGCATTGTGGACTGTGGACTGTTACTGCGTTACAGACTTTTCCATCAATCATTGTAAAAACCATTTCGGAACTAATTTTAATTTCTTTCCTGTGAATAGTGGTGTTAAACGAAATGAGAGATTTTATTTGCTCTTCAACGTAGTTCATTTCCGAAACAGTCGACTCTACATCTTCATGATGAAATTGTAACCTAATTGGCCTACAATAACGAGGAGCGATGGCCGTGGATTTTTCCATATTATGACCTCTTTGCTTTTGTCATCGTGTACATATAGAAGCTGTAGTGGAACTAGCGAAGTAAGAAACATATTTGCGTCCGACTTGCCTTCCTCCGCGAATAGTTGCTTATATTCGCTTTGCCCGGAGCTACCATCACACCCCCACTTAAAAATGAATCTCATGTTTTTTACGATGTTCGCATCTAACGTTCAATGACGTCTTTTTGTACCAGCAATATCCTTTCAGAACTATTAGCTAATACCGATACATCGCGCACACCGAGTGTTACGGAACCAAGAAAAAAGCGGAAAGGTCAGATGTATCGGTGAGTGCTGTAGAAAGCAATATGCTGACAGCAAGCGATTCTATTGTTGGTTCTGCCCCAAACATGACTACGATGCAAAACAGCAGCGATCCCATGCTTTTGGGCAATTTATTATAGAAGAGATGAACAATATAAAGAATGAGAAAAACTATAAAAAATGCAAGCAAAAAATCTTGCAAGTGTTATTTCGCTATCAGGATGAAGACAGCGATTAGTTTGATAATTTTTATATTTAATTTTTTAAGTAAGATTACTTTTACGTATTTTTCTTTTAGTTTTGGATTAATAGCGTTAGTTTAATTATTTTTATTTTTCAATTCAACATTTTAGTAATTACATATTTGTTCTTTTAGTTTAAGTATTAGTTGGTTTATTTCTATTTTTAATTAAACATTCTTTTTATTTTGTTCTTTGAGTTAGTGTTAAGTATTCTTATTATTATAAATAAAACATTTTTATCAAGATTTATTTTTTTAATTTGTAATCAATCTCAAACTTCTTACAATTTTCTTTTATTCCCGTACAAACATTTGTACACTTGTTTATTTTCTACTTACATTAATAATTGGCACCAAAAATAAGCAAGGTTATGCATAATTTATTTGCCATGGCAGTATATGAATATTGTTGAAATAATGTTTAAATGCGTTACGAACTTGCAAAACTACATTACTGGAATTATCTGTAAATATTGCATGAGCTAAATTATTTTCCATGTTTCGAATATTTTTATTGTAATAAGTATCTGTTGCTAAAAAATTGTGAAGTGCACAACAAGTCTGAGTAATTAAACCAACTTTGTATCGACTTAAATTTATGGGCGTTAAAAAAACTCTAAATCTGTTACTCAATATGCCAAATGCATTTTCTACAACACGTCTTCCTCGACTCAATCTATAATTAAATATGCGTGTGTTGGACCTGTGTTGGACCATTCCCGCTGTAAATTATGTAGGCTTCAATGCTGTTTGTTATTCTACGATTTTCCCGAACTGGGATTGTTTGTATTCTTTGTTGTATGTGGATAATAACTTTGGTTATCACAATATTAGTCTCTTTTCCCCTGGAATTACTTCGTTAATTTACAGCCAGCTCTCGCATTCGAGCGAAGGTGCTACGAAGGGTTCAAGAGTGCGTGGCGACCTTTCCGGAACACCTTGTATTAGAATATCTGTAATCTCCACGCTCCTCTCCCAGAGTTGGTCAGTGCGACCCCAGAACCGCACGAGCGCGCAGGTAGGACCAGCATAATACATAGTAAAACCCCGCCTTACCTATACAATAAAATTCGATTTCGAACCGACGTTCATCACCTTAATGTTAGGCACAAGAACACAATAACAATACCGAAACATAAATTACAAATATTTCAGCGTTCGTTCACGTATTGTGTGCCTAACATATACAACGATTTACTTTCATTACATTCCCTTGGTTCAAGATGTTTTAAGGCTGCGGTAAGATCTAGGCTTCTGTTGGCGAATGATTAGGCGAGGCGATGGATGCAGTATAGTTTTTTTTTTGTACATTATCTTGTGTGATGTGGTGGTTAGAGACAGAGCTTGCATAGATTAGCGTTGTAGTGTGATAAATTTAATATTTTCATTTTGCATGTATATTTTTGCATGTGCATTTGCAATATTTACTTTCTGGGGTCGATGAAAAACAGCGCCACTGTAACTTAGTTGTAGTGGAACTGACTCGATTTCCAATTGACATTTATTTTCTATATTTATATTGTATTGCTTTTATGTTTGGTTTGGTCAATAAACATTATTATTATTATTATTATTATTATTATAATATCGTCGTTGTCTGGTATTATTTAGTTTTTTTTTATTTTGTCAAGCGAAAACCAAGGTGTTTCAAAATATAGTATTAAAATTACGGTCAACTTTATGGTATGGCATTGAGGTGTCGACAGGGGCATATTTTCAATCTGTGGTCTTCCATTTTTATATTTTTTTACCAATAAAATTCCTAAACAAAACTATTGATTTTAACGGAAAAGTTTCAACCTTAAGTTGTTGCATTGATCATGGGAGCCTGATCACGCAGTCAACATGTTAATTAATATTTATGTCATAATTCTAGTTCGTGTGATATTTTTTTCAGTGTCCGCTCGGAAATGTCCATGTTTAGTCGACATAACATCAAAAAAAAAGAATCGACTTCAAATACAACACAGCAAAGTGTTGAAAGCGATTTTCTTGATAAAACAGATGATGTAGTAAGACTGTGCCAAGATGCATTGAATGGAGGGTCGCAGGAAAGAAAGACCGACATACAAGATGAGAGACAAAGTGGAGAAGATCAACATCAAGAAGAATATGACCAAGAAAAAGGACGGAATAGTGACAATGAAGAAACATCAGAGCAAGTTGAATATGAATATAAAAAAGAGCTACATGATAATAACAAAAGAAATTCATCTTATTTAACTCGTTTCGATGTTACCACTTGGCCAATATCGATGACTGATGGTTTGAGGGTTAAAATTTTTAAAACGGGTGAAAGTGAACCCTATCAAAATAGTGATGGTCCATTTTTAGATACTCTCCTAAGGCCTGGAGATAAAATAAAAGGAAAGAACCTGTTTGGTATTGTGTCACATTTTTAAAATTTACCGCGCGCCCCATCATTGCGACTGGAACTATGTTAGATCACGTGACCGGGAGTCACGCACCTTGTAGCGATGTACGAGGACAGAGTCCGCTGCAAGCTGTCGTGCGACCATGTAGTCCCGTACATATAACCGTCAGAATTACATTAAATTAGTCAAATTCAAATTTCTTTATTCCTGTGAGACTGGTACATACAGTGTAGGAAGAGTCAACAAATATACGATAAACTAAGACATACAATGAAACACCGAAACAAAAGACAGAAGTGCTGGGCTATCACTCAGGCGGCTGCAGGTACTCTTCGACCGAGTAGTAGGCATTTTCAATAAAAAAACGTTTAGCCCTAACGCGAAATAATTTTAGGTTGGTCAACTCTCTGAGGCATGGTGGCAGCTTATTGTATAATTTTACGGGCATAACTCCTGCTCCATTGGCGGACAAAGACAGCGTATGCGGTGGTACAACCAAAACGTTGCCCCCACGCAGATCGCGACCGCTAGCTGCAAGCTTGGCGGAGCGGGACAAAAAACTGTTGATGTTGCTCTTCACGTAGTTTACGCAACTCAGCATGTAAATGGATGGGACAGTTAAAATGCGATGCTGAACAAATAGGTCCCTACATGGATGAGCTGGGCACTTAAACAACATTGTTTGCAAGACTCTTTTCTGCAATGTAAACAACTCCCCCACCCCGGCCGCGTTTCCCCAGCATATTATGCAGTAACTGAGTCGGGAAAAGATGTAACCGTCATAAAACATCTTAAGGACGTCGACGCGTACATACTCCCGAAGTCGTCTCATAAGGAAGCAGTAGGATGACAGCTTTCCCAACAAAAAGTCCACGTGGTCGCGCCACCCCAGACGAAAGTCAACCCTAACCCCCAGAAAACTAGCGGCAGGACTCTGCGTTATGGATCTACCGTCCAACTTCACAAGCAAGCTTTGATCAGTTTGTTTAGTTGAAAACACCACCAGTTCCGTTTTCATGCCATTCAAAACAAGACCATTTTATGTGCAATACGACTACATTCTCCCGGCTGCCGCAGAATCCCCAGCGCTCAGGACATCGATGTCCTTGGAAGAGACCGCAGTCACCGTATCGTCAGCAAACAACGAGATGTACGCCCGACCGAAATCTCTCCCTATGTCGTTAATAAAGAGCACGAAAAGCATGGGACCGAGGATGCTTCCCTGGACCACCCCCGTGCGAACAGGAAGCACACTGGATGTCACTCGCCGTCCGTCGGGACACTCGGCAATCACCGCCTGAGTACGATTAGTTAAATAATTTTATACCCAATCCTCAGCCACACCACGAATGCCATAATTGTAAAGCTTGCTCAACAGCACGTCATGTCGGACGGTGTCAAAAGCGCGCTGAAGATCAAAAAATATGCAAGCGGTCTTACATTTTGCCTCAAAATTACTAATTACATGGTTGCAAAGAGATATAATTGCGTCCTGGGTACTTAGATTTCTGCGAAAGCCAAATTGATAATTTTTAATAATGTTGTTTGCGCACAGAAAACTCGCCAATCTATCCAAAAACGCCCTCTCGTATACTTTAGAAAATGCGGGAAGCAGTGCAATTCCCCTATAGTTGGAAATATTTCGCTTGTCGCCCTTTTTATAGAGCGGGACTATTGAAGAGTGCTTAAAAAGTAAGGGGAACACACCCTCAGAAAATGATAAGTTTATCAAGGTGCTGAGCGGCTCGGCAACAAGCTCCGCGACCTGACGTAAGAGCGAATATGGTATGCCGTCGTGGCACGACGAATTCTTATTTGTAACACCCTTCAATAATACAACAACTTCAGCGGTAGATAATGGTGTTAAAACATTGACACCCGGAGATACGGCACACCAGTATCCAGATCCGGTCGCGCATCCGCGTCCGCGTCCGCGTTGCCTTTAGGGTTGGTGGTGATGAGGATCTTTGGGATGAGATGGTGGCTCCGCAATTATGGCCAAGGGGTATTCTCATCAAGAAGTTCAAGTTTTTTCGAAACTCCGGCGATGGACCTAGGCGAATCAATCGTCACTCGAGCGGCGGGCAACCTGAGGATCGTGCACATCAACGTCAGGAGCCTTCGAAATAAGACCGACCGACTGGTGATGCTGCTATCGTCGTTGGAACATCCCGAAGTATTGTGTGTCTCCGAAACATGGTGCGCGGGTGGTGAAGTGGAGTGCTTGAGCGTAGATAACTACTGTCTTGCCGCTAGTTTTTGCCGTGCACGATGCAGGGGCGGCGGCGTGGCATTCTTTGTCCGCCGGGATATCCATTTTGGGGGTAAGTCGTGCGGACCTGTTAACCTTTGTATTGACTTCGAGTACGCGCTAACGGAAATCAAGTTGAATAGTGGTTCCGTGCTTGTTGCCTGTTTTTACAGATCGCCGAGTGCCGATTCTCGATCTTTCATGGATAATGTGGAGGTTTTGTTGAATAGTGTATGTAAGAAACCTTATCCTATGTTTTTATGCGGAGACTTTAATTTTAATTTTGACGACGCGGTAAATGATATACACGCAGACCGTTTATGTAGACTTTTGTCCGGGTATGGATTTCGGAAATGTGTGAAAACTTGTACTAGAGTTACTAATAACGGCGGAACGATAATTGACAACATTTTTTCTAACGTAGACAGTGCTAAGCTTGAGACTGAGGTAATTGTAACGGATCTTTCTGATCACTTTATGCAATGTGTTTGTTATCGTGGTACTGTAATTCACTGTGATGTGAGCGGCTGCACTTTTCGGCGGAGGCGTTATTTCTGTACTCAGAGTGTAGAGTACTTTAAGTTTTTGTTGTCGGAGGTTGACTGGTCACGTCTGGGTCATGTTGGTGACGCGAACTCTGCTCTGGAGAGTTTTCATGACATTTTCACAGCTTTGATGGATAAAGCGTTTCCAGAACAGTTGTGCAGAGTTAAGAATAACGTAACTATAAGGAGAAATAAGTGGATTACTGCGGACTTAATCAGAGAGGGCGCTGAGCTGAGGGATCTGTACTCTTGGTGTATATCCGGCGCGGATGACGAGTTCCGACTTAATTATAATTTGCAAAAGAGGATTCACGCGCGCAATATCCGAGATGCAAAAAAGCAATATTATAACAACATCTGAATTCGAGTAACAGCCACGTACTGCTTGGAGCATAGTGTCTTCCGCCCAGGGGGTTAAGCGGGATAAATTGCCACCACGAAATTAAGCGTGCATTATATATATATATATATATATATATATATATATATATATATATATATATATATATTGTTTAGATTTCTATATATATATAAAGGAGAAAGGTATATATATATATATATATATATAGTGTGATATATAGAGTGATTCTCGATCTTTCATGGATAATGTGGAGGTTTTGTTGAATAGTGTATGTAAGAAACCTTATCCTATGTTTTTATGCGGAGACTTTAATTTTAATTTTGACGACGCGGTAAATGATATACACGCAGACCGTTTATGTAGACTTTTGTCCGGGTATGGATTTCGGAAATGTGTGAAAACTTGTACTAGAGTTACTAATAACGGCGGAACGATAATTGACAACATTTTTTCTAACGTAGACAGTGCTAAGCTTGAGACTGAGGTAATTGTAACGGATCTTTCTGATCACTTTATGCAATGTGTTTGTTATCGTGGTACTGTAATTCACCGTGATGTGAGCGGCTGCACTTTTCGGCGGAGGCGTTATTTCTGTACTCAGAGTGTAGAGTACTTTAAGTTTTTGTTGTCGGAGGTTGACTGGTCACGTCTGGGTCATGTTGGTGACGCGAACTCTGCTCTGGAGAGTTTTCATGACATTTTCACAGCTCTGATGGATAAAGCGTTTCCAGAACAGTTGTGCAGAGTTAAGAATAACGTAACTATAAGGAGAAATAAGTGGATTACTGCGGACTTAATCAGAGAGGGCGCTGAGCTGAGGGATCTGTACTCTTGGTGTATATCCGGCGCGGATGACGAGTTCCGACTTAATTATAATTTGCAAAAGAGGATTCACGCGCGCAATATCCGAGATGCAAAAAAGCAATATTACAACAACATCTGAATTCGAGTAACAAGCCACGTACTGCTTGGAGCATAGTGTCTTCCGCCCAGGGGGTTAAGCGGGATAAATTGCCACCACGAAATTAAGCGTGCATTCAGTGGTGCAGGGTAGAGGCTGTGTAGTTTGTGGAGATATGGAGCACTATATGTATATATATATACACAATATATATATATATATATATATATATATATATATATATATATATATATATATATTCCCTTCTGACCGAATTTCCCACGATATTTCGTACGTTTAATTTCCAACGAAGTCGGTCGTTACTTATTATCAACTATATATATATATATATATATATATATATATATATAAATATATAGGAAAGCTGGTTACTGATGAGGACTAATAGTCCGAAACACGTGTATACGGATGCTTCTTCGATCTTCGTATGACGGAATTGCCCGACAAATACCTTTCTCCTTTATATATATATAGAAATCTAAATAATATATATATATATATATATATATATATAAATATAAATGTGCACAGTTTCTGAAATTGCAAATAAAACAAAGGATTGATAAGGTTAAAGATTTGTCGTTGTGTCTTAAATGCTTAAAACCCAATCATTTTGCTCTGGGAATGTAAGGCAGACAATTGTTGGTATTGTAAGAAGCCACATAATACCTTATTGAACATAAAGAAATCCGGGGGGAAGTAAAGAAGGCTGTAGCAACACACAGTTTGTCTGAGGCGCAGGTTGTATTGACAACAGCGATAGTAAAGGTAAAAAATCTGTATGGCAAAATGATCCAGGCTAGAGCCTTGTTAGATGTTGGGGCGGACTGTAATTTCATTTCAGATAAATTATTTAAAAAATTGAAGTTTACTAAAACAGCAAATGTGGATATTTCAATTGCTGGAATGGGGTGCAGAACATCTAAGGTAAACAGAAAAATAAATTTTGAAATTAAATCTATACATGACAACTTTTCGAATAAATTAGATTTTCTAATCATAGACAAGATTACGACACGTTTGCCGGTAATAAAGATTGACAAAAATAAGATAAACTTACCTCAAAATGTTAAGTTGGCTGATCCGACATTTGATACAGTGGGCGAAATAGACCTACTAATAGGTGTTGAGATTTTTTATGAGCTTTTAACAGCGGAAAGAAATGATCTGGGGGGTGGAACTGAAACGTCGAACGACTGAAACTGTTGTATCATTTGCTCTGTCTCCGGGATATCCTTCTTTGTCTGTCAACAAGTACGGTCGATACTTCCTCCAAGCATGATTGCAGGTTCAACCGGGTTCTACGCCGACGTCAAGAGAGTACACGACCGTGTGGTCTCAATGAACATCGGAAAATTGGAACGTCTTAACTTCAAGCTAGCGAAGATGAACAACAGACGGATTTTTTTGCTCAGATGCCGCACGTCCGGTGTCACACCTAGCCACCTAGCCACAAGCTATGGATCCAAAAATGTTATGGCTTTAGTTGGTCATAGTCCACGAAGGATGGCCAACAAGCTCTCTCTGGGTTCAGTTGCAGGTTGGCAGACAAGATACTAAATTTTAAGATTCAAATCACAATTCACAAAATAGACTATCATAATTTCATCATTACGGTATGTCCGTATATTCATTTTTAATTATAAAAATTATATATTGTTATTTACAATAACAAAGTTGACATCAATTTCCGGTATACCAAAAGTGAAAATCATCTTGAGAGTATTCTAATTTATATGTTCGGCGTGAGTGAACCCTGATTAAAAATTTGCAAATACCTATATACAAATTGTGAAACATCAAAAACTTCTAATTGAAAAGTTCTGTGTACGTATGTACATACATTAATGCGGATACCGACCGTGAGGTGCGGCGCGTTGACCCAGCTTTCGCCATGCAACTCTCCAATGTTTACCAGCCAGCAAAACCTGGCTGCCCCTGAGAGGCCGACACCAATGAGCGGGTACCGTGTAGCATGCATACACATACTACAGCGGTAGGGCAACCCACTCCCCTCAGTACTCGTGGAAGCTTGGCTACCCAAGCAACGTTTGACGAGTCACCGTTCGGGGCACTTTCGTGACATCCTGCTCGTTTCGGCCAGTTCCCATAGCCCCGGTTTGACGAGCGACCGTCCGGCTCGCTGTAGCTAAGCCGTGCTTAAGTTAGCAAAGTTACCAATGCACCGTTTGTTAAGCGCCCGGGCGAGGACGCTTTTGCGTACCTCTACACATGTTAGCATGGATGCCATACCATCCATACACCGTTTGATGTGTGACCGGTCGAGGGCGATCGCAATCTGACCCCTCTTGCCGGGGCACCTTAGTGTCACCCGTACTCGTATTGGCCAGTTCCCATAGCCCCGGTTTGACGAGTAACCGTCCGGCTCGCTGTAGCTAAGCCGTACCTAAGTTAGCAAAGTTCCCAATGCAACGTGTGTTAGGTCTCAGTTTTGCCGCTTTCGCGGGCGTATGTACATACAGGACGAAATATCTGAATTAATATGGCCGAATGCGTGCACCGCGAATAAATTATTATTATTCAATGCACGAGCAATTGTAATCGAAACTGTTAACTGTCCTCTAGCAAAGTGTTAAATAATGAAAATTAAAAGCTGTGATACTTTTAACATACCATTTCGTTCTTCACATTTACCAACTAATCATAGTTCTGGAATTTCATAACACTGTTTTATTTTGCGTTCATTTCTAAAAATGCAGAAAAATTTCACATCTAATCAATAATCAAATATGCAGTTTGACAATATAAGCTTTTTATTCAGTGTCTATATTGAGAGACGCAAACCATCAATTACGATATTTTATTTCGATGTTATCAAGTCGAAGAAAAGTACAAAACATAATTGGACCCACGTGAAAAGTAGTGCTAATAAGAAAACAAAAATCAAGGTATCAACTACTCAAGCGAGTCCCCAACCAATGTCCTATGCATTGTCCATGGAGATTATTGCCAAGGTAACCGACGATTTTTAGGAAATGCAGGTAAACAATGCACTGCCAATGGAACGGTAGCATGCGCTTTAAACGATTTAAAATGTGTAAGAAATTGGCAGTCGGATGATATTCATTCAATTTTAAACGCGGGTAATGTATTGTACGCGGAGAGCCGGGCTATACGGAACGTCCGACACGATTATTTAATCGTATTCGAACTAAATAACAATTTTTCAACTCTTAACGAAAACATTGAGATCGATGTACTTTAGGGGAGATCAGTTCAGGGTCAGTTGCGTATTCATATAGATGATTTCTCTCGCATTTTGGGCAATGGTTTGCAGTACTTCTTCGAATTGTTTCATTGCGGTGTACTCACCACCAACAGAAGTTCTATTGCTGTCATCAAGGGCGAATCGCGATACTATTATTTCGATTCGCATTCCGTAGGCGAAGATGGATACTATTCTTCCGACGGCCGAGCTTGCGTTATGTCTTTTGATACCATCAGTGCTCTTAGAGACCGCCTCCTATAGAAAGCCAACCGGTCCCGATTATTACCAAAACACGTATACTTTGGTCCCAATAATTGTCACCGGATATCGACCGATTGTACTACAAATCGACCAAGTCCAACACGAAACGGAATATGTCTCCGATGTCAACAAAACGGTTAGTTGAAATCGACCAAAATGTTGCTGAAATAAGTATCTCTAGCTCTGTTTCTGTCCCACCTCCAAATCCTCACAAAACTCCGCGTACTGCCAAATATAAAAAGGTCTCTTACCACAATCTCGGCCCTATGGCCGAAGCGTGCAAATCGTGCAAGGCATTTTTTTTCGCGACGAAGTGATGTTTTGTTGCGGTCATGGTAAAGTTTCTTTGCATCCCAATCCATATTATCCCGACCTCATTACAAAATTAATTTCAAACAACCATGAGCACTCACACATTTCAAAGAGAACATCTCCACGCTTAATAACATGTTTGCTTCACTAAAAGCACATCCCATTAATCACCAAGGCGTTGGACTTGGAACTATGTATATAGTTATGGTACCAGACCAACACGTACCTACAACGGTAGTGCCGACATCAGCATTTTAATAGATAAGCAGCTGCACGTTCCATATGCCCATAGTCTTAATAAGTAGTTAGTTAGCATTTGGACATTGTCCGCGACAATTGTATCCGTGAGCTTCATAAATAAATAAGTTAAAACGATTGAGTGACTTTTAAAAAACATTAACATCCCTCACGAATCTTAACTGGCGCAGTACGGTAGGGTAGAGTGACGTGACGTAAAAAATTACGGTGATTTTCAAATCTTTGCCTCTATTCGAAAAAGAACCCACGGAACCAAATAGTCTGACTCACGGGATCAAATTTCCCAACGACCCAAGCGGATCAACATTTCCACAAGGGTGTGGTCGCAGATCAACTTAGAAAAAGGGATCAAACTTTCCCAACAACCCAAGCGGATCAACATTTCCACAAGGGTGCAGTTGCAGACCATATTACATACATACATATTACCAGAAAAGGGATCAACATTTCCCGCAAACAGCATACTACAAATCAACAAACATCATCAAACTAATGAAGATTTTACTTTTGTAAGTAATTCTAAGATTTTTAATTGTAATCCGAATCATTAATTATTGGCAAACATTGAAGACCTAAGCGATTTGATTAATTTGTTGGATAATTTAACAATTGAAATGAATCCAAATCAAGTGGCTCTGCCAAGAGCGCCTGCCGCGTATCAACATCCGTATACGCGAGCGTCGATTACGCCCGCAGAGATAAGCGTGATAACAAAATTTGACGGTAATCCGATCATACTACCATTGTTTATTGACCTAGTGGAATTTTTTTTGCAAACCTATTTTGATGTGAATAATTTAAATAATCCTCTAAACAGATATTTAATAAATATTGTTAAGAGTCGCTTTGAAGGGGAAGCTCTCTCTCTGATTGCTTCCAGAGAATTAAACAATTGGGATGAAATAAGAGACTGTTTACGATTAAATTACACGGACCAAAGATCCGAAGATTGCTTGTACGAAGATCTCATGCAAATAACACCGGTACATAACGAAAACCCTTATAGTTTGGGAGATAGAATAAAGTGCTCTCTCAACTTATTGCTCACTACAGTTAAATTGTTGCCTGACCAAGCAGAACGTGCCATTAAAACGACACTATACAGGAGGTCTGCTTTACAGACATATTTGCGCTGTTTGATGCGATATTCAGATTACGGGGAATATTTACAACATGAAAGAGTAGCTAATTTGGAAACTGCTCAAGCCAAAGTATTGGAACGGCAGAATTGGCTATATATATGTGGACAACAAACACATCTAAATAAAAATAATTCACCTAAAATCATGCCAATTACTCCGAGACAAAATTTACCTAACCAAATGATACAACCAAAACCGCAGTTTATGCCAACTTTTGGAAAATTCAATAAATTTTACCAGAATAAACATCAGGATACAGAAAATTTCAGGCCAAATAATTCTTACAATGCGAATTTTAAACCAAATACACCACAAAGACCACCTTTTAAACCTGTTGAACCCCATGCCTCAGAGCTCAGTTTGTTCCATCATGGAATCAACCAATGGGTAGACCTACATATTCCCGATTCAATAAAAAACCGCAAACGCAATTTAACCCAAATTATTTTGCACAGTCTCCCATGGAAGACGAGTCTTTTCAGAGTTTTAGGAGAAATCCGGCAGTAAAAAGACAACGAAACGATTTTAACAATATTCAACACGAAGATACTTACTGGTATAACGAAAATACTGGAGAAGTTTGGCAAAAAGTAGCTTCATGATTTTGCCGATATCGATGAAAATTATGATTCCACGGGCGTTGATCAGAATGAACCTATTACACTGGCCAACAAAAAAAAAATTGCCGGACAAATGACAACTGATTCGGATAGAGTTTTTTCTCAGGAATCCGAATCTGAACGCAGAAATACTGAATTGGCTCTAGTTTTTTCGAAAAACAGTGTTAAATGTGCAAAAAAGACGCTTTTTTGCTACTTTTGCAGACATGCCAAACAATAACGTAATGTAGTAGAAGTTTGTAATTAGGATCAAATAATACTTTGAACCTTCTGCTTTAAGAATATATAGCGCGAAATGGGATGGCATAAACTTTGAACATTTTACACCACTTTTTTTATGAGGAGCACGCCAATTGCAGCACCGCACGGAGCACACTGATTGTTCCTTTATTTATACATTGCACTGGTCAAATAAAAAGTTGCCGCAAAAATGAAAACTGATTTCGATAGGATTTTACCTGTGGAATCCGAATCTGATAAGAGAAATAGTGAGTAGGCTCCAGTTTTAGCGCAAGACAGCGTTAAATTTGCAAAAAACGTGTTTTTTACTTCTTGAAATTCCTAAACACATGCAAAACAATAACTCGACGTTATAGAAGTTTCTGTGTTGGTCAAATAAAACTTTGAAGCTACTGCTTTTTGATAATGTAAACTGGTGTAAAACTGGTCACGTGGTGTAAACTGCAGTTTTGGCTCGCATTTTAATAGGAGCGCGTGTCAATTGAAACGTTGCACACTTTTCCTAACGGCAGAGGCGGACACTGCTGTCTTCGTTTAGTATTCGTATTAGATTTAAATATAGGGTGATTTTATGTTGTTGATTCCGAATTTGATAACAGTTTTAGAACATTTGCTTTAATTTTAGACATGAATTTTAGACAGAAAGCATGAAAAGAGAATAGAGCTTTTTTTACAAATTTATTTCTATTTACAAATACCTAATTCAAACACACTATTATGATATTTACTTAAGATTTAGAAAAACTCCGCTTGTAAGATCTTCTTCTGTGTTCTTTAGAACAGTCACGTTGGAGGTTCCAACAATAGTCCGCCATCATGTGCACATCCCATCTGCCTTGATATCTTTCCTCCATGACCTTTATATCCTGATGAAACCGTTCCCCTTGTTCCTCACTAAAATCGCCAAGGTTTTCTGGAAATCTGTCTAGGTGGCTATGAAGATAATGTATTTTAATGCTCATATGAACACCTAGTTTATCAAAATTAGGGAGCATGGTTTCTACTATGTCTTTGTAATTTTCTGCTTTGTTGTTGCCTAAGAAATTCTTTACAACTGAGACAAAACTGCACCATGCAGAAGCTTCAATATCAGTCATAGATTTTTTGAAGCCTAAATCCTTGATTAGTTTCCGAATCTGCGGACCATTAAAAATTCCTGCCGTAATTTCTCCATGCTCAGTCGAGGAAATGATCTGCAAATATACTTAAAACATTCACCATTTTTGTTTAAGGCTTTCACAAATTGTTTCATTAACCCCAACTTTATGTGGAGTGGTGGAAGAATAATTTTTTCCCTAGCAATCAATGACTCCTTCACAACGTTTGCTACACCGACGGTCATGCTCTCTCTTAATGGCCAATCCTTTTTTGTCCAATGATCCTTTGCTCTACTATCCCACAGACAAATAAAGCAAGGATACTTGGTGTATCCACTTTGTTGACCAAGCAAGAAGTTCACCATCTTTAAGTCAACGCAAACAGGCCACTGGTGCTCTTGATAACGGATCTTCTCCACAACAATTTTTATATTTTCATATTCTTCCTTTAGCTTTGTTGAGTGTCCTATTGGAATGGATGCATACCGATTTCCATTGTGCAATAAAACACATTTTGAGCTTCTTGTAGAGCTGTCAATAAAGAGCCGCCAGTCTTCTGGTCGATATTCCAGCACACCCATGTTTAACAGAAGTCATGCGACATCATGACAATAAAAAAACTCTTCATTTTCACTAAAATATGGTAAAATTACCAGCTCCCTTGTTCTGAAAGCTGTTATTTTAACTTCTCGGTGTAGACATTTCTTTACTTTTAATCTGGATGCTAAAATTTCAGCGTCTTCTTTTGACAGCCTTAGATCTCGCACCAAATCATTTAACTCATTCTGAGAAAATTTTTCTGGAGTCTCATCTTCGCTTTCGCTGCCCGAATAAATCGTACTCTCTGCGTTAGGGAATACTTCGTCATCTGACCATGGATACTCTCGCTGTGACATAACAATTGGTACTTGAGGTATTGGCATGTCTTCTCTGTGGGGCATGGGACGCTTAGCTGACTCCAAAATAGGATATTCCCAAGTACGTTTCTTGCTTCCATTAAAGCCTTTCACATCCACAGCGCAAAAATAACAATCATCATGGTGATTTCTCGGTTCTGACCACATCATAGGAAAGCCAATGTTTATATGTCGCCTGTTTCCCTTAGTCCATTGTCGCAGCGACTCCACACACACTTTGCAAACCTTGTGGGGAACCCAGTACTTATCCTGTTTGCTAATTGCAATACCAAAATAAGCAAGATATGCTTCTTGCACAAATTCAGTAATGTTTTTTCTATACTTTTTCAAAGTATATACATACTTTTTCAAAGTATATACCCCACAAATAAAGCAGAATACATCTGGATTGTTAACGCAGGCTTCTCTTGCCGAATTCATATTTATGCGAAACTTTAAGGCAATAGAACTTGAACTACACAAAAGTGAAGAATCACGTTTTTCTTCCACAAACCAAGCGGATTGGAAAGCATATGCTAGGAGTTCCAGGAGCGTAAGTTATATATGGCCAACATATACAAACAAGTAGCTAAATAACTACTTAATAAGTAGTTATTAAGTATGTATAAATGGGCAACCAAAGGCTGCTTATTTTTGTTAAGTAAAAGGTTGTTTTCGGTAAAAATGTTAAAACTTGCTTAATCCGTTCTTAATTAGCTACTAACAGAAAATTCACATTAATTTTCAATTACTAGTGGGATCGGTGAATAAAACCTAGACAATAGTAGTAACTATATTTGCCCAGGTAATATATTATCCTGTTATCTTTATAAATCAGTTATTAAGTATTTGTTGGCAAAATATACTATAAAAAGATTTACCTACTATATATTACACTGACCCTATAAATCGTTAGGGGTATTTTATTCTGAAACTTGTAAACCAAGGGATATTAATTAATTTACCTTATTGTTGTAGCGTTTTGCATTTTTCACACTACCTCTCAAAAAAAAAAAACTGTAGCCAATTCATTATTTCTGGTTTCAGATTCGGATTCCATGGGAAAAATCCTATCGAAATTAGTTGTCATTTTTCCGACAACTTTTTATTTGGCCACAGCAATTTATAAATAAAGAAACAAGCAGTGCGCTCCGTACGATACGGTGCCGTAATTGGCGCGCGCTGCTATAAAAAGGTGGTGTGAAAAGTTCAAAGTTTATGTCATCCGATTTCTCGCTATATGCTCTTAAAGGAAAAGGTTCAAAGTTTAATTTGATCCTACTTACAAACTTCTACTACATTACGTTATTGTTTGGCATGTCTGCAAAAGTAGCGAAAAAGCGTCTTTTTTGCACCTTTAAAACTGTTTTTTGAAAAAACTGGAGCCAATTCAGTATTTCTGTGTTCAGATTCGGATTCCTGAGAAAAAACTCTATCCGAATCAGTTGTCATTTGTCCGGGAATTGGAAGTCGGTCAAATTTTGTTGGCCAGTGTTATCGATTGTAATGATCCGGAAGAGGATATTGAACAGACGGAAAATGAAACTCAAAATTTTTTGAATACTAGCCTCGGAAAACCAATAGAACTTAGTAACTTAGCAAACTAGGATAACGTACCATATATTAATATACCCGAATTGGGAAATAAAAAGTTCTTAATTGATTCAGGAGCGGAACAATCATTTATTAATCCTCAAGTAATACGGGAAAATAATTTCAATGAATACGTATTTTATTCATCATTTCAAATTAAAACTGTTCATGGAATCACAACCCATGATGCAAAATTAAAAATACCAAGTTTACTCACTTTTAATGATGCTTTCAATACTTACATATTTAATATTGCCACGAAAAGTTCTCGTTTACGCTTTAATGGAGCGTTTGCTGGTCTGTCCACATATTGTTTTGCATGTATGCATTTTTAGAAATGCAATACATGACAAAACGACCGGATTGGAGAGACCAGCGAGGGCTCTGCTAAAGGTAGAATAGTTTAATCGTTATGTAGCAGCTTAAGGGGACAGGTGGTCCCAAATAAAGATGTAGATTATAAGGTCTTTATTGTGTGTTCCAGTGTTCCAGTGGCTGTGAGGCGTTAGATTAGTAGATTAAAGGTAAGTGTAATATTATGTTATTATTAAGATATATTTAGTAGTTGTGGTACCTCCGCAATATATATATATAGTTATAGAGTATTAGCCAAGCATGTAACCCCCATAGATAGCCAACTCATATTTAACGTGACATTTGGTGGAGGCTCCCTTGATCCCAAATTTATAGCTTGTTTTGGTAACATAAAGAATGTCAAAATTTTCAATTATAAATTGAAAATAGATTTTAAACAATGATTTTTATAGTACTTTTCAGTTTCAGAACCCCTTAATTAAAGGCTTCACCTCATTCTTTTACAAAAAATTAAAAATAATGGTAATAATTCAAATAGTAAAATGTAATATTAGGAAAATTCCATTTGCGTAGACAGTTGAACCTGAGTATGTCGTTGCCCAAGCCTATATTGCGCTACGTCAGCACCGGCTGAGTTGAGTGCAGAATAGCAAACCTGGCATTGTTTATCTAACGCAATTCTACTAGATTTAATAATTTCTTGGAAAAAGAAATAGAGACAATAAATATTTAACCCAATAATTAACGTGTTGGAAACATAATATAATTAACTAGGAATGTTTTCTGGGAAAAAAAAATTCTACAAAAATAGTGGGTAAATTGTAAAAAGTGTAATTAAGAATAAAGTATGAAAAGAGTTGAAACAGAAAATTTTGATAGTTGTTGCGAAAGAGTTACTAAAGACACAGGACGGAATTGCCTCACTCCTATATTCAATATGTAAGGTTTATTATATTTCACCTCCTGTTTTGAGGGGGAGGGAGGTAATTTCTACCTTCTTTTATTTTCTGTGTAGTTGTAAGATATACTTCCGGGTACAGTAAATTTCTTTTTATCATCCTGTATAATTCTAACAATTTCTTCCTAAAGATAACTAAACGAAGTACCATATACTCTTGGAGGACATGAAAACTTAACTCATGGTATTAGAAACTTGGACTCTATTGTTGGAGAAATTAAATTGTTGTGTAGGCCACGATAATGTGGATAAATATGGGCAATATGGTCCAAATTGGTTGTCAGGTACAGTAAGGGCGAGGAAAATATGTATCTCGTTTAATGTACTGCCTGACGGTAGATGTAAAGTAGATGGATTTCTACTAGGATTGTGTCTGCATTAAAATGCCATGTAGTTATAGTTATTGTTTAAGTTGTTTTATGTGTACTGCCGTAATGTTTACTTTTTTTTCATGTTCAACAATCGTGAGAGTGTTGGAGCAGACATTACGTTGGTCAAAATGCAGAGAGTCTGAACTGAGTAGGGCTCGTAACTAGTCGAGAGTCGAGATAGGAGAGAAGTCTGGATTGAGTAGGGCTGTAAGGCTTTCCTATCTCGGGGTTGGATAGAAGTCTGGATTAAGTAAGGCTGTAAAGCTGTCCTATCACCCTCCAAAACTAGTACCTGCAAGTACTGCTGAACCATCACATCTTCAAGACCGTAGAAGACACCCCCAACAACCATCTCAACATTTATTGTTCTGTAAATTTTTTTTGTTTTTTTATTATGTTTGTCTTGTTTTCTTTTATTGTTGTTTGTAATGTTCCCGGAAGTAATAAATTAAAGATAGTGTAGAATAAGGACATAAGCGAGAACTTTGGTGGCATAGACTGGTCTTGATTATTTATGGTATTTTTTTGGTTTGATAGTTGTAGTAGCTGTAGCAATATGCAGGAGCATATTTTCCAGCAGGGAGGGTAATGCCACGAAAAGTTCTCGTTTACGCTTTAATGGAGCGTTTGCTGGTCTGTCCACATATTGTTTTGCATGTATGCATTTTTAGAAATGCAATACATGACAAAACGACCGGATGGGAGAGACCAGCGAGGGCTCTGCTAAAGGTAGAATAGTTTAATCGTTATGTAGCAGCTTAAGGGGACAGGTGGTCCCAAATAAAGATGTAGATTATAAGGTCTTTATTGTGTGTTCCAGTGTTCCAGTGGCTGTGAGGCGTTAGATTAGTAGACTAAAGGTAAGTGTAATATTATGTTATTATTAAGATATATTTAGTAGTTGTGGTACCTCCGCAATATATATATATAGTTATAGAGTATTAGCCAAGCATGTAACCCCCATAGATAGCCAACTCATATTTAACGTGACAATATAACTAAAATTTCGGATAAATATGACGGTATAATAGGATCAGATATTTTAAATCTGATGGACACAAAAATTGATTATAAGAATAAAATTTTAATTACTAGTTATTCAGAAATACCTTTTAAATATAAACCGCAAGTAATGGATATCCCGTCAAGGACTCGCCAAATTGTCAAAATTAGAACGAATAAACAGCAAGGACAAGGAATGATAAATCATATAGAATTAGACAAAAACATAGAAATCCCAAATACACCAGTAACCATAAATGATTTCGAGTGCTACACAGAAGTTGCAAATTTTAACGAATACCCTGTCAAAGTGTCTTTGGATAATATAGAAGTAGAAAGATTACCGAAATCAACACAAACAATTCTAAATAATGTCAACACAGAAATGCTTGGGAATAATCAGAAATTAAACCCTCAGCAAGTTCGAAAAATCCAATATCAAACAATTAACGATAAATTGCGAGTAGATCACCTAAATTTAGAAGAAAAACAAATGATTAAAAATCTGGTGGCTCATTATCCTGACATAATACACAACGAGAAAATACCACTATCTTTCTATTCAGACATAACACACAAAATAAATCTCGTAAATGACATCCCACTGTATCAAAAGCCATATAGGCAACCTCATTCGCAAAAACAGGAAACCACCAATCAAATTAATAAGTTATTGGAACAGAATATTATTAGAGAAAGCAGTAGTCCATGGGCATCACCGATTTCATTGGTAAGAAAAAAATTGGATGCCAGTGGAGAACAAAAGTGGCGTATGGTCATCGACTATAGGCGACTAAACGATAAAACTGTAAAGGATAGATACCCCCTTCCTAATATATGTGAAATTTTAGATAAACTTGGCCGTGCCAAATATTTTACAAGTCTCGATCTAGCTAGTGGATACCACCAGATAAGGGTCGAAGAGGGGGACAGATTTAAAACCGCCTTCATAACACATGAAGGTCTGTACGAGTTTAACCGCATGCCTTTTGGGCTTTGTAATGCCCCATCCACCTTCCAAAGGTGCATGAATAATATTTTAAGAGGCCTTACGAACGATATTTGTCAAGTATACTTGGACGATATCATTATATTTTCGAACTCACTAGAACAGCATAAAACCGATATAAAAAAGATCTTTGACCGACTTAGACAACATGGAGTTCAAATATCATTGGACAAATGTGATTTTGTTTGTAAAAGTTTAAATTATTTGGGTCATATAATCACGGATCAGGGAGTTAAACCAGATCCATCCAAGATAGATCGCATAAAGAGATTTCCATTACCAGTGACAAAAACTCAAATTAAATCATTTCTAGGGTTGCTGGGGTATTACAGGAAATTTATAAAAGACTTCGCTAAAATCACAAAACCACTGACTAAAAATTTGTCTAAGGAACATGATAAACCCCGAATAGATGATGAATTTAGATTATGAGAAAATTATAACAGGAAATTATGTTAATGATCATAAGCATCTAACTCAAGTGCTTTATAATGACATTCAAAATAAACAAACAAACAATAAGAGTAGATAATAAATGGCACTTTCAGGCCCACCGCCACACCGCCAAGTTACATAGGAAGCTACCCCCACCACTTTTCTGCACGAAGACGACCGAGTCAACCGATCTGCCGAGCGCGGCCGAACGCAGTAGTTCGGTCGTTCACCGATAGATGGCGCGTGAGCTCGGTCAGTAGACGTAGTTCGGGGACTTCACCAATAGATGGCGCTACAAAATTTAAATTTACTAAAAATTTCAAATTTTCGCGTCAACCCCAGGTCCGCCAACCCCAGACGTACCAACCCCACGCGCTAAAACGGCATGTCGACCGACCGCCATATTTTAAACGACTCCATCTTCTTGAACACATTTATTTAATAAATTAAATTGTACCGAGAGCGCCATCTACCGGCCAATTACCGAACTACATACTGAGGTTGTGAACCACGCTGAAATAATAGTTCGGCACTTCACCAATAGATGGCAACCGGTTAATTTAATATGCGAATTTAAAATGATAATCATTTATGCAAATAATTGCATGTAAATTAAGAGTGGTTATTTAAAATTTTAGATGCATACAGACCCTGAATAAATTATACAGACCCTGTATACAGACCCTGTATAATCACAACAGACCCTGTATACAGACCCTGTATAAATTATACAGACCCTGTATACAGACCCTGTATAATCACAACAGGTATACAGACCCTGTATAAATTATAGAGACCTGTATACAGACCCTGATGAGAAAAAATCAACAGATCTCGTTGACAGCTACTATATATTGACTACCTTAGGTGCTACTCCTTCAGTATTGTTTATGATGAAGGTCGTTAATCATCCATCATTATCTCTCCCCTTAAATAATCTAGACGGTCTTTGCTCAAACGATGAGATAAAACAGCAACGGCATGGTGAGCTCCTACCAAACACTATAAGAGCTATTATTTGTGGCCCATCTGGGTGCGGAAAGACAAATCTTCTACTTAGTTTGTTATTTGAAGAAAACGGGCTACGCTTCGAGAATATTTACATCTTTTCCAAGACGTTATATCAACCAAAATATGAATTTTTAAATAACATAATCAAGAAAATACCAGAAATTGAAATCTTTAACTACAGTAACAATGATGAAATTGTGGATCCTCAAGATGCTAAAAACAACTCTGTATTTATTTTCGACGACATAGCATGCGATAAGCAACATAAAATACGCTAATATTTCTGTATGGGGCGACATAAACTTGTTGATGCGTTCTACTTAACACAGACTTACACACGAATTCCTAAACATTTGGTGCGTGATAATGCGAACGTAATAGTTTTATTCCCACAAGATGTTCTGAATTTACGTCATATATATGATGAGCATGCTTCCACGGATATGAATTTTGAAAAGTTTCGAAAAATTTGTTCAGAATGTTGGAAAGGAGGAAAACATAATGCATTAGTAATAATGAAAGATTTTGAAATTAAAGATGGCCGATACAGAATGGGGTCGACCAGTATATATTAGGGGTATAATAGAAAATATCATCAGTATCAATAAACCATTGTGTAGAAGAGGGTGAACAATGATGATGAAGAAGAAGAACCAGCTGAGATATGGCAATCTCAAAAAACGATCACTACTTCAGCGAGATGGAAAACACATTAAGCGACGAATTAGTGAAATTGCTAATGTTGTAAGAAAAAAATATCTAGCATTGAGATTGGGGCGTGAACATGATGCAGAAACAATTGAACGTGTTGTAAAACCCATAACTAACTCTTTAAAAGACATTTCATCTAACACATTAAATTTACTGAAGAAAAACATTAAAAACGATGAAGATATTAAACAAGAAGAATATGAAGAAGACGTTAAGACAGAAGATTCGAAGGCGGAAAAGTATGAAACAATGGACTTATCAACAATTCCAGCTGAAATTAGAGAATTGTATGAAACCGGTGTAAAAGGTCGATTAGATACGAGCTATGGAGTACAATACAATAACGCCACCGATACTTGGACCTTAGGTTCTAAACCCATAGAATTTTCGGGGGATAAAATCATTATCGATAATCGAAATACTTTTAATGGAAGTAAAGGGTTATATGAATTAATATTTCTAAAGAAACCCATTGGCGAGCAACAATGTTCCCACTAACTAAAGATGGGGGTTAGGATATTCAAAACCGTAGGTTGAGCAATATCGGGGCACCCATAAATGATCACGATAGCGTCCACAAACAATATACTGACGCCGGAATTTTAGAATCCATCAATTTTACAAAGAAGGAATTGAAGACGTTGATGCAAAAAACAATCCCAGATAAGTTGACGAACCTGGATATCGATATTCGAAGTTTTATTAATAATGAAATTACCACCGTTAATGATAATATTACTACAACGCAATCTCACATTGATTCTTTTAAAAGTATCACTACCAACGACATCAAATCGAGCACATCTAAAACCGACGAATTAGAAGAGAAACAGAAAGATATATGGAAAGAAGTGCGAAAACACCGTGAAAAAATAGTGTTACTTAATCGCAATAGTACGGAAGTAGATAAGGATTTACGATCGTTTGCCCAACTCACTAGAAGTGCGGTTGCAGATATAGAAAAACGCTTATCATTTCTCGAACACAAGTTAAAGTTCAGTGCAACCCCTACCATCACACCGCAAACTTCACAAAATGAGCAAATTTAGCAAATTTAGCAACGCAAAGGAGACTGTTGTAAACGAGTTACATAAGCCGGCCCGCAATAAATTTCCTAGACGAAGAACCATTCTACATGGTATAGATGATCTTTGGCAGGCAGATCTAATCGAGCTCATCAAATATTCCCGCTTCAATAGAGGATTTAAATATATACTAATTGTAATTGATTGTTTTTCAAAATTCGTATGGATGGAGCCGATTAAGAATAAGTCATCGAGTGAAGTGTCGCGTGCTATGGGACTAATATTGAAGAATTCGCAACAGCGTATTGCAAAGAATTTGCAAACCGATAACGGTACTGAATTCTATAACAGTCAGTTTAGTTCGCTAATGAAAAAGTATTCAATCAACCATTACTCCACATTTAGTGTAATGAAGGCGGCCATAGTTGAACGCGCAATTAGAACCATTAAACAAAACTTATTCAAATTATTTAGCCTATACGGAAATTACAAATGGCATCATCTACTACCAACCGTCACATCAAAGTATAATAATTCAAAACATAGAACCATAGGAAAAAAACCCGTAGACGTAAATTCAAAACAAGTGGAGGATGAACTACTCGGAACCGTTTACAGTCACATCAAAATTGCTGGTAAGGGTAAATTTAAAGTTGGCGATATCGTCCGCATAAGCAAGTTCAAACATGTTTTTACCAAAGGGTATTTACCGAACTGGACAACGGAATTGTTTAAAATTACATCAGTTAGAATAACAAATCCGGTGACGTATATGTTGAATGATATGGAAGGTCGACCGATAAAGGGAGCATTCTACGAATCAGAATTGTTGAAAACGAACTTACCCGATGTGTATCTTGTGGAGAAAGTTTTAAGAAAAAGAGGGGGTAAAGTGTTTGTAAAATGGCTCGGTTTTGATAACACTCACAACAGTTGGATCCCAAAGTCAAACATAATGTAGTGGGGTAATCATTATAAATTCAGACAGCCGCCGTCTCATAGATCAGTTGAGTGAAAGATCATAATGATGAATAGTCCGTGCAACTACTGGTCGACAATCAATAGGCTGTATACCGCATATGAAGAGGCTATAAAAAATGAAACGCGCTTCATCAACGAGTCGCATTATGATGTAGAAAATGCGAAAATAATAGCTGGATTAAGTGCTGCTCGAGGTTTTATCCCCATGATACGGATTACATCGTCTGCTGATACCAACAACAATCATATTCCCATAATTCATTCTGATTGGCCAATACTGGTTCGAACGTTGAGAGGCTTCTTGGAAAATGACAACGACCTCCGATACAAGAATATTACAACCGGTGAGGGGGAATTAAAGTTTGAAGAAATTGAACCTGAACGACACTCATTAGGAGTCAGCGTTGTGCTAACCTTCAGAAATGTATCAATTCATCTTTGCGAAATAGACATATCCGGTATTTTGTATCTCGATGACGTAATACAATGTAAGTTCGCAATGTTAAAAAAAATAAACTTTGCATATTATTTTAATAAGTTAATGATAACTTTTGTTGGAAATAATGTACAAAATCCGTATTCTAAGATAAAAGAGTTCTGTATAAAAAATCCAAATGAATTTAATTATACTGTTAGATTATTTTACTCTTTCTAGCACACTCTAAAACCACGATATAATCAAATTTAGTCTTCAGTTTGCTATCGTCATTCAACCAACATGTATCATAAGTCCTCAATTGTATTATTAATATTAGTGTATTTGTTCATACGAATAGTTTGTATAAAACTTAGAATAAGACAGCATCAATCAGTGGCTCAGGACTCTAACGCATGCGATAACATTATTTCACATATTACGCGCGAAAAGACTTTGAATGATTTTACCGATGAGGAGTTAAGATTATTCACCATCAAATATCTACGAACACATGTATCTGCACAACAACTGCAAAATGTATGGCATAAACTACCAAAGGCGTATCTGGAAGATGATGAGTTAAAATCGAAATTACCCTGCTACAAGCATTACAATACTCCGGAGCAGATGACGCACTACGATGGACCACCACCTTCACGAAAAGACTGTCAATTTTGTAAAATATTGAATATGTAGATACTAAGTGATAATTTATATAAATAAATGTATTAAATGAATTATGTTGTATTATTTATTTTTAGTGATGTAAGAAAGGAGCATCTAAAATATACTATAAAAGGGGGTTACTTTTGAAAATCTGATTAGTATCAATGAATACGTATAAGGGAGAGGGCCTCTTAAACAAAGTTATTAATAATCTCCCATTTGAACTACATTTACCGGGGTATCAGTTTTGCGGACCTGGAACTAAATTACAAAAGAGACTACAACGCGGTGACGGGGGAGTGAACAAACTGGACACATCTTGTAAAAAGCACGATATCGCGTATTCCAAACATAAAACTTTAGAGGATCGACATCGGGCAGATAAAGAACTCGAGTATAGTGCTTGGGATAGAGTAAAATCATCAGACTCTAAATTTGGTGAAAAAGTATCCGCTTGGTTTGTTACTAACGGTATGAAGTTAATACGAAAACTTGGTATGGGGATGCCAACATCTAAACGTTCCAAAGTTGTAAAGAAGAAGGAGAGAAGAAGGGTGAGGAAGAACCAGAAACCAAAAGTTGCATTCCGCAAAGCAATTGTAGACAAAGTTGTCAAGAGCATAAACAAATCTGATAATTTGAGAGACGCATCACGCTTAGCTTTACAAAGTGCTCGTTTAGCTGTTAAAGATGCTGGGGGAAAGTCAAGAGTAAGAGTCCCCCGTATAATCCCAATTCCCAAGACTGGTGGCATCCTCACTCTACTACCAGCAATTTTTGCCGGACTATCAGCTTTAGGAGGTTTGGGTGGTGGAGCAGCTGGTGTATACAGAGTAGAGATGAGCAATATGTCGCAACCTGCGATTTAATCACTGCGATTCGAAAATCACAGTTAATCATATGATCCAGTCACAGTTCCGACTGCTATTGCGATTTCACAATCGCACCTCGGTCCAGGGCGAGACCGCTCCGCTCCAGGTTCCGTCTCAAATGATCAACCGCCGATGTTCGTATCTGCTCGGTTGCGGTCGGCAAATGTATCGGTTGCGAGTTGGGATTCTGCGCCATCTATCTCCATCTGTCAAACGTGTAAGCTCTGTTATTTGTGTTAAAATGTCAGCAATACAAAAAAGATATCAGCGCAGTGATATTTGGATGTTTTTTGAAAAAATAGATGCAAGTTTTGCAAAGTGTAATCTTTGCAGAACCAAATTATCGTACCGAGCAAGTGTCACAAATCTAAAGAGACATATACAATCAAAACATACAACGGTGTCGCTTCCATCTACATCAACTGGTGCTGCTACTTCAAACTTGCAACAGGTAATTCATCATAAAGTAATTTTTTCTTGTTTTTAATAGTAAAGTTGTTCTAATAGAATGCTGAGGCAGGACCTTCCTCGATTTCATCAGAAACTGCTTCTCAATCTCAGCCCGGACAACAACAACACAAAACTATAACTACATATTTTACAAGGCCATTAAGTCAAAATAGAAAACAGTTGCTCGATAAAAAATTACTTAAACTTTTTACATCAACTTTTCAACCATTTGCGTTAGTAGAAGAAGAACCTTTTCGTGATTTTGTTAATGAACTAAATCCCAACTATCAGCTACCAAGCCGTCATTTGATGTCACGAACCATGATTCCATCATTGTTTGAAAGCTGCAAAACACGCGTAAAAGAATTAATTACGGATGCAAAACGGATATGCATCACAACTGATTGTTGGACTTCAGTTAATAATGAAGGGTATATAGCAGTGACTGCGCATTACATAGATGATAAATTCAATCTAATATCATTTCTCTTAGAGTGTTCCAACATAGCAACGCACCATACTTCTCAAAATCTTGCAGATCGACTTGATAATGTGGTAACAGATTGGGATATCAAAGAAAAGATATTGTTAGGCGTATCTGATAATGCAAACAATATAAAAAATGCAATTGAAACGCGATTAGGATGGAACCACTTAGGTTGTGTGGCGCACAAAATAAATTTAATTCTTAATGCTGGCCTCAAAAGCAATAAAGATATAATTTCGATCATGGAAAAAGTGAAGACAATTGTTGCGTTTTTTAAAAGAAGTACTATCTCGAATACAAAGATCTTAATATATCAGCGAAATAACGGAAATAACAATCCGCTGAAATTGCTACAAGACACTCCAACTCGATGGAATAGCACTTACTTCATGATTGAAAGATTTATACTGCTTGAGGATGCTGTTAAGGCAACGACAGCATTAATAAACGCCGATCTTCCTGTTTCACGACAAACTGAGTGGCAAATTCTCAAGGAATTATGTCAAATCTTAAAGCCCTTTGAATCGGTGACAAAAATATTTAGTGGTGATTCCTACGGAACTGGGGCAATTGTGATTCCTATCGTGAATGGCTTAAGTGACATATGTAACAAACTTCGCCAGAAAGAATTAACCGATAGTGTAAAAAATGTGTTACAGAAGCTCCTAGATGGGATTCAGAGTCGATTTGGATCAGTAGTTAAAAATAATATCCTTTGTGCCAGCACTTTCTGTGATCCCAGATTCAAATTAATTGCTTTTACAGACAATACTATGCGAGAGTCAATTAAAGAAAAAATTATAACCGCAGTGGCTAAAAAAATTTCAGAGTCTGACGACTAGCATGTGAATACACAAAATACGGACAGGCAAGTGCAATCAGCTGAAGAAGACGAACTTTCAGTGTGGTCTACCTTCGACAATAATGTGGCTGGTGCTGCACCTCAAGAATCCTCCACATCAAGAGCAATCATTGAAGTTCAACGTTATCTGGAATATTGAATGTTTAATGGCTATCGGGAGCTGCCTCAATAAAACACTTTACTTTTTTGCTGACGTTTCGGTCTATTCTTCAAACCTTATTCATAGCTACAAAATACACACAATAATTATTACAATATTAACACACCCCGCACTTACATTTACCTCAAAAGTAGGACTAACAATTAAAATATACATGAAAACCAATTACACCTACGTATCACGTGTGTAACGGTACGACGGACATCTTCAAATATGAAATTTCGAACAGAAACAAGCCAACAGTTCCAAAACGGTTCTTCTTATCCACACGTTACAACAATTGCCTATATTTCAGGTGTTCATTAGGTCGGGAATTTCGCGAGTACATTAGAGTAAATATTACTTAAATTATCAGTGTCGGTTCTTAAGTTTACTGTATTAGATGTTCTTTTTATAAAAATCATTTCCATAATGCGTCTCTTACTGTAATGTGGTTCCATTTTCAGAATCTCTGCCGTGTCAAAGTTGAATGAGTGGCCGCTGGAGAAAGCGTGGAGTGCAAGGGCGGTTTTATCTTTTTTGTCCTTATTTTTAGCATCACAATCATACTTATGTTGTTTTATTCTGTTCTTTAAGTATTGATTGGTTTGTCCTACATATGCCATACTGCACCCCCCGCAATCCACCCTATAAATCAATCCGCTCATAAAATCCTTCTCTACTTTGTCTTTCAAATTCGTGTAAAGTTTGCCAATATTTTTATTATTGTAAGTGACAATTTTTGAATTATTTTGTTTTATTACAGGGATCAATTTATTGGTTAGACCTGGTATGTTAGGTAATTTATAATATTTTAATTCAGACTTTAACCGGCTGTTATTATTATGACTCTGATTATTATTTACCCGTTGCTCACTAAATAAAATTTTACGGACCAATCCCTTAGGATAATTACATTTAGTAAGGTATTCTGTTATTATTCTAAAATTTTCTTTGTCAAACTCCCTCTCCGATAATTGCACAGCTGTATGTTTTAAATTTTTTATTATTCCTATTTTCTGTATTATACTATGTTGTGAATTAAAGTTAACAAATCTGTTGGAATTGACTTGTTTACGAAACCAGTTTGTTTTTAAAATATTATTATCTCTTCTTAGAACAGATATGTCAAGAAAGGCCAACTCACTATTAGTTTCCAACTCAATTGTGAACTTTATCAGAGGGTGAACTGAGTTAAAAATTTCTGCTACCTGATCTACCCTATCCTCGGGTACAGCTGTGATTACATCATCGACGTAGATATATAGAAATGGAAGTTCGAACTCTAACTTTTCGGTTGCTATCTTTAAAATTTTATTCATTACGAGGCTGGCGTATATTGGTGAAGCTGGATTGCCCATCGCCGTGCCTTGTCTTTGTCGATAAAATCTCTTATTTAATTGGAAAAAACTATTATTAAATGTAAATGAAATTAGTGTTTTTACGTCATGTAATGAAAGTGTGGTATGAGGTTCCAGCTCATACCAACTTTCCTCAACCACCTCCAACGTAAGTTGTAGCGGGATGTTAGTAAATAGACTCGTCACATCCAATGAAACCAATCTATAACTAGGTGGTATAGTTACATCTCTAATTTTGTCCACAAGCTCATATGAATTTTTAATATTAAATGTACATGTATGGATAAGATTGTTTAAAATGTTTGCGATATATTTAGAGGCTACATACGTTGTTGATCCTACACACGACACAATTGGTCTCATTTTCAAGGGTCCCTGTTTGTGCACCTTTGGTAAGCCGTATATCCTTGGGAGGATACCATTGTGTGACTTGAGTCTTCGTCCAGCTTCTTTAGGGATCTTATTCTCTGTTACGAATCCTTGGATAATTCGATGTAAGTTCCTCTGGATTGATGGTGTGGGATCTCTTTGCACTAATTCATATGTTGTGTCGTCCTGCAATAAAACATCCATTTTTTGTATATACTCCTCTCTATCCAGCAATACCGTGGAATTTCCCTTGTCCGAACGTGTCACTACAATATCTGGGTTATTATTTAAAAATTGTTTTGTTTTATAAAATTGGTCATCCATATTGGTCTTAGTCTTCCTGTATGTCGAGTCGTATTCATGCTTCGAGTGTAAGAAATTAGTTACAATATTTGTTACCTCCGCTCTTCTTTCGTCAACCCTCTCTATATTTTCTGACTGGTTACTTATTATAAGTTCTACCTCAGTTAGCAATTCAACGAAAGGTATCTCCTTGAATTGTGGCTTCAGAGAAAACTTAGGACCTAATGATAGCAATTCCAGATGTTTGTCATCTATTATGGTCGTTGTTCTATCAATTATCCAGCCATCTTCACCTGTGATGTTGTGCGTAATTATTGAGCTTCGTACTAACCTCTCTAACTTCTTCCTTTGTCGTATTTTTATTTCGTTGTATATCATGTCATATCTGTGTGTTTGTCTTTTGCTATATTCGTCCCCCATCCTCTCTGGCAGCATGTCTCGGATTTCATGATCCAATGCAGATATTGAAGTTTCGATATTTTTCACAATCCAGTACGCTATCTTAAGTTCCAAGTTAAGTGTTTTTTGTTTCATATTGTCACATATGTTATTGACCTTGTTTTTAAAAGGGTGTTCACCTGATAGTGATACAAACAAGTGTTTTAAATGTTGTTGTATGTGTCTGGGGAATAACTTCCTCCTTCTGCACTGTCGCAAAAACTCCGTCCTATTTTTCATGCTCGCGAGCCTCCTGGTGAGCGTCGCTCTTTGTTTCAGTCTGTCCACCGCCACATCGCCGTATCCTAACCTGACCTCTTCGTAGAACCCCATATCAAAATTGTATTTAGTATTCAGCCACTAGTTAAGTATTTATTTCCTTCCTCTCTCGCTCCATGCAGTCAATGAATATTGAATGTTTAATGGCTATCGGGAGCAGCCTCAATAAAACACTTTACTTTTTTGCTGACGTTTCGGTCTATTCTTCAAACCTTATTCATAGCTACAAAATACACACAATAATTATTACAATATTAACACACCCCGCACTTACATTTACCTCAAAAGTAGGACTAACAATTAAAATATACATGAAAACCAATTACACCTACGTATCACGTGTGTAACGGTACGACGGACATCTTCAAATATGAAATTTCGAACAGAAACAAGCCAACAGTTCCAAAACGGTTCTTCTTATCCACACGTTACAACAATTGCCTATATTTCAGGTGTTCATTAGGTCGGGAATTTCGCGAGTACATTAGAGTAAATATTACTTAAATTATCAGTGTCGGTTCTTAAGTTTACTGTATTAGATGTTCTTTTTATAAAAATCATTTCCATAATGCGTCTCTTACTGTAATGTGGTTCCATTTTCAGAATCTCTGCCGTGTCAAAGTTGAATGAGTGGCCGCTGGAGAAAGCGTGGAGTGCAAGGGCGGTTTTATCTTTTTTGTCCTTATTTTTAGCATCACAATCATACTTATGTTGTTTTATTCTGTTCTTTAAGTATTGATTGGTTTGTCCTACATATGCCATACTGTTATCTGGAATGTGGAATAATTCCCAGACATGAAGATCCATTAAAATGGTGGAGGGCAAATGGTTACCAGTATCCGTACCTTTCCCACGTAGCTTAAGAAAATCTCAGTGCTTTAAGTACATCCGTGCCGTGTGAAAGAATATTTTCAAAAGCAGGTTTACTGATAACAGACAGAAGAAGTCGCTTAAGTTCTAGAAAAGCCAACATGCTTCTGTTCCTTAATGTAAATGGAAAATATTTGTAGTGTAGGTACATACTATTTATTGATATTTATTTTAGAGTTTACTTTTATTTATTTTTCTCTTGTTGTTCTACTGAAGAATTTTATTTTTGTTTCCCATTTTTTAATAATAATATAATAAATTACTTCTTTTTTTAATTGTTTAGTGCGATTTGTAATTTAAGGCAAAAAAAATTTTAAAAATCAGAAATATTTTTTGTCGCGGTTTGTTTTCGAGACATTTCACTTTGTTTTGTCGTCGTGTTGAAAGTATTCCAAACAGAAAAAGATAGATCGTAAAAAATAGTTTATTAAAAGTAATATTATTTACTGCAATTATTCAGAATATCGTTCAGGAGAAAATCATTCCTAGGTCTCCGCAAACATACTAAACACAGGTGACATAGATGTAGGTTGCTATTTGCGAACGGCGATCGCAGTCATTGCATTGTGAGCGGCGCACCGCACACCACTCCGCTTATGTATGCATGGGTGCCTATACTGCACTACAGCACATTGCGATCGCAGTAGCAGGTTAAAATCACTGTGATTGGGGAATCGCAGTAGCAGTTCGCAATATGATTGAACAATCGCAGTTTCGCTCATCTCTAATACAGAGCCATAAAGGGTGGGCAAGAAGCTCGAGATAAGTTAAAGGAATCGGAACGTCATAATAAAACGATGGAAGCGATAGCTATTGGTAAAAAAGGATCTGGATTATTCTTGAAGAAACATAAATCTGGCTTAGGGTTATACTTGAAGAAAAATTTTTAAAAGAGCTACCCAAGAGGCCCCTAACCAACATCGATTTAGTGAGATACGCTAAAATATTAAAAATCCCCAATTTTCGAGGAGTCTTTATGCGCGACACATTACTGAAACACCTCACACCCCAAACCAGGCTGGCATTGTTAATTTGGATAGCGATAGTGGGGCGGGTACTCATTGGGTAGCATATCGGAAGACAGGACGTCGAGTCAACTACTTTGATAGTTTTGGAAACCTGCGACCACCAAAGGAGTTGATAAAATATTTCAAACATTGTAAAATAACATATAATTATGAAAATGTACAAAAGAGAAATACTTACAATTGCGGTCACTTGTGTTTAGAATTTCTAATAAAGTATAAATAGTAGTACGCACAACAGAATTGTTTAATTATGTCTCAAACGTTCACCCTAACAGGTACCAAGAGCACGCTCTCAATTGATTTCTACCCTCCAATAGAATTGGAACATAGATCACAGTATTCCCTAGCTCTACTTGCTCTGCATACGTACAATAGTATTCCCAATATTGAGGAGGGCGTAAACAATAAATTTTATTTCGGAGATCCAAAGTTAGATAAGCAAAAACAGCAACACGAAGACGTAATCGAGATTCCTACAGGATCATACGAGCTCAGCGATATTTTTGATGCCTCGGGGTGTTAATGTGATTTGTCTAACGGAGCACTGGCAAAGTTCTGATACGATACAGTTTGAGAAATTAGCCAATTACATACTTGTTAATCACTACTGTCGTATAACGAATAGGGGCGGTGGTTGTGCCATATATGCTAAGAAGGGACATGTTATGAAGGTTGAGAATGTACCAGTAGAACCAATTGAATCCCATTTTGAATATTGTTGTGCTAGTTTAATATGCGAGCATGTAAGAATATTGTTTGTGTGTATATATAGATCACCATCCAGTGATATTACTGTATTTTTGTTGCATTTGAGCTGTTTATTAGATGTTGTGTGTGACAGATACGGATATATAATAGTCTGTGGCGATTTTAATATTAATTTTAACAGTGAAAGTCGTGAATGTCGTGATGTTGTTGGCTTGTTCACTTCGTACAACATGTCGAGATGCTTCAGACAGGGTACAAGAGAAGCCAATTGTATTGACAATGTGTTTTGTAACTTTGGAGCCAGTGATGTAGAGTGTTTTTTGGACGATCCGGGTCTTTCGGACCATTGTTCCTTGCATTGTTCACTTAAAATTCCGGGCCCGATTTCTGCAATGCCGGATCGGAATACACGTGTGTTCCGGAGAGTTGGGGTGAGGTCTATGACTGTGAGCCTGATATGAATGTTAAGTTCGATATTTTTTTAAATATTTTTAATTTTTATTTTGAAAAAAACTTTCCATTGAGGAAATCCTCTACTAGGCAATCCAAGCATCATTGGTATAACAATGAGATAAGGCATATGTCGGACGATCTCCGCAATTTTTATTACTTTTGTCGACGTCTTGATGACGCAAATTTATGGCAGCAGTATAAGTATAAAAAGCAATGTCTGAAAAGCTTAATTTGCAAAACGAAACGCGAATATAATGACTTTAGGGTTGTATCGTCAACATGTAGAACAAAGACCGTTTGGAATATTGTAAAGAACGTGGCGGGGAGGACAGAAGCTGATACGTTAATCAGGCTTGCGGTAGATGATGGTTCGGTGGACGAGCCATCGCTGGTTGCGGAGTTTTTTCACGACAAGTTTTTTCCGGCTTTGCAGGCGGAGCGCCATGAAGGAGGCACATCAGTTCATTCTGTTTCGGCTACCAGTATATACCTGCACCCTACTGATGCGGGCGAGCTCATGGAGATAATGACGTCGATTTCGGGGAAGTATTCCGCTGGTATCGATAATGTCCCATCCTATATCGTGAGGGTATCGGGGCCTTCCATGATTGAGGTGTTGACATACCTCTGTAACTTAATGCTCACTAGTGGAGTCTTCCCGGATAGTTTGAAGGAGGCCGTGGTCGTTCCAGTATAAGCGTGGGTCAAGACACGATATCGGGAACTATCGCCCCATTTCCCTTCTGCCGACTTTGTCCAAGGTTTTTGAGAGACTCATATATAGGAGATTGTATGTATTCTTCCGTGACCATAACCTTATTTCCCCAACTCAGTTTGGTTTTCTGCCGGGTTCGTCCTGTGAAAGTGCTCTCTTTGGTTCCATCACTGAGATTTTGGGACACGTTGATGCGAAACGTCATATAGCAGCAATCTTCTTTGATTTATCCAGAGCTTTCGATACGGTGGACCACGGCATCCTCCTGAACAAGCTCTCCTCGTATGGAGTCAGGGGTGTTTCAGGACGATTGATTGAATCGTATCTGCAGCGCAGACGTCAGAGGGTTCGGGTGCCCGGTGCGTTTTCCGATCGGTCGTCTTTGATGAGAGTGGGTGTTCCCCAGGGGTCGATTCTTGGCCCACTACTCTTTCTGATGTACGTCAACGATCTGTCAGCTTGTCTACAGATGGGTGAGTTGTTTCAGTTTGCAGATGATACGACACTGATTATCAAAGCCAACAATGTGTCTCAGCTGTCAGTTATGACAACACATGCGGTGGCTTGTATGGGGGACTGGTCCAGGGCTAATAATTTAATTTTGAATGGCAACAAAACAGCAGTGTTGCATTTTTCTTTGGGTTTGCCCGGGGTTTCGCTGCTGGTTAGATCCGAGGGGAGGTCTATCCCGCGTAGTACAGACGTAAAGTTTCTGGGAGTATACCTGCAGGAGTCCCTGAAGTGGGAGACGCACATTGACTACACCAGCAAAAAATTAAATAAGCTGTATTTTTCGATCTACAAACTCCGAGATAATGTCAGCGTAGGCACACTGAGACAATATTACTTTGCCACTGTCGAGTCTGTGCTGAGGTATGGAATAATTCTTTGGGGTGCGTCGACACATTCAGTGAGAGTCTTTAGGTTGCAGAAACGATTCATTAGATGTGTGCAACGCCTGGACCATCGTGAATCTTGTAGGGGACATTTTAAAGCATTGAATTTCCTAACATTGCCGTGCTTGTACATTTACAGCCTCTTATTATTTTGTAGAGGAAATTTGAATAAGTTTGTAACAAACGGTTCATTTCAGACCCGTAATTCTTCGCGTCTAGCAATACCTCAACACACCACATCTGCTTTTGAAGCCGGGCCCTTGTATATGATGATCAGGGTTTACAACGCATTGCCTTCGCATTTAATGCGTATTGAGAGTGAAAAACAATTCAAGAAGGCGCTGCGCGCGTATCTGTTGGAAGGGGAGTTTTATAATATTGACGACTACATCACTTGCTCCAACTAATTTTAAACTCTGTGAATTTAATTTGTCGTATTGTTCTTCTGCGCTAATTTGTACCGATTTACTTATTTTATGCTAATCTTATGCTTATTTTTGTATGCTGACAATTGTCTATATCTGCATGGATCAATGACAAATAAAGATTATTATTATTATTATTATATTACATCACACATTCAGGAGGAATTATCCGCGCGCGGACATATACCAGCGTCATCGGATAAATCTACATACGATAATTATCTATCTATCCGGGGAAATAATAATACTTTGAGGTGTGAAGTGAAAAGTGAACTACGAATCGACTTTACTAGTGAGAATTCCATTGGACGAGTGTTGGGATTTTCACCGAAAGTACTTATACCGAAAACTAAATATCAATCCGACTTACCGGTGAATATCAGCAAAGTTGTTACGGTACGTGTCGAGTGCAATATTATCCACGGTTCGTATTATATCGATAAAACATCGCATACGTTGTACGAGTTTGCTCCAACCGTAGATCCTGGCTATAGTATCGATATCGAACCAAGTAATTTAGTATACCTACCCGTAATAAATCAGCATTCCATACCCAATATCACGATAAATTTACTCGATCAGAGTGAGGAATTGGTCAACTTTAGAGGTGAGAAGATTGTCATTAGATTGGAATTGAGAAAACTCAACTAACATGGGATTGGTTTTCAATGCCCAACTACCTGGAAGGTATATAAACAAGCAACATTTTCAAGCTGCATCAGTTAGTGTTCGACCGTTAGTAGTAGTACAACAACCATCGATTAATCGCTCTTCCACATTATCCGCAGAAAATATTCAGTTTTTACGTTCTCTAGGATATCATGTCAGAAAAACTATCGTTATTCGGAAACCCCGAATTTGATACTTCCATAGCGCGAGAAGTGATCCATACTTACCATCCCACAACTAAATCTTTTCAGCCGAATGATGAAATTGAGATCACAATCAATCAGAAAGATGTTCTGGTCTCGATGTATGAGAGCGCTCTGTACATTGAGGGAAATATTGAGCATTCAGCGGCGGGAAAGGGTACTGTTAGGATTACAAACAATCTGGGTGCGTTTCTCTTCGGAAGTATCAGCTATGAACTCAACGGTATTGAGATTGATAGAGCTGAAAATCCAGGAATTACGACGCTCCTAAAATCCTACTTGTGCTTAAGTGAAAATGAGTGTAAAGCTCTTCAAATTGCTGGACTCACATACCCGCTTGATAAAAACATTTATACGCTGCACGCGGATAACAAATTCTCCCTTCGAATCCCTCTAAGTTTTCTGCTGGGCGTTTTTCATGATTATAGACGTGTTATTTGCGGACGTCATAAGCTGCGTTTAGTACGTGCCAAATCTGATAATGATTGCTATCAAATTGTTCTCCCAGAAGCCGAAAAGGATGCAACCGATTTGAAAACTGAAAATAAATCTCACCAGCGTTCAATTAAAAGCAAAACATATAATCCCCTCAGATATCGTAAAATTAGAAATTTATGAGGAACTTAAGCGTTACAAAGCCATACTAATACCCTTCCATAAGTGGGAACTGCATGAGCTACCGAGTCTTAGGAATACCAACAACGATATCTGGGCAGTGAAGACAACCGTCGCCCTCGAGAGACCGCGATTCGTGATTGTCGCATTCCAAACAAATAGGAGAGATAACATTAAAAGTGACCCACCATACTTTCATCATCTGAACATCACGGATCTGCGGGTGTATTTAAATTCCGACTGCTATCCGTATGACCGAAAACTAAATATCAATCCGACTTACCGGTGAATATCAGCAAAGTTGTTACGGTACGTGTCGAGTGCAATATTATCCACGGTTCGTATTATATCGATAAAACATCGCATACGTTGTACGAGTTTGCTCCAACCGTAGATCCTGGCTATAGTATCGATATCGAACCAAGTAATTTAGTATACCTACCCGTAATAAATCAGCATTCCATACCCAATATCACGATAAATTTACTCGATCAGAGTGAGGAATTGGTCAACTTTAGAGGTGAGAAGATTGTCATTAGATTGGAATTGAGAAAACTCAACTAACATGGGATTGGTTTTCAATGCCCAACTACCTGGAAGGTATATAAACAAGCAACATTTTCAAGCTGCATCAGTTAGTGTTCGACCGTTAGTAGTAGTACAACAACCATCGATTAATCGCTCTTCCACATTATCCGCAGAAAATATTCAGTTTTTACGTTCTCTAGGATATCATGTCAGAAAAACTATCGTTATTCGGAAACCCCGAATTTGATACTTCCATAGCGCGAGAAGTGATCCATACTTACCATCCCACAACTAAATCTTTTCAGCCGAATGATGAAATTGAGATCACAATCAATCAGAAAGATGTTCTGGTCTCGATGTATGAGAGCGCTCTGTACATTGAGGGAAATATTGAGCATTCAGCGGCGGGAAAGGGTACTGTTAGGATTACAAACAATCTGGGTGCGTTTCTCTTCGGAAGTATCAGCTATGAACTCAACGGTATTGAGATTGATAGAGCTGAAAATCCAGGAATTACGACGCTCCTAAAATCCTACTTGTGCTTAAGTGAAAATGAGTGTAAAGCTCTTCAAATTGCTGGACTCACATACCCGCTTGATAAAAACATTTATACGCTGCACGCGGATAACAAATTCTCCCTTCGAATCCCTCTAAGTTTTCTGCTGGGCGTTTTTCATGATTATAGACGTGTTATTTGCGGACGTCATAAGCTGCGTTTAGTACGTGCCAAATCTGATAATGATTGCTATCAAATTGTTCTCCCAGAAGCCGAAAAGGATGCAACCGATTTGAAAACTGAAAATAAATCTCACCAGCGTTCAATTAAAAGCAAAACATATAATCCCCTCAGATATCGTAAAATTAGAAATTTATGAGGAACTTAAGCGTTACAAAGCCATACTAATACCCTTCCATAAGTGGGAACTGCATGAGCTACCGAGTCTTAGGAATACCAACAACGATATCTGGGCAGTGAAGACAACCGTCGCCCTCGAGAGACCGCGATTCGTGATTGTCGCATTCCAAACAAATAGGAGAGATAACATTAAAAGTGACCCACCATACTTTCATCATCTGAACATCACGGATCTGCGGGTGTATTTAAATTCCGACTGCTATCCGTATGAGTCAATGCGTCTGAACTTTGATGAAAAGAGATACACCGAAGCATTCCAGATGTACTTAAACTTTCAGACTAGTTTCTTGGGTCGTAGTCACCCCGAACCTCTACTAAATTATAATGATTTTAACGAAAGAGCCGTATTCGTGCTGGACACATCTAAACATAATTCAGAAGTTGTGCTCCCATCAACCTGCGACATCAAACTTGAATTTCAGAGTTCCAAGCAATTTCCCGATAATACTAAAGCTTATTGTATTATCGTTCACGATAGCATTGTTGAATACATTCCTGTGCATGAGCTCACCCGTCAAATTCGATAGTGGGGAGATTTTGCTGATGGGGAATTTAGCTCAGTTTAATTCCTACTCCCATCAACGATGTCAGCTAAAGCAGTATCTAAGAAATTAAGTGCTCTTAAACGGAAGCAGCAAGTGTTACGCGACCAATTAAAGTTATTCGCGTCAGAACTGGAGGATTTAAATAGAACTATTGCAATGTACAGTTTTGTGAAGAAGTTTGAAACAATCAACATTACGTCATAGGTGGGGATAAAAAGTAGTATATATTAGTGGGTTATAATAAAAATTCATTTAGTTTCCAGTTTACCGCCGAATAAAACATTCAAAATGAAAATCGTTGTGGTCGACATCCAAGGTTTCCAACTAAGGTCTCGTGATTTTATAGTAAAAGAATTGTGCATTTACGATGGTCGATACCCAGTTAACCATTTATTCATACCATCCACCAAATATGAAGAGCTGAGCGAGCTGGAAAAGAAAACTATTCGCCATCTCTCAACACATCATCATGGTCTCGACTACTGCGGAGGCTTCATCGAGCTGAGCAAACTATCCAACGTCTTGGAATTACATCTCCATGATGTGGATCGCATCTATGTAAAAGGTGCCGAAAAATATCGAGTACTATTGGAGCATTTAGCCAATATGAAGTTTCAACCACACATTATCAATTTGGAAGGGATTGAATCCTGGTGTCCACCGCCACCCCTCATGGAGAAGTTTACACCATGCAAGTTTCATACAAAAAATAATATTAGCGCAGTTTGTGCTATGAATAATTGTAAACTACTGTATAATTATATTGTCAACTTTACCATTATAAACAATAAATGCATTAAACGAATTTCTTATGTTTTATTTCATAGATTAAGCAGTGATAATATAAGAACGGTAAGTAAATTAAAACACTGATGGTGACGTCATCATTTGTATGCGTGTTCAAACATGTTCAAAGTCTAATATTTAATGATTATAATATACTGGTGAAATTGATCACGTGAACAAACGCTATATAATCGAGTAAACTCGGAAAAGAATTCAGTCTGTGTGCTAGCAACCGTCTAAATCAATAACTTCAAGATGTCTACACCACCTAGAACACCAACACCTGAGCCATCAACCGACAAACCGACATCAATCTACGAATGTGAATTTTGCAAACGGAGTTTTAAGAGGAAGTGGACTCTCAAACGCCATGTTCGATCAGTTCATACAGCGGCAGGGTCTGAGCTTAAGAAGTCTACAACAACGTCACCACCACCGCTATGTGAGCTTAAGAAGTCTACAACAACATCATCGCCACCGCTATGTCAAATAACGGCGGAAGAGTTATGTGATTTATATAAACTGGATGCGAATTTTGTAATGACACTTTTAAGAGATAATGGATTATAAAAAGCCATGGACGATCAGTGATCAAAATATATATATTGTCAACTTTACCATTATGAAAAATAAATGTATTAAACTACACCATTTGGTTTATATGATATAATATTGCATTTTTTAAATGAATAGATACGTTAAATGCATTTCTTGTTTTATTTCATAGGTTAAGAAGTGATATTATTATTAAAAGAGTAAAGTCAATACGGTGAGTATATTAGAATTTCTCATTTGCTAATTAGCAGTGTTGTCATACTTACCTTTTTTTTTTCTTTTTGATCACTATAAATACTAAGCGGTAATAAAAAGCATACGGGTTTCAATTAAGTAATTTTTTTTATTAACAATATTTCATTTTGCATACAACTCATTTATAAATCTATAAAAGTTATCATTTGGGCGTTGGTAGGCATTCCAACGTTTTTCTCCCCCTTGTATACCATAGCCATCGAAGATAGACTCCGTAGCTCGTCTTCGGTGGTGATGGCTTCAGCTAATCTCTTCGGCAGGAATGCTATGAAGTTTTCAAATTCCACAAGAATTGATGGCCAAGCGCACTTTGTGATTCTTTTCGCCGATTTAATTGGATATGGTATATCAATTTCCAACTCTGATATCTTCTTCTTTGGCTTAACCTCACAAAGGCCCAACTCGGATAGTCTGGAAGACATCTTGTTTGCTGTTGTTGTAGTTGTTGGTGGTATCTAGTTGTGGAACTGGTCTTTTTTACTGTATACTGGTCCTATTTATTTAAAAGAATGGTATAGAGAGGGAAATTTTTGAGCCAATGATAGCAAAAGAAAAAATATGATTACACTGCAAACTTCGTATTAGGTATTTAAAAACGCAGCAATACTAGAAAAAATATGCTTATCTAGAAACCACATTTGTTGCTCTAACAGGAAGCCAACTCATCAATTCTTTGAAATTAGCAAAGAGAATTGCTGCGAACGCATCAGCAAGTTTATGTCGCCCCATGCAGAAATATGATCGTATTTTATGCTGCCTATCGCATGCTATGTCATCGAAAATAAATACTGTAACCCCGACTAGTAATAGCATATACAATAATAAAATGGTGTGTGATATAAGAATTCCTAGAACGATGATGAGCGTTTTTTTTTTTCGATTTCACAATATGTAGTCGGAACATCTAGATAAATATAAAAGATCCAGCAAAAAATCGAGCATTAGAAATAACGTTTATGAACTTAAGAAATAAATCATGCGATTGATCCATCTATTATACAATTCCTCCATCCACAAAATTAAAATCGTGAGAACTGGTGGGAGAATAATTCACCTATTATTTATCACCAATTGAGTAATGCCCACAAGCTAACGTTGTAACACCATCATTATTAATATGACGTTTTACATCGTAGGGTGAAAGGGCTAATTTACTCTGCAAATTGGTGAAAATTGTATGCTTTTCAGATCTAAATAATAGCTGTCTTACACGCAATTGCGTTTTATCGAATAAACAGCGTGTATAATCATCAAATGTGATTTTACTTTTTACTACTGACTTTTTCACGCCTTTCGCTCTTTTAGTGATGCCACCTCCAGTGCCACCAACCCGATTTGCGTACATCTTAGAACGCAGTCCGATAAATTCTTCCATTATTTTCCCACGATTCTCATCTTTCATCAAACCCAAAACCGCCTTATTCTGTGGCGGGATACGCCTTATTCTGTGGCGGGATACTGAACTGATTATCATTCGCATAGTTCGATGTATCGAAACGTTCCAAGTTTTTGCGCACGTCTGCATAAATATCCTCGGTTTGGATGGCGACAGTGAAGCTGTCGGTATCCATGTAACATAAACTAATCATATCCCCGTATTTAGGCTTGAGGAAATCGTAATAAAATCGGTACATTAATAATTTTGATAGTTCTAGAACTGCAAACCCGACATAGATGGGTTTGTTGTAAAAAACATTAAGTCGCTCCATATGAATTGCTGAAAAATTCTCCGTAAATACTTTAATAGCCTTAAAGTTTAGCTTCGCTATCAAACTACCCGCACCCAATTTAGGACGTCCACGATCTTTTTTAATATCACCCCAACTTGTCACCAACTTCACGTCAACACGCTTATCGATATTCTCCATCGTCTTGCCGAAGCAAGCGTTGTTCATGAGTTTGTAGAAGTCACGCTCGAATTCGTTGATGGCCTGTTGACGTAAAGTTGTATTCAAATCGATATACTTTTTCATAAAAGCTGATTGGTTAAATTTTAGAACCCGATTAATTTTTTTAATCACAAGACCGTGAGCAATGGCGTGCTTCAAATTACGATAATGAATTATGTAATTTGTTTTATTCATTAAATTCGGAACGAGTCGTATATCGGTTTTTGAGGAAGGTGGGATGATATTTTCCGCCAAGAATGGTAGATCGTTGTGTGAGTTGTGGAGATGTTCGGGGTAATCTACGTTTACATCTAAAATGTAACCGACGCCCGCGTCATCATAAATTTCACTAATTTTTAAATTTCCGATTTCATCCTCATTCATCCAACGAAATCCGCCATAAGGTAAGTACTGCGACATTGCCCAACCGTACAAGTTGTTCGCATCCCAATACATTAAGTATTTAGATGGACGATTGGGATCAAATGTAGACATATACTTATTATTAGCGGATGCATGTCTGAGTGAGCATTGTGAGATTCCACCCCGTATCCCTTTTTGTATAAAATGAACCATTTCTATGTCGGTTAGTAGTTCTAAATTCACTCTGGTATATTTTAACATTGCATCCCAACTCAACCCTGGCGCGGTATAGTAGTGTGCCGGATCGAGGTGATACGTTTTATGACATACTTTTCTACTTATTCTCATCAGGCGCATATTTTCGCACATTTACTAAATCCGCATCTGAGAGATTACTCGCTAACGAGTCTAGAGATGATGCCATGAATCTAAAGGAATCCAAAAACCGCAATTTTAAATATTTGCTTTCGAGTTCCCCTTTATCATCTAGTCCAAAATCTACATGAATTTGTTTGCTGAAACTAATGTAGCGTTCTTTGTTATTTGGCAACACATCGATACCGCTGTCATCATCAATTTCGGCTAGCTCTTTGACAAACAGATGGCTATCGTACCCGCTAAAGTTATGTAAAAATACCGGGATATGATTTGGAATTTTATAGTTTAGGTTACAAACTGAGTGGGCAGCGTTCCTAAACCGTCCTGAGAGATGGCAATGTTCTCGAACTTTATCATCGGAGCTAAATGGTCTATTACAAATAAAACATTGCTCTGCCGCATCATACCTAGCTTGCTCCTCGGATGCTAAAGGTTGCATCGGTTTAATGACTTTATAATGATTATTATAAATTGACTTTACGTCTGCCATTAATTTGGAAATGAAAACTTTTGCGCAATCCTCGCCTGTATAAATCTCAAATTTACTATACGCGTCATCAAAGGAACAAACTATTTGATATGCGAAGCTGTATGGAGCATGTTTCGCGACTGTTTGCGTAAATGAGGTGCTTGGATCAGGTTCACAATGCTCCACAGGCTGTAATATTGATTCGAAATCCGCGTAAATCGCGAACGGTACAATTTGAGAATTATTATAATTATTAAATTGTAAAATATTGCCCGGTAATTTTTGCCCAAAAAAATTTGGCTTAAAATTTAATTTTGTCGATGGTAAAATAGTGCGAATTTTGTTACAGTCACTTTCTTGGTGTTTAGCCAATTTACGTTCTGTCGTAAAATTGGTTAAACAACCATCGCAAAAATGCACGCGTCCACGGTGCAAATTAAGCTGTTTTGAAAGTAACATAGCAAAATTTTTAACTAAAACAAAATGACCTTTACCACATTCAAAAATGTATAATAAATTGACATGCTTTTCGCGTCTATTTTCAGTATAATAAATGGGTCCATCCACACAATAATGGTTCTTACCATTTTCAGTAAGTTCATAAACATTAATGCTTAGGTTATTTAGTTCCTCAATTTTCACTATATCTGTTAATTTAACTGGAAATTCTATCTTACCCATATTGACCACCTCAGAGTAGTGAGGATAACTGGTTCGTCTGTTGACGTGTTGTCTCGCTGGACGAAGTGCTGCCGTCAGTGCCCAAGCAAAGCACGCATTATCATCGTTGATGATGTTGATGCATGCGCGCTTATTGTGCATTTTGGCTGGGAGAGCAATGTAGGACGAACCCTGAAGTGGTTGATATTGATTAATATTCACCTCCATATGCGAAATCGAAAAAAACGCCCAACCTGATTTACGCTCCTCGAACTCCTGACTCTGCTTGTTTATTTCACTCGCCATTTCACCATAGATGTTATCGAAATTGCTGCTCGGGGTTACCACTCGAAATTTCGTATTAAAACTTTTTAGTGAGGCTATGACTTCTTCTTCCGCTTCACCGTCACTAACCATTTTCTTTACAAATACTGCGAATAGTTCAATCCTGTGCTTTACACAGTGTGTGAGTCGCTAAATGGGTTAAAATAAGGGGTCTGGTGATGATCTTATTTCTTCCTAGATATTCTGGAATATCATCATTGGGTAGAACTCCTCCGATTTGATAGCTGGCTACCCTATTCTGGAAACAGGTAGCCAGCTGCTGCACTCCATTTGGAAGCTGCTGCCGATGCGTTTTCAAATGAGCGTTAAGGGCCATGGCTGAGGTGAAGCTCATTCCGCAATGGTCACAGAGCGATGCTGATGGTGATTGCTTCTTGTTGCCTCTTCTAGGTGGCGAAGGTGTCCTCGCCCTCTTCATCCCTGCTCCGGATGGCTCATTCACGATCACCGCGGAGGAAGAAGGTACAGGGTTCACTCCATGAATCCTGTTCATGTGTTTTCTCAGGTTATCTTGACGTGCAAACTCGCGCATACATAGCGCACATTGTTTGGTAATGCGCGAATGTACAGTTGTCTTATGCCTTGTTAGGACATCGGTGCGGGTGAAGATCTCGCAGGTGAACATTTTGAGAGAAGCACTGGAATAGCGTAAGTAACGTGTGGTGTAGTCGATTGTTGGCAAAAGACTGACTCTCTACGTCTATTGTATCCAGATATTTCGTGTCCGTTATTCGATACGCACGCACTGTTCACGTGATTGTACCATGCAGCTATTTTCGTTCGAGAAAAGGCTGACCGCGCGAATATTTGCATTTTCGGACGCGCTCTGTGCTGAGTACGACAACGTATTTAGTAAATTTCAAGAGTTATTTTAACATAATCTACTTGTATTACTCTAAAATTCTGTAAGAAGTATAATTTTAACACTAAAAATTCGTTTATTTTAACGCTTGGAACAAATTAAAAATTAAAATTCAATGCTGGTGACGCCAGCTAAATTAAAATTAAAATTCAATACTGGTGACGCCAGCTATTGGTGAAGTGTCGAACTATTATTAATTCGGGGATCTATTCCGCGCCGGTATGTAGTTCGGTAATTGGTCGGTAGAGCGCTCGGCACTTCGCCAATAGATGGCGCCGCCGGTACCTCTAAAATAATTTTCTCCTCAGATTTGATTTTGCTCTCTAAAATTATTTTGACATCTGAACTGAGTTTGTCCTCTAAAATAATTATTTCTATAGTTTTTATTAATAATAATAATAATAATCAGTTTATTGTTCAAACAGTAACACAATTATGACAATTCAATTAAGTATGTGTATTGGTAATATTTATTTCTGTTTCTGCGGACACAGCATTTACTTGCGGATGACGACCTCTGCTAAACTCGCGCTGAGGTTGCAAATAATTGTTCGCTGGCGTATTACCATTTCCGTAATTTTGGTTCTGTCTTTGATAGGGTTTTATACAGGGTCTGTATGCAGATCTGTATAATTTATTCGGGGTTTGTATGCATCTAAAATTTTAAATAACCACTCTTAATTTACGTGCAATTATTTGCATAAATGATTATCATTTTAAATTCCATTTTAAATTGGTGAAGTGCCGAACTATTATTTCAGCGTGGTTCACAACCTCATTGGTGAAGTGCCGAACTATTATTTCAGCGTGGTTCACAACCTCAGTATGTAGTTCGGTAATTGGCCGGTAGATGGCGCTCTCGGTACAATTTAATTTATTAAATAAATGTGTTCAAGAAGATGGAGTCGTTTAAAATATGGCGGTCGGTCGACATGCCGTTTTAGCGCGTGGGGTTGGTACGTCTGGGGTTGGCGGACCTGGGGTTGACGCAAAAATTTGAAATTTTTAGTAAATTTAAATTTTGTAGCGCCATCTATTGGTGAAGTCCCCGAACTACGTCTACTGACCGAGCTCACGCGCCATCTATCGGTGAACGACCGAACTACTGCGTTCGGCCGCGCTCGGCAGATCGGTTGACTCGGTCGTCTTCGTGCAGAAAAGTGGTGGGGGTAGCTTCCTATGTAAATTGGCGGTGTGGCGGTGGGCCTGAAAGTGCCATTTATTATCTACTAATAAGACTAACATTATAGAAAAGCGAAATATAAATAGGAAAGATATAGATTTGCAAATTGGCTCTATCGTATATCTTAAGTAGCTCATCTTTCTTCATGGTCCCAACTAATGAGGTGGAGATACTTAATATCATCAGAAAGTTAAAGGACAGCACAGCAGGCGATATTTACTGCTTAACGGCTAAGGTTTTAAAACATGTTTCTCCTGTCATAGTTGAGCCACTTGCGCTCATTCTCAATAGATGTCTCCAAGATGGTTATTTCCCTGAACAACTGAAGATGGCAAAAGTGTTTCCATTGCATAAAAAAGGGTCCACGGAAGATGCAGGCAATTTCCGGCCAATTGCTATATTGCCAATATTTTCAAAAATATTAGAAAAAATATTAAAAGATAGATTAACTTCCTTTTTCGAGACAAATTTTCTGTTTAGAAGCGAGCAGTTTGGGTACCGAAAAAATTGCTCAACAATAAAAGCACTAATAAGTATTGTACAACAAATTATTCATTCTTTTGAAAATGGAGAGAAATCATCAGCTTTGCTCATGGATTTGAGCAAAGCGTTTGACTGTGTAACTCACACAACGCTTTTGGCGAAGTTGGAATACTACGGCATCAGAGGTAATTCGTTGGACATGTTCATATCTTACTTACATTGTAGAAAGCAAATCGTGGTTAGCAATGACTCCAAGTCAAATATCATGTCTTTGGATTGTGGTGTTCCGCAAGGATCAATTTTAGGACCCATATTGTTCTTAATTTATTTGAATGACCTGCCTGTAAGTTTAGCAGAGTGCCATACAGTTCTTTTTGCAGATGACACCACTGTCATCAACACAGCAGGGGACTTGTGTGGATTACTTGTCAAGGAACGCAGTAGTCTGGAGGAAGCTCAGAATTGGTTTAATTGTAATAGCCTCAAGCTGAATAAAAACAAAACACAGAATATATATTTTAAACCAAGGCCTGAAACACCCCAGACAGTCAAATTGCTGGGTGTTTACATTGATTCTGCACTAAAATGGAAAGATCACATTGATTCATTGGCCAACAAGTTAAATAGCTACATATACCAAATAAGAAAAATTGTGGAATTTGCAGACAGGGAAACATCAAAAACATTAAATTTTGCAACTTTCCATAGCAGTATTAACTATTCCATCATTTTGTGGGGAAGTTCCACTTCTTGGCATCGTATCTTTATTTTACAGAAGAAAGCTATCCGCATTTTGGCAGGAGCAGACTATAGAGAACATTGTAAACCACTTTTTAAAAATTTAAAGATATTAACTATACTGTCACTGTTTATTTACAATGCTCTGGTTTTCATAAAAATGAATACAAATAACATTCAGCGTAGGAAAGATATCCACAAGCATGACACAAGAACCGGCCAAAACTTGGATATTCCTCTTCATAGGCTGGACATTTCACAGCGCCATGTTATGTATCAGGGTGTCAAGCTCTTTAACGCACTGCACGTCGGAGTGCGATCGTTGCCTTTGTGTCGGTTCAAAAAGTACATAAAGAATGTGTTGTTAAGTGAAGCGTTTTACTCCATTGCAGAATTTTTAGCCTATGTGACTTAATTTAGTTGTTCTTTTGTTTAATTATATTGCGTTTTCTTGTGTGTTTTTGGTTTTTGACTTTCTGTAATAACACTGTATTGTTATTTTTGGAAATAAATGTATTAAAAACAATAGAAGAGGTAAAACACAAAATCCATTTGTAGGTCCTTATGTTATAAAAGAAAAATTACAACATAATAAAGTTCGACTTGGGCCTGGTAATTCGAAACTAAAACAAAGAGTAGCACATATGAAGGAACTAAAACTAGGTTCTATTCCAGAATCACCGTCATCGACATCATCCTCGTCCCGTACGCACAATGCGAACTGACGAAAATAAAAAACCACGTGGGAATACTGCCGATACAACTTGGCGTGGCATACAACTCCAAAACAAATGTAGAATTCATAGTGGAAATGAACCTTGAAAATTTAACTACTATCTTTAAAACTCATGATGGTATTTACTCACAGTATAAGCTATTGTATGGCACGGAAAATACTATAGAAATCCTACTAAACGAAGTTAAAAATAAAATCTCAGTTTTGAATTTTAACAATCAAATAACTAATAGAGAAAAACGCGGCTTGTTGAACATTGTTGGAACAGGAATAAAATTTATAACGGGAAATCTTGATAGCGAGGACGCTCAACGCTATGATAAATTACTGAATGAATTAAAGAATAATCAACAATTTATAATTAATAATCATGATGGCATAACAAAATACCTAAATGAAACGATGAGTAATATAAATATTAACTTTCAGAATATTAAACTAGATTTAAGTGATGTAAAAGATACAATTGCAAAACTAGAAAAGGAACAACTAATTGAACGACAAATAAGCCTGTTAGAAATGTTTGATCGTGAGATCTTTGAAATTATTGAAATACTTAATTTAGCTAAAGCCAAAATATTGCATTCCCAGTTGATTAGTCCTCACCGACTGATTGAAGAATTAAAATTCATACACTTAGGTGAAATACATCGATTTCCCTTAGAAATCATTCAAGAAAATATTCACTTAATTGAATCTTTGATCACCATAAAAGTATACCAGAATAAAGCCGTTTACGTGTTCATTATAACTATGCCAATAATAGATGACGAGGAATATCAGTATTATGTTATGTATCCACTCCCTTCTATGAAGGATGGTTCCTATTTTGTGATGAGTAATGATGTCAGTTGTCAGTTGCTGTGAACGATCATAAATATTTGTTAGTAAGAAATGAATGTAAACAACTTGTAAACAACGAATACTTGTGCTATAATCAAATTGAATATTATGACCGAAATGAATGTAATTATAGGCTGATTATGTATAATGAATTGTCAACCTGTAGGTTTACTGCTATAGATATTAAGAAAAAATATAAGATTTTTGACTATCCGCATGCGATAGTTATAGTTGCACGAGATGTCTGCGAAGTGAAGGAAATTTGTGGAAAAATAACAAGGAATTTTAAAATTAAAGGAATTTATAAAATCAATAACATAAACTTGTGTAATTATCATATTGAAGGGTAACCATTCAAAATTATAAAGTCAACAGCGTCATCCAAAGAGAAATGCTCTTTGGTACGAATGAATTGAATAATATAACTATTAAACAAATGCCGTCTCTCGAGCTTAAAAATTTGTCAACTTTGGTAAAAACTGAAATAATGCAAATACCTTCGCTAGAACGTAGCCATGTAATACATAATATAATAATGTATTTACTTGTAGTCGCTATTGTGTCATATGTGTCTGTGCGCTATTATCAACATAAGAAAGGCACGCAAGTGCTACGAAGGTCCGAAGTTCAGGAGAACTTCAATCTCGAGGAGGGAGGAGTTATGGTACCAGGCCAACACGTACCTACAACGGTAGTGCCGACATCAGCATTTTAATAGATAAGCAGCTGCACATTCCATATGCCCATAGTCTTAATAAGTAGTTAGTTAGCATTTGGACATTGTCCGCGACAATTGTATCCGTGAGCTTCATAAATAAATAAGTTAAAACGATTGAGTGACTTTTAAAAAACATTAACATCCCTCACGAATCTTAACTATATTATTCAAGGTAAAATATACCATACTTTCCAAGATATTTATATTCCGAAACCACAAGAATCCACTACGAGTAACCCCCCGGACTCGACCACAGCCTCGATCTCAATTCCGTCTTTGGCTCCGGCTCCGGTTGCAGGTCCGGTTGAAGATCAGGCTCCAACTACTCCTCCGCGCCCGCCACCGATCCCTCAATGTGATGGGCATTTACCTAGATAGTAGCAATACCATAGCACACCATGCGCAATTAAATCAACAATGCTCCCTACAACTCATTCACGAACTTGAAGATTTTTTTCGCAAATTCAATCCGTATGCGGAAAGATATCTACACCTGCGGGAAAGAGCGAATAACGCGTCCGAACCTACTAAATTAATTCTTAAACTTATTCAACCCAAGGACGGCAATCATCGTTACGACCTTCCACAGGTTCCGAATGATGTTGGAGTGGTATTTCCTGCTGCCAAACGATCTCTGTATTCATCTTCGTGCAGATCAACCCAATCAATTAAAATTCATCAACATTCTAAATCCACTTTCAGATCCACTTTCTTATCCTATTCTTTTCCCGCTAAGCCAACCGGGTTTGAACACCAATGTACCATTGGTCAATCACACAGAACGAAAACGTAAGCGTGTAAGTCGGTTAGAATATTTTGTTATAAAGTCTTAGTATCCGTGATTCCCCAGAGTATCATATTTTAAATTTTGGAGAACTAACCCAACAGTACATCGTTGATACTTACGTAAAAGTAGAGTGCGAACGATTATCATATTTACGATCCCAATCAAAACCAATTTTACAAAACCAATCAAATTTACGAGTGCATAATTATCAAGGACTATTGGATTATTTACAAAATGTGGCAGAACGTAAAAATATTGATGAGTTCGATTGTAAAAAGCTTTTGTATCATTGTCCCAACTTATGAATGTTTTGTGTTTTTTAGGTTAATTATACTGTATGCTATACATTCACAAAATACTGAGAGAGGAAGCTACTCACTTTCCAGAAAATTTATATATGTTAATAACCTACGAAGAAAATTTTCCACCGACAGTAAGTCTCTCGCCTCTCCGATGTTAAAGTTAGCGTCTGACTTTGTATATCCTTTGTCTTGCAGTGTTAGTCTGATGATGCATTGTAGGCGAAACGTAACTAACGAAAATTTGAAATAAAATAACTGCGAAGAACATACAGAAGTTTCATTTATTATATTATTGCCAGTTCAATAAGCACATCTATTCATATAACATGGAGGCTAGTTCGACCGATTTAAGGTGCTCCTTCATAAGGGCTAATATCAAGATAGAGCGTACTAAGCAAAGCATATTTTTCATTAGGACATGCATCAAGGAGCGACTTACACCTACTTTCGTTAAGATAAGAACAGGAAAACGACTTACGAACCTTCAGTTATCGAAGCTTAGAGATACTATCCTGAAGAATGAACTTCACAAACAGTATTCGGTCCTTAACTCAACTTCCTTACATAAATACAATTTATACCAAGAACTCTGCACATTTTACCACCATATTGTCGTCCAAGAAACTATCGAAAAATCCATAGAAACAACTTTCTATGAAACACAAGACGGTATACGAACCAAAAACGACAAGTTGATTGAGAAGGTCAAGAGACAGAGGATGTGACGCAAGACACCGTTCAGACAACATGGCTGCAGAGGATAAACCAGAACCTTTGCAAAAAACTTTACAAACCTAACCAACATCGTTTTTGACGACAACGAGCAGGATTTACTTAATAAGGGACACAAATATGCTCCAAAAACCACAAAAACCACCCTCCACCTAACAGCCATCGAAATGGAACTAGCCATCAAGGGACACAAAGATGAACCAAACTGAAGGAAAGATTGTGCGGAGTTCCTTCGTAGACTAGACAGAAAGAACAACAACACCCACATCTCAACCGACAAATAAGAAACAAAAGCGATAAAATCCATTAAAGAAAAGCTCCAAACTCATGAAGCAGATTTAATCAAGGCCCATAAGAATTGAGGAATGGCCATAATATGTCATTCCGAATACATATCGAAGATGAACAACTTTCTCAGCAAAAATGGATTCAAGCTGATCAACAAAAGCCCTTTACAACGCCTAACGACCACTACAAAACGCATCATTAAAGAAAAAGAAGACATCCTCAAGTCCCTCAACACGGACAAACTACCTACCATCGACATGAATTTGCGGCTACCACAGATATACGGCCTGATAAAACTCCACAAAGAAAATACATCTATGAGACCAATCACCACTTCCTACAACACTCCAACGAATAGACTAACAAAGATTATAACTGCATTACTTACGAGTGACCTCTTTCCACTCAAATATGTCATAAAAAATGGTAAGGACCTTCAAGATAAACTTTTAAAAATACATCCAAAGGGACTCAAACTTATCTCTTTTGATGTGGAAAACCTATACACAAACACACCTATCCAATACACCCTACAAGTCATCAAGGAATATATCCACAACTCTACATACAGTGACACAGAGAGCCAGGACATTTTTGACATCATTGAACACCTAATAAAGAATACCTACTGCACCTTTAATAACAAGACATACCAAATGAATGAAGGATTACCGATGGGTTCTCCCTATTCTGGTGCAATAGCAAACATCTTCCTAAACCACATTGAAGAAGAATATATCCTCTCCACAAAATGTACCTATGTGAAAAATATAAAAGCTTGGTATAGATATGTGGATGATGTCTTGTGTCTCTGGGAAGGCAACGAGAAGGAACTTGAACTTTTCACCACTTACATCAACAACATCATGCCAAAATTAAGGTTTACCACGGAAACTGAGAAGGACGATTCGATCAACTTTCTAGATCTGACAATAAGAAGAGGCCCCGAATCTTTCTACCTGGAAATCTACAGAAAACCCTCTACCTGTGGTGCGTTAATACCAACCGATTCGTGTCATCACCATTTACACAAACATGCCGCCATCAGATCAATGATACAACGCATGCTTAGGACATCGTTACAGGAGCGAGAAAGAAAAAAAGAACTAGAGATAATTAAAATTATAGGCCAGAAAAGTGGATTCACCAATAAAACCATACAAAAAATCCTGAAATCCGAAGAACTTAAACTCCACCCTCTATATAAAAAGCAAGAAGTGACAGACAATTTCACTTGGAGAAGCTTCACCTTCTACAACGACTATGTAGGAAAAGTAGATAGAGTGTTGGGAAAATATGGAATCAGGAGTGGATACAAGACAAACACCTCTCTACTATCCATATTAAGAAAAAGAGACGAGATGCAGGATGACCTCGACCATAATGGAGTCTACAAGATAAAGTGTGATGAGTGCGAGGCATTCTACATAGGCGAAACTGGACGAGCGATAAAAACCAGAATACGAGAACACAGGACAGCAAAACACCTTTCAGCTTTTGGAAGACACCTCATATATACCGGACACTCCAGCACATAAAATGCAAACATCGAAGTCCTACACCGACAAAGTAAGGGCTACAAATTAACACTCCTAGAAGCTTTCGAAATATGGAAATCTGCAGGCCAACACTACCTCTTAAACGAGCAAGTGGACATAGGCGTCGATCCGCTTTTTAAGTGCATTTATATTCGGTAATCTGTTGTCATATTCTTATAGCACACTTCCTTACCACAATTTAAAATTTAATAGGGAGGTTTCTGTTTTGCCGACTATGGATGGCTTTTGTGTTGCATAACTTTAGGGCGCTGTTCGTATAGCGATTTTGTCTTTTCATGTTACCTGTATGTTTTACCCCATATAGAAATTTTATCTAATTGACACGCACATGGTTGCAAGAATTATTACACAATTAAAACAGAATATCTCGAGTAATATTGTGCCGTTTGCCATATTGTACTTCGTTTTTGGCGCTGAGACTTTTGTCTGTTATGTGAGTTCGATTGTAAAAAGCTTTTGTATCATTGTCCCAACTTATGAATGTTTTGTGTTTTTAGGTTAATTATCCTGTATGCTATACATTCACAAAATACTGAGAGAGGAAGCTACTCACTTTCCAGAAAATTTATATATGTTAATACCCTACGAAGAAAATTTCCCACCGACAGTAAGTCTCTCGCCTCTCCGATGTTAAAGTTAGCGTCTGACTTGTATATCCTTTGTCTTGCAGTGTTAGTCTGATGATGCCTTGTTGGCGAAACGCGTAACTAACGAAAATTTGAAATAAAAGAACTGCGAAGAACATACAGAAGTTTCATTTATTATATTATTGCCAGTTCAATAAGCACATCTATTCATATGTAAAAATATTAGTATCGGACGTTCCATCAATCTCCCGTCAACGTTTACAGGGGGGGGGGGCGTTCGATACAACAGCAGTGCCAAGACGCGATGGCATTCGTCGCTAAGTTCGGCAGACCGGATCTATTCATTCCGTTTACTTGCAATCCGCTGTGGCCAGAAATAACTAATAATGTCAGACAGTGGGAAAAGCCACACAATCGCGTTGATTTGGATATTACGAAAACTCAAATTTTAGGAGAAGTGCTCGCGTATGTTTATATCATTGAGTTCCAAAAGAGAGGGATGCCACATTGCCATCTATTAGTAACTTTGCGTAATGATTTCAAATTTAGAGAACCGCATCAAGTAGATGCGATTATCAGCGCGGAAATTCCCGATATAGCGTCCGAACCCGTTTTACATCAATCAGTGAGGCGTCTAATGATACACGGTCCATGCGGTAGCCAGGATACAGAAGCAGCATGTATGAGAGACGGGAAGTGCAAAAAGAACTTTCCTAAACCGTTCGTAGATAGAACGACTATATCTGAGAATAGTTTTCCACGCTATTGACGACGCGACCATAGACTCTCCCTTTGATGTACAACGGGGTTATCAAATGTTTCAAATGGACGATTCTACCGTAGTACCGTATAATCCGTACCTCATAAAAAAATTTAATTGCCATATAAATATTGAGGTATGTTCCTCAGTAAAGAGTGTAAAATACATATACAGGGTGAGTTATTAGTATCCCGGCGGTCGATAGTCATCAAATCGTTAGAGAAAGAAAAAAATGTTTTATACAAGAGTTGTTTGACTCATTAGTTTCTATAACGTAAAATTATTTTCATTTATACAGGGTGTTGGATTTCGGCGTGATGGAAACCCAGTATTTTTTTTTAAATGGTACGCCATGTATATCGTACCGTATTATGAATTCCAAGCAAGTTGTCTTTCCAACTGTGTAAGTTGTACCTGTGTAAAGTAAACAGTTTCTGAGATATTCAATTGTTTGTCAAAAAATTGGTAATTTTAGCCCTCTTTTAAAACTACGTTAATACTACATTTTTGCAGATACAGTCCTAAAAATGATGTCACATAATAACTAAAGTCATAGCTAAATGCTGATGATATGAGAAATTAGATGCGCTATACAGGGTGGTCGTAGCGTGCACTAGTTTTTAAACATTTTTACATGGCTGTTTCTTGAGATTTTTAAATGGAACACCCTATATATTATTTGCGAATTGAAATGTCCCTTAAGTTCTTTGTAATTTATATTCACTACATCGTATATCTATTTTTACTAGTTTTTGTGATATTTGGAATTTAAAGAGTAGTATGCTATTTAGTAACTTAATATTGCTCTGTATACAGTGTGCTTGGTAGCATGATGTGAAATATTTAAAAGGTTATAGAAGAAGCCATTTAGAACCTATTTAACTAGATTTATTCATATAAAAATTATTACGGTTATCAAGCTATTACACAATTTTATAAGTATGTATTGCAATTTTTACAAACGTACAGCGAGCGAACCTGAAGACCTAGTAACTTCAGTTGGGCTCCGAAGTAAACCAGAAACAGTATAATTTTAGGGGGACTATCCTGAAAAATTTTTCACTTGCGTGAAAGTTGTGCGGAGACGTTTCATTGTAATAGTATGTGCGCTCATACACAAAAACAAGCAGAAACGCTAAAACCTGTCTTGATGAGCTTCGTTTCAGAACGGATTTGTATTCAGTACAAAAAACAACCAACAATATCTACTGACTGTTGTTAATTGGTTTAAAATAGGTTATTTTTCTGAAGAGAATTCAAAATTAGGATAATATGAATGATAGTATGAGTAATATTGATAAATTGAATGGAAAGTGGGTTATGTGGAAGTGTTTTATAATAGATTTTTTTTGCTATTAATGAAAATCTGAATCTATAGATGCCTATCAGTTTGTTTTTGTTGCATATTTTGTTTTTGTGTGTGAGCACATAAATCACATGAAAGAAAATCTTATTCTCAACACTTCGAAGTCATCAAATTTTCACGATAGTTCACGATAGTGATAGGGTTTACTTTAGCAGGAATTTGAAATTTTTAACTCGCGTGTTCGTTGCCCTACGATAGACGGCAAAATATACTTGCAACATTTTATATAAAATTGTTAATATGTTGATAACGGTAAAAGTTTGTACAAGGATCAAGCTGGTTAAATCGTTTCTAAATTATCTCTTCTATCGCCACTTGAAGACCTTACATCAAACTACCAAATACATTATTCACAGCAATATTAAAATTTACAATTGCATTACATTCTCGTTAAATTGCAAATATCACAAAAAATATTAACATTTGGTGTATAATATACTAGATGTAAATTGGAGCGAACTATGTATGAACTAAAGGGTTATTACAGCCAACACATATTATACAGGATGTTCCATTTAAAAAACTCAAGAAAAATCCATTTGAAAAACATCAAAATTTACTAAGTTCTATGAACAGCCTGTATAGTGTATCTAATATCTTTGGATACTGTCATCTACCCACTGGCTTGGACTATTGTCTCACGTAGTTTAAAGGAAAGATCGGTAAAAATGTCGTTTTTACATAGCTTTTAAAAAGATACTGCAACGGGCATATTTTGGAAAGACAGTTAAATATCTCTGGAACTATTAACGCTGTGACTTAGCAACATACACGGTTGGATAAACAAATTTAGTAGTATTCATAATATAATAAAATACACAGGGCGTTCCATTTAAAAAAATTTACATACTTTCCGTCACACCTAAATGCAACACCCTGTATAAATGAAAATATTTTTACGTTATAGAAACTAATGAGTCAAACAACTTCTATATACAATATTTTTTCTTTCTCATACGATTTCTTAACTATCGACCGCCGGTATACTAATAACTCACCCTGTATATATATATATATATATATATATATAAATATATATATATAAATACATTCATAAATTAAAATATCCACTTCATAGAACCTCACATACTGTGGTACGCCTTCTATTCCACTTGCCAAATCAAAAACCTACTACTTTTGAAGAGGGTAATGAACAGCAGGCAGCCGACAAGGCGGCAATGACGGATTCAATATTTTAAGCTTGGTTTGCCTTGAACAGCATAGACGAAAGAGCGAGACAACTTCTTTATATAGAGATTCCATTAAAGTACATTTTTGATACTGGTAAACATATATGGAAAAACCGAACGATATTACCGAAGAAAACGAAACGCAAAGAACATGATGATGATGACGATGACGATAACAAAATCATTCCAAGAGTGTACACGATATCGCCTAAACATCGAAAGCTATTCCATCTGCGATTGTTGCTATTGCATGTCCGCGGTCTAAGATATTACGAGGAGCTAAGAACAGTGAATGGAATCGTCTGCCCAACCTTTGAAATTGCTGCCCGGAAAATGGGTTTGCTAGCTGACGACATCGAATAGGATAAATGTATGAGGGAACCGGTTTTGCTTAAAATTCCCGGACAATTACGAAAATTATTTGCCTCTATTTTAGTTTGTTGCACTGTATCGAATACGCAAGTATTGTGGCAAAAATATCGTTCCGATCTAATACAAGATTATACACACCTATGACTATCACACAGCTGAAATCAAAGCGCTTGTAATTATTCAACGCATTATTCATAATGCTGGCATTATTCATAATGCTGGTGGTAGGTACGACAATTACAACCTACCATCGGTGGATATTTTAATTAGTGACTGCTATCTCCTAGAGGACTCTGTTGTAGACGGTGATGTAAATAGGGATGGAGAAGACCTCAGGGACACCGTTCAGGCTTTTTCTTAGACGGGCCGGGTGGTACCGCACAAACTTTCGTCTACAACACTATCCTCAACGAGTTACACATACGCGGAAAAACCTTCGTTTCAGTCGCGTGGACCGGCATCGCAGCTATTTTGTTACGTGGCGGCAGAACGGTTCACTCGTGTTTCAGGCTGAGATTGTGGTTTGGGATGAAGTTACCATGGCTAACGGTCATGCCTTCGATGCCGTAGACCGTTTATTTCGTGACATAATGACGGATCAAAGACCATTCGGTGGTAAAGTAGTATTGTTGGGTGGTGATTTTAGGCAATGCTTGCCTGTCCAACCGCGTGCGCCGATATCTGCCGTCGTAGATATATGCCTTATTAACTCTTTAACATGGAAAGAGTTTAAGCATTACCGGCTCACGGAAAATATGCGGGCGGAGCGTCATCAGGTGGCATTTGCGGAATGGTTGATACTATTAGGCGATGGCAGACTAACGAACACCTACAACGCGTTGAATTCCTGCGAGATCGTGCCGATACCTTCTCAATGCATTGTGAGAGATGTTATTACTGCGGTGTATGGGGATATTGCGACATACACCGCTCAAAATTATGAACGCTTCCAAAATCGTGCTATACTATCACCAAAGAACGATGGCTGCGATGCTATGAACAACAAAATTATGAGCAAAATTCCAGGAGAGACCGTCTCTTACTACAGTGCCGATGACATATTGACGAGCGATAACCAGGAAAGGTCTAACTTTAGTACAGTTTCTGAACAGCTTGGCGCCATCTGGAATGCCATCGCACCATCTATTACTGAAAGTGGGAGTACCGATCATGTTGGTACGAAGTACGAACCATTTGCATCGCCGATGGATTGTGTAATGGAACGCGTTTAGTCGTCCAGAGATTGCTCGAGACGTTGATTGAAGCTGAGATTTCAATGGGCCACTTCCGTGGCAACAGAGTGCTCATTCCTAGAATAGATCTGACATCTGACGCAACGACTCTTCCATTCACTTTACAACGACGGCAATTCCCAGTGAGGGTGTGTTTTGCGATGACCATTAACAAAGCACAAGGGCAGACCTTCGACCGCATCGGTTTATACTTGCCCGATCCAGTATTTGCTGACGGACAACTCTACGTAGCATTCTCAAGAGTGAAGTCATGGGATTCGGTAAAAGTTGAAGTTCACCGCGGTATAACAGTGAGGACAGAAAAAAGGAAGCGCTACGGTATACACAAAGAATGTTGTGTACAGAAACCTACTAGCCAGGGTTAATTCGTGCATCTGACTTCGCGCGTTTTGGAATATTTTTTCAAAATTAAATTTCTTCGCCAACTCTCCTTGTTATGGTGATGTAGGAATTACTCCCAATTGTAGTGGACTGTATAATAGCTTTTTCGGATGGGATCGTCTTGTTCTTTGATTTAAACACTTGTTTATTGTACAAAATAGTTTACTCGAATGCATTCAAAATTATTACAAATTCATATATGGGGAACTAAATAAAATGTGCTCATGGAGCATGCGCCAAAAATTAACTTAAGATATTCGACGTAAGATGGCACTACCATATTTATTTACATAATAAATAATAATTCAAAATAAAAATACATATTTGCCGCAACATGCCGGGCGCCGAAAATATCCTGTGGATTATTTTCAATTCAAAATGTCTATTTACAAAACAACTACTTGTCCGTTTTATTTAGTGTCTTGTAGCGGTAAAAGACATATCTTAGTGAGCGCGCGTTTCACAACACTGTTGGTCGTTTTTACACTCACTACCCGCACAATGTTGTCGTTGCCGGGATGAAGCTCGCTGATGCGACCCATTGGCCATTTCAAGGGCGGTGTATTTTCTTCCTTCATGAGGACGATGCTGCCAACCTTGAATTGGTTCGGCGTTGCTTGCCTCCATTTGACCCTTCCTTGAAGTTCGGAAAGGTACTCTTTATGCCAACGTGACCAGAAGTGTTGCACTATCTGTTGAACTCTTTGATAGCGGTTAAGAGTATTTTCCTTGACTTCTTGAAGATTTCCTTCTGGGATAGCCGTTAAAGTTCTTCCAATCAGAAGATGTGCTGGGGTAAGAGGGGTCAGTTGATCGGAATTTGAAGTTAAAGGGCATAAAGGACGGGAATTTAAAATTGCTTCGATTTGTACCAATAGAGTTGTCAGTTCTTCAAATGACAATCGCGCATTCCCAACCACTCGATATAAGTGATACTTAGTGCTTTTAATACCTGCCTCCCAAATACCGCCAAAACTTGGTGATCTAGCGGGAATAAAATGCCATTCTATATTATCCCGTGACACAAATTGTTTCAAGCTATCTGAATTTGTTTCTAGAAAGTCATATAAAGCAGTTATTTCAGCATTGGCACCCACAAAATTTTTGGCATTGTCTGAATAGATGTTCTTAGGCTTACCACGCCTAGCTATGAATCGCTTTAAAGTTTGTAAAAAGGATTCGGTTGTCAGATCAGAGACGAGTTCAAGATGAATTGCCTTTGTACTTAGGCAAATAAACAAACAAATATATGCTTTGCATAACTTTGCTCCTCGTGTTTTTCTATCTTTAATCAAAATAGGACCCGCATAATCAACCGCCGTATTGAAAAAAGGTAAATATTGATTAACTCTACCATTTGGCAAATTACCCATCAAATATTCAGTCGAGACCGGTTTTACCTTAAAACATCGAATACACTGGCGAATCATTTTCTTTACAGCATTGCGACCAGCCAATGGCCAAAATCTTTCTCTCATTGCTGCAAGTAACATAGTAGGACCACAATGTAGCAATCGTATGTGCTCTTGTGTAATTATTAAATCGGTAAGTCTGTGTTTTGATGGCAATATTATTGGGTGTTTTGTGTCAAATGAGTTGTCCGAATTTTGAAGTCTGCCACCAACGCGAATTACACCATTAGTATCCAAAAATGGATTAAGTGACAGAATACTACTCCTATTATTTAAAGCTAATCCCTTTGATAATTTTTGATATTCTTCAGAAAATACATGTTCTTGCGTTATTTTAATGAGGAGGTTTAAAGAGTTTTGTAATTCAGTGGCAGTTAAAATTCCCTGTAGTCTACCTTCACGGTTTATTTTTAAATTTGCAATAAATCTACAAGAATACGCAAGTACCCTTTGAGCCTTGTAGAGAGTTGAACATTTATTTATAATTTCGATAATATCATTAGTAGTATTATTCGTAGTAGATACATTAACAATTGTTCGTTGTTCTGGAATGTTTTTAATTGTAATTTTATTATTGTTGTATTGTATGTTATCTGTTCTTAACCAACCTGGGCCTGACCACCAAAAATCTAAATTCAACAATTCACCAGCAGGCACACCGCGAGAAATTAAATCAGCTGGATTATCTTCTGATCGTACGTGGTGCCATTGTTCAATGCTGGTGAGCCGCTGAATCTCGCTAACCCGATTGGCCACAAAGGTTTTCCAACGATTTGGATCACCCTGTATCCAAGCCAACGTTATAGTCGAGTCAGACCATAGATAGCAACAGTCAAATTTTATTTTCATCGAATCGTGAATTTTTTGTACTAAATGTGCAAGTAACATCGCACCGCACAATTCCAGTCTGGGAAGTGTAACTTGTTTAATTGGCGCAACTTTTGATTTAGCACAAAGTAAATGTGAAGTAACTCGCCCTGAGTCATTTACCGTTTTTATATAAACGCACGCCCCGTAAGCACGTTCGCTTGCATCGGAGAATCCGTGTAATTCAATTGATTTATAGTTTTTTCCAATAACGTGGCGAGGTATTCTCAAATTATTTAAGTACTGCAACTCATTGCAAAATTGTACCCACGTTGTTTGTAAATTTTGAGGTATAGATTCATCCCAAGATAATTTAGCTTGCCAAAGTTTTTGCATTAGTAATTTTGCCTGGATGATAATAGGACCCAACAATCCCAAAGGGTCAAATATTTGAGAAATCGTCGACAAAATTGATCTTTTGCTAATTGTTGACTGATTTCTAACTCCAATTGAATATTCAATAGTGTCAAAACTAGCATTCCATTGTATTCCCAAAGTTTTATTGGTTTCATGATCGCCTAATGATAATATGCTGGAGTCTAGTTTATCATTAACATCGAATTTTGTTAAAATATTTTTCTCATTTGTCAGCCATTTTCGCAATTCAAACCCATAACTAGAAAGAATTTTACTTAGATCGTGTTGAAGTTGAATTAATTTATTTTTGGAGTCACTACCAGTCAGACAATCATCAACATAGAAATCATGTTTTAACACTTCACTTGCTTCTTGATGATCTTTTTCATTTTCTATTGCGACCTGTAATAGAGCCCTAATTGCAAGATAGGGAGCCGAAGCTGTACCATATGTTACCGTACTCAATTCAAAACACTTTACATCTTGTGATGGATTGCGTCGCCAAAATATTCTTTGAAAATGACGCTGTTCACTATTAATGAAAATCATTCTATACATTTTTGATATATCTGCTGTCATTACATAAGTGTGTTTTCTAAAACGGAGAATAATGGAAAATAAATCATTTTGTATAGTTGGCCCACAATGTTGGACATCATTGAGGGATAGACCGCTATCTGTTTTCATAGACGCATCGAATACAACTCGAACTTTAGTAGTTATGCTATCGCTTTTTACAACTGCGTGATGTGGTAAATAATAGTTTGAAGCGTCATTACAATCGTTGTCATTAATTTCTATCATGTGACCTAACAATTCATAGTCTAGCATGAATTTTTTGTATTCATTGTATAAGTCAGTATTTTTTTGAAGTTTTCGTTCCTGTGCATAAAATCGCTTTAGTGCAAATTCCCTTGATGACCCAAGTTGACTCAATTTATCGTTAAATGGTATGGACACTATGAATTGTCCCTTTTTGTTCCGAGTTAGGTTTTTAACAAAATGGTTTTCACAGAAACGTTCAGATTCGGATAAGTATGACCTTGGACATATTTCTTCAATTTGCCAGAACTTAGTGATATTATTGTCTAAGTGCGAATTGGTTTCCAAGGACAAACAGTTAATTGATCTATTTTTATTCGGTATATTTAAACTTCCTCCCAAAATCCAACCTAGCCTTGTTTTTTGTATTGTTAATTGTGTACCTTCCAATTGAAATTGTCCTACACATAATAGTCTCCAAAATACAGAAGCCCCCAATAATAAATCCACCGGCATTGACTGATTAAATTTAGGATCCGCTAATTTTATATTTCTAGGTATATCAAAACCGGATTTATTGAATGACTTCATCGGAAGTTTTTCTGTAATTTTTGGCATTACTAAAAAATCTATCATTTCATTGAATGCATTGTTTCTAGATTGAACCACGAAGTTGGTCGTGTACTGAATATTTGACATGGCTTGACCAACTCCTACTACCGAAAAGTTGGTTGATTCCAAAGGCAAGTTCAACCTTTTGCAAAAGGCTTCGGTACAAAAATTACTCATTGAAGCATTGTCCAACAATGCGCGGCACTCGTAAAGTTTACCCGTAGCATCAGCCACGAAAACAATTGCAGTACTCAAGACGACTTGGGATGGTATTATTTTTCTATCAGATATTGTGTGCATGGTTACTGTTTGTACATCACTGCTAGGTGTTACTATATTTTCAATATTCTCATTAGAACTGTTGAATCCATGAGATCTTTGTATATCAATGTGAAGCATCGTGTTATGAGCTTTATTGCATTTTCTACAATTTGATGATTGACAATCTTTCACTAAATGAGTTGGTTTCAAACAATTGATACACAATTTTAATTTTTTAACTTCATTAATTCTTGCTGATGGAGAAAGTTTTAAAAATGCTTCACATTGATATATCGTATGATGTTTTTTACAATAATAGCAAGACAATCTATCGGTGCATACGTAAGCGGTCAATTCGCTCTTGTGCCTTTTTCCGCCATTGAAGTTATTGTAAATTTTATATTCATGTTTGTCAACTTTAAGAGTTTCCAACAGTTCGCATCGTAGTTTCAAAAATTTATTCATGTCTTCCATCGTCGGAAGATTCGTTTTTATATTGAATTGTTCCCACTCGCGGCGGGTAATAGAATCAAATTTACTTGTAATTATGTAAATTATTAAAGTGTCCCAACTGTCGGTAGCTTCCCCTAATGATTTTAAACAACGTAGATGCCTAGTAATATTATCGAATAGGTTACGAAGCTCGACATGTGACTCCCTTTTTATAGAAGGCAACTCGAATATTGACTTGACATGGCTGTGTATTATAAGTCGCTTATTTTCAAACCGGTCTTGCAATAGTTTCCAGGCTATTTTATAGTTAATGGATGTTACTTTAATTGATTGAATTATATTAGAGGCTTCTTTTTCTAATGAAGATTGCAAATAATAGAATTTTTGTATATCGGACAGTTGATCATTTTCATGAATTAATGCATTGAATGCGTCTCTGAACTCCAACCAATGTTCTAATTGTCCCGAAAAGCTGGGCATTTTAATTGTAGGTAATTTTATAGCTTGACTTTGTTGGTTACCACCGCTGAAACCACTCGCATTTAATTGATCTTTAACTGTGACTTCGTTTGTCGCAGATGGTGAAATAGCAATTTTCATATTGGAAATCAAACGAAAGTATTGTTCCTCAAACTCAGTTAAAGCACCCGCGTCGGTCTCATTTATTTCATTGTCGGCTAACGCTAAATTGGCTAATTCAATTTTGCTTTGAATATCGTTAAATTGATCGTAACACGGTACTAGTTTTTCTAGGCGTACTGAAAGTTCGGTAATTAGCACTTCATCAAGCTTACTTAAGTCTAAAGATTCAAAATATTGTCGCGCACGTGTTAGCTTTGATTTTAATTGTCCCCTTTGAAAACGCAGTTTCGCGAGATCGGCCATTTTTACAAATCGAAGCAATTTCAACAAGTATAATGTGGATGTGGAATTGAAAGGAACTCACCCCAGCTCGAACTAGTAGATCCGGTTCGGAATGGACCATATGTTTATGGTGATGTAGGAATTACTCCCAATTGTAGTGGACTGTATAATAGCTTTTTCGGATGGGATCGTCTTGTTCTTTGATTTAAACACTTGTTTATTGTACAAAATAGTTTACTCGAATGCATTCAAAATTATTACAAATTCATATATGGGGAACTAAATAAAATGTGCTCATGGAGCATGCGCCAAAAATTAACTTAAGATATTCGACGTAAGATGGCACTACCATATTTATTTACATAATAAATAATAATTCAAAATAAAAATACATATTTGCCGCAACACTCCTAACTAAAAAGTCGCAAGACTAACTATTTAGGAAAGTTCTATACATTATTTTTCGGAACTTTTCATAATTGCCATCAATTATACACCCCGAAGACCCCCCATATTCAATACACCCCGAAGAAATTTTGCACGTCTACATTACTCGCTGCATGCTTCTATCCGAAAATTTACATGACATGAGATAATGCTATGTATGATGCTAACATCTTTTCCAGACTTCTATCTACTCTTACCCTCGCGTGCTTTTTTTCCGGTTTGCGGAAAAAATCCGTTTTTTTCGCATATTATAGATTATTGCGTGTGCTTACCGGCTATGGGCTATTTCATGTATAATCAAATTGGATTATTAATTTTTCACATTGTATCAATCATGTAAGGCTTCAACACTTGCCACTTTTCATAAATAGACTTTATTTTGGGAGGGGGAAACCCTTTTCAGTGGGAGTCGCCAATTTTAGTGAGAGGCAAGTAGCCCTGCGCGAATCCCTATAGGGCACATAATGTTTATTTATGTATTTTAGTTCGCGTTAATTTATTCGTCCACCTGCAGAACCGCGGTCTATATCCTGCGCAATATTCTATTTATTATAAGTATACACACGTTAATCGGTAATCGGTAGGTTTGCATCTCCGTCGTATAATCAAATTAAATTATTTTCTTTTCTATATTTTATCAATTATTTAAAGCTTCAACCACTTGCCACTTTTCATAAATAGACTTTATTTTGGGAGGGGGAAACCCCTTTCCGTAGGAGTCGCCAATTTTAGTGAGGAGAGGCAAGTGAACCCTGCGCGAATCCACATGAGGCATTAATTATTGTTAATTTTTGTATTTTTTTTCGTGTTAATTTATTTGTCCACGTGCGGAACCGCTGTCTATATTCTGCCAATATTCTCTTTATTATAAGTCTAGACACGTTGATCGGCGATCGGTCGGTTTGCATCTCCATCATATAATCAAATTGGATTATTCATTTTTCACATTGTATCAATCATGTAAGGCTTCAATCACTTGCCACTTTTCATAAATAGACTTTATTTCGGGAGGGGGAAACTCCTTTCCGTAGGAGTCGCCAAGTTTAGTGAGGAGAGGCAAGTGAGCCCTGCGTGAATAAGGTATTTAACGTTACAATATCATATTTATTTGTTGTGTGGTTTTCTCAATTCTTTTGCAAAACATTTTTCCCGGGAGAAAGTGTTTTTTTAAATAATAATAATAATAATAATAATAATAATAGTTTCTTTATTTTTCCCAAAAAAATAACAATATATATGCACAAAAATACGCAATCACTACAACATCATTTAAATTAAACATAAATGTAAATTAAAGATAAAAATTTCTTACATTGTAGTGAAAAAATAATGGGAAAAAAAAGCGGAGTTCAGAGGACGCTATAGCGTGACTGCTCTTCCAAATAATATTCTACATGTCATATTGTCTATAATAATTTTCTTACTGGCCTATAATTTATTAACTGCATTTCGAGGCACATGGCATAGACAGGTACCCCATGGGTTTTGTTGTTATATAGAGAAAATCATTGCAGATGATCACTTTATCGATATATATCCACATTACCCTACGATAGTCGGGGCATGCCCCTGTAAGCGTGCTTACGGTAACCCTGTCATAGGTTCTAACTAAAAAAATAATTTGTTCCAGAAAATGTTTGTAATGTAATAATGAACGGACCAGTTTTGTTATACGGAGTGCATTATCAAATCAAAGTACAAGGCAGCACATTATGATGCAAATTGTGTAGGATTTAAATCAGTGCATAAGTTGTTAGGTGCACGAGCGAGGACCAATAGCGTTTGAGCGACCGCATTTTTTTCCACGGCCCCATTTACGCAATTTGTTTATATCTGTAGTATACCAACTTTTGCCACCTGCCGACATAACGATTAGCGGACGAATCGAATTTCCGATTTCCGCACTATACACGTTTCGGCGATCTATCTATTTCGGCAATCTACAGATTTCGGCGACTTTGGTCATCTACCTATTTCGGTGACTTATCGACTTCGGCGATCTATCGATTTTGGCGATCTACTTATTCCAGCGTTCTAACGTTGATTGTCAACGAATATAGATAGTCGACCATGGGTTAGTTGGGGCCTTAACATCCAGAGGGCAGGGTTTTCTGCAAGATTAAGATATATATTTATTATATATTTATGCTTCGACCTCAGCCAGTTCGCACCAAGTGCGTGCATAAAAGTGTATAAGTCGAAAACGCTATAATTTGTGAATTAATCTTGCAGAAAACCCTGCCCTCTGGATGTTAAGGCCCCAACTAACCCATGGTTGACTATCTATATTCGTTGACAATCAACGGTTCTACATATCTCGGCGACCTACCTATTTTGGCGATCAACCTACTGCGGCGATCTACCTGCTTCGGCGATCGACCGGCTTCGGCAATCTACCGACTTCGGAGATCTACCGGCTTCGGCGATCCATAGGTTTCGGCGATCTACCGGCATCGGCGATCTACACATCTCAGCGATCTACTGGTCACTAGTCTTTGTATAATGCTGTCCACCCCCGCCTCTAATTCACTTTTGAGACGGAGGTGGACAGATACGTCCCCTTCCTGGACACTAAGGTTGTGAGAGATCAATATAATAACATTTTATTTGACTGGTACACTAAACCAACTTTCTCTGGAAGATACCTTAACTTTCATTCGGCTCATACGTTCGGACAGAAACTCAGTGTAATGAGATGCATGAAGTCCCGTGTTACCAAAATTTGTCACCCTTCAAACATTAAGAGGAATTTGGATAAACTGGTTAATATCTTTAATAATCGAGACCAAACATTTTGTCTGGCAAACACCGCATCGTGCTGGATATCACAGCGAAAATCTCTCGTTGAAGAGAATGACTCTTTGTCGTTATTTGGAAGCGCCCGATATTTTTCTTGACGGCTTAATTTTTTGTCGTGACACCTGATAATTATAATAATAAAGTACTGTTCAATAAACAATACTTGTCTAACTTCTCTTAATAATGGCTACCCTTCTCGGTTGATCAAATCCATCATTTACAATGGTACGGTCGCTCTTGTAGCTCCCCGGCTTGGGGACGACCAACATGGTCCTGACGTGGTCGCACCCACTGAGCACAATTTGGCCGCTCAGGCAAGATATTTTCGTTTTCCTTTCATACCGGGTCTGACGAATAACATAAAAAGGATTTTTAAACACCCCTTGGTAAGGTTAGGTTGCTACCAGCCAGTTATGGCTGGGAACTCGAGAGCACCGACGCGCTGAGCGACGACCAGCACGGATACAGAAAGGGTAGAGGAACAATAGATGCCGACATGAAGATCATTAAGCAAGTAGAGGATCGGAGGAAAGTGTCACTAACGCATCGAGGTTTCGCCGTCCTCGTCGTCCTCGACATCAAGAGCGCGTTCAACGCGATTTCTTGGCGAATCGTCACCGAGGGACTGCGGGTAAAATCGGCCTCTGAGGAGGGTGCTGGCTTCCTACCTCTCCGATAGGGTAATACTCCTACCAGACGGAAGCGAGGAGAGGGTCTACTGCGGCGTCCCCCAAGGATCCGTCGTCGGGGGGGGCCCTATGGAACGTCGCATACGATGCAGTGGTAAGGACAAAAACAGAGAACGGAGTCCGAATACTTGCTTATGCCGACGACCTAGCCGCGCTAGTACTGGGCCCCACGGAGGAAGAGATCGAAGAAAAAGCCGAGTACAGCGTCCGCCAGATAGCTGGGATGATAAGGGAAGTTGGCCTCCAATTAGCAGAACCAAAAACAGAACTTGTGATCTTGGAGGACAGACGGCGGATGACCAAGACAAGAATAAGAGTCGGCAACGCTAACATCTACAGCGTCCCATAGTCGAAATTTTTGGGCGTGCACATGGATAAAGACATGCGAACGACCGCGCACGTCAGAGAAACGGCGAACAAGGCTGTAAAGATGCAAAATGCCTTATCAAGAATAATGCCCAGGAGAGGCGGACCATCGATGGCGAGACGAAGGCTAATAGCAACGGTGGTGCAATCGGTTGTGCTGTATGGTGCCCCAGTTTGGGAAAGTGCGCAAAGTACAGGGCAATAGTGAGGTCTGTGGAGCGAAGAAGCTCGGTGTTGGTGACTTCGGCATACCGGACGGTAGCGACAGACGCGGTTGGAGCTCTAGCTAGTCATCCCCCCATGGACCTCCTAGCATGGGGGAAGAGGAAGAATTGGGAGACAGGTGGCGACAAGAAAACACAAGTACGCGAGGAAATGCTGGAGAGGTGGCAACAGCGATGGACAGTGTATCAGGGATGGGCGAAAACCTTCATCGCCCATGTCAGAGAGTGGTGGCGACGGACACCCGTGGTCGATTACTACACTACGCAGGCCATAACTGGGCACGGTATCGTCGGAAAATAGATGCATGAAATTAAGAGAATCGCCAGTGACCAATGCTGGTACGGATGCGATGTTAGTGACACACCAGAGCACACAGTCTTTCAGTGCGCCGAGTTTGCTGACCGAAGAAGAACCCTGGAACAGCACCTTCAATCCGAGTTCAACAAGGACACCGTGGCGACACTCATGACAATGTCTGACGAATACCAGACGCTAATCCTTCGACAAGTCATGATCGACAAGGAGGAGGAAAAGCGAAGAAGGAGTGCATAACTTCATCGCAATACCATCTTTCGCGGAGGCAGCCGTGCAGTAATGCTAACGCAGGTCCCGGCAGCCGAAGAACATATGCGAGAACCATGCAGGAAATGAGGAGGATTTTTAGTCGGTATTCGAGCCAAGGGGCGAACGTGAGCCCCACACTCCCGGCTGAATTCTGATTTCCGACATAACATCAAAGCGCCATCAGTAAGCCGGGGTGCGTAAACGCATTTCTCCTTCCTCAGCGCAAAAGAAAAGTTATGGCTGGGAGCCTCCAGACACGACTAAAAACCAAAACACCTTCGTTATTTCAAAGTTCAGTGGTATACGATGTCACATGCATACCGTGTGGTAGCCACTACGTCAGCCAGACCAAACAATGGCTGTCCTGAAGACGCGATGCCTGCGCCCTTGCGGCACATGCACTGCCCAATAATCATGAATTTGACTTTGATAACACGAGGATTTTGACCACTGAGAAGAGCTACCATGGTAGAACTTTCCTGGAGATGTTTTGCATAAGGGCTTGTGAAGGGACGGTAACCATCGTTCAGACGTGGCTGACAAGATCAGTGCTAATGCCAATCTCATTGAGATCTATAAAGTTAGAAAACGTCCACCAGACCAAGCAACCTCAACCCCGTTTCATTCTAATTAATTATTGGTCTAATGTTTTGCCCCCCTTTCTGACTTTGCTGCCTTTCAGGCCACACATTGCACCGTTATTGTTAAGTTAAATAATATTTGTTCATTTTAATTGTAATTCGTACCCATTGTCAGAATTTTGTGAGAAATTTTACCATAATCATGCTCTTTATAGTTAATTTTAAATTCACTTATCGCCACCAACGCCATCTAGTGGCTTACGGCCTAATCAGGTTTACGCGTTGAACTGCGAGTGCGGCCGGCATAGTAGGGATCTACGACGACCATGACATTTAGCGCGTCGGCTATAGTTGACCACGTTTTAATCTTGGACTAATAACTACGTTAATTTTATTGTTTAATTGCGTGGGTCATATCGCTTACAAGAAAAGTGACACAAGTCAAAAATTGCGATTTTTTTACTTTTATTGTGCAATAGGCAGAGAAAAGTATATATTTCTATCTGGAAAAATGACACAAGTCATACTTCAAATCTACACCAATAGATGGCAGTTGTGTCACTTCTCCATTGTGGAAGTTTAGCAAGGCGTTATCTAGAAAACCGACACTTGTCAGTTGAGAATCATACCCTGAGCATTGTAGATGTCATTTTGTTTAAGAAAAGTGACACTTTTGGAGTTGCGTGTTTGTGAAGCAGAAAGTGGAATTAATTTTTTAATGAAAATCGACACTTGTCGAGATTGTGTCATTAGTGCAGAGGAAGAAGACCTTTTTCGTTGAAGAATATCGACACTTTTTGAGTTGTACCACTTTTCAAGCAAAGTAAGTTACAAACTTTATAACAAGAATATTATTTTATGTGTACTATTTTGAGTTGTGTCCGTTTTCTACATTCGGAATATTTTAAATAATGTAATGTTTTGGAGTTATGTCATTTTTCTAGACAATTTTGATTACTGACGCCACACTTGCATTGGTTTCAGTACCTAACTATGGCATAAACTATGGCAGAACAAAATGACGTGGCCCCAGTACATAACCGTACTCGTTTACTGGTAAAGTTGGCAAGGCAACAATGTTCGGACCCTACTGTAGATAACACGTTATGGATAGTAAAAAATATTGGAAATAATAGTGTATTGAAGGAAGATCTTGAATCTAATTTTTCAGACCACGGTAATTAATAATACTTTTATTTACCTACATAGGTTTTAAGTTGATCCGAAAAGTTCGACTGACTTGTTTTCTTAGTAGGTACTTATAACGTCATAATTTTCATGAAATTTATTGCAGGTAATGCTACAGCTTCACATAATAATATTGCACCTCAATTACTGTTATCTGATAAAAAAGTAAATGAAGAGCAAAATCTTACAATTTCAACTGCTGATGGAACCTGTGATCAGCACAAGGCAGCTATCACTTGTGACTGTGACTTATTTTCTTAGTAGGTACTTATAACATCATAATTTTTATGAAATTTATTGCAGGTAATGCTACAGCTTCACATAATAATATTGCACCTCAATTACTGTTATCTGATAAAAAAGTAAATGAAGAGCAAAATCTTACAATTTCAACTGCTGATGGAACCTGTGATCAGCACAAAGCAGCTATCACTTGTGACTGTGACTTATTTTCTTAGTAGGTACTTATAACATCATAATTTTTATGAAATTTATTGCAGGTAATGCTACAGCTTCACATAATAATATTGCACCTCAATTACTGTTATCTGATAAAAAAGTAAATGAAGAGCAAAATCTTACAATTTCAACTGCTGATGGAACCTGTGATCAGCACAAGGCAGCTATCACTTGTGAAATTAATAAACCTATTAACACTGAAAGTAACTACAACAATAACTCACCTCAACGGGGTAAATATTTTAATGTAAATTGTTTCAGGTGATAATAACATAATTGATACTCAGTTAACGAGTTTAACGCATGACAATAAATCAGAAGAGGATCCATTTTCTTCGGATGATTCACTTCACGATCCGGATTACGTTGAGGAATCGTCTTCTGAATCTGAAGACATTGTTGCCCATACTCAGCGGAACCATAATAATATCTTACAAGAAATAAATACCGGTTCTGCCGAAAATGGCACCGAAAAAAAGAAAAAAAAGGCAAGAAAAGAAAATCCGATCCTTCAACTTGACGCAAAAACTTTGCCGCAAAATGTAGAAATTCTGGAAAAGCTTACGTTTCAAGTTCGAAAAGCAAAAAGACATTTGAAGCGCGAAGATTGGGCCCACCATGTAATGAGAAATGTAGGCTCAAATGTGCCACAAAATTATCAGAAGATGATCGCCGTAACATATTCCATGATTATTGGGGCCAACTAACTTGGAAAAACAACAAAGTTTTCTGTTGGCTAGTATGGAACGTATTACTCCAAAATACAGATATACAAGAGAGGGCAGTAATCGTTCTATTAACAATGCGTTTTACTTAAGAGTACGTGATTCAAAATTAAGAGTATGCAAGTACTTCTTTAAATCGACATTAGGAATTACAGATCGCCCAATAAGAACAGTTTTAGAAAAGCAGACACTGTTTACTGGAGGAATGATAACAAACGATATGAGGGGAAAGCACGGCCATCATTGTCACGTTGATCAAAATGTGAAAGAAGGCATACGTCGTCATATTGAATCAATTCTTAAAATAGAAAGTCACTACTGTCGTAGTGATACATCTCGTGAGTTTATCGACAGAGGCAAAAGCGTGGCAGATCTACATCGTGATTATGCTAAACTTTGTGAAGAAAAGAACGAGCCCTCTGCAAACTATTTAATGTACAGCCGAATGTTTAACACAGAATATAATTTGTTGTTTTTCACCCCTAAGAAAGACCAATGTGAAGACTGTGTAATGTTTGCAAATGCTGAGGGAAATGACAAGGAAAATTTAAGCGCGAAGTATGAAGAACATCTGAATGAAAAGGAACTCTCGCGCCAAGAGAAGGAAAAAGACAAGCAAAATGTTAGTGACAACTTTGTTGTAGCGGCTTATGATTTGCAGGCCGTTTTGCAATGCCCTAGGGGAGATGTTTCAACCTTTTATTACACGTCAAAGTTAAACGTGTTTAATTTCACTATGTTTGAATTAAAGACAAATTCAGTAACATGTTTTGTGTGGGATGAATCTCAAGCTAACAGAGGGGCTTGTGAGATTGGAAGTTCCGTTCTTAACTTTATTGAAGATGTTAATAACAAAGCCATGACCAGTAAAACACAGACAGATTTAGTGTTTTACTCTGATAACTGCTGTGGGCAACAAAAAAATAGATTTATATTTTTAATGTATTTGTTTGCCGTACAGAAATATGATTTCATCAGATCAATTACGCATAAGTTTCTCATAAAAGGTCACAGCCAAAATGAAGGGGATGGAGTGCATTCAGTTATAGAACGCCACATCAAACGATCGTTGAAGTCCGCCCCAATTTTTGTACCCAGTCAATATGTATCACTCATAGCAACAGCCAAAAAAAAACGGGTCAACCTTACAAAATCAAGGAAATGAACTACAGCAGCTTCTTTGATTTAAAAGACCTTGCGGCAAAATACGGCCCTTTCTTTCCAAAAAACACAGAAAATGAAACTGTAAAGATTGGAGAATTTAAAATTGTTCGTGTAGAGAAAGAACATCCGCGTAGTATTTTTTATAAAACCTCGTATAGCGACGAATTATTCAGCAAAATTTAACTGAGACAATGCCGGAACAAGGGTCGACATGATAATATTGTACTAAAAAGCCTTTATAAAAACAAAATTGGACTGGCTCAGAAAAAGAAAGAAAGTATAATGTCACTGTGCAACAAAAATGTAATCCCTAAGCAATATGCAGATTATTACAAAAATCTGTCTTAAAGCATGGTACATTAGCTATGGCAAATAAGTCATAAGAACGAAAATTGTTTTTTTTTAATTTGTAATTAGTGTTTGCTCAAGTATTTTGGAAAAAATAAATAATTTGCAACAGTTATGACATCTTCTGGTTTTTGTTTATTATTACCTCAATTTCTAGAAAAGTGACACATACCCTAATAATGTTATCATAACAATTTCATACAGGCAACACTTATTATAGCTTGCGAATTGACAAAATAAAATACCACCAATGTTTTTTCGTCTTTCCTGCCAAACTATCAGTTTTGAGTTGTGACACTTTTCCTGTGCATAAGCGATATGTCGTCTATCCCATGTGTCTGCCTGCTGCAGCAGAATCTACACTTTCTCGCAGTAGATGATTTACTACCATTTAATTACTTGTTGCGTGGAAGAAAAGGTGAGGTTGGCGTCTCTAGTGGAGTAAGATGCCTTTTGTTTCAAATTGTTAGCTTCAAAATCAACAACTGTAAGTAATTTTAAGTACTAAGTGTAATTGTTGTGTAATTGTCTGTTTTAATTTGTAGAGCTGTTCATGATTAAGCGAAACGTCGAAAGACTGCAACTGTTGTACTATTTGCTCTGACTGTCTCCGGGATATCCTTCTTTGTCTGTTAAATAATTAATATCTTAAATTAAATGGTACTGGATGGATGGTTTACAATAGACAAAGAAAGGTAACTATTTGTTATGACTGTATTTATTTTAATTATGGTGAGATCGCCTTGCTTTGTATATAAACTGACAAGTATTTGCTCTCAATGGGCCACACCTCCTGGTTATTTGATGTAAATTATGTGTACCCTTTTTTCCACACCATGCGCCTGACCCACAGCCCCGACGTCCTGGTCTCTACCCACTTATCTCCCCTAATTCCTTGAGGCCGATATTATGTAAACAAACCAGCAAACCCACTTAGCCCCTCCAGACTCATGCATATTTCCTTTTTTCAAAATCATCTATCCTGTGAACGTTTTTTAATACATGGAATTTTCCAGGATTATTTGGGTAGCAATAGTTGATGCTCAATTGCCAGATGTATAACTTTTCTTATTGAATATCTTATTAGACTATCCCAATGAACAAGCCAACCCGATTACAAATTTAGTTATATTATTGAACCTGTTTTGTGAAGTTTATTTTGTTTAGGTTAATTTTTGTGAAATAATAGCTTTTCTGTACGTTCCACATAAACTTATCTGTGCTTATCATCTTATACATTGTTGTTGGTTTTGGGAATCCGTTAAACTATATTACCGAGAAGTACTGGGCCCAACGTGTAAGTTTAGTGGATTTTCACTTACACCAGCTAAATAATTGTATATGCGCCACCATCTTAGATTTCTCGTAATTGTAACAATTCGTATTGCACGTCCTATATATTTTGCCGAAATGCTAACTGGTATTTCTGCAACTATGCATAAATACCCTCATTGTTAACAACGGCGATATATGGAATCAAGGAGAATCAATGAATGTTAAGACACCGTCAGGTTAAGTGCTAGAGTGCTAGATGTGAGTATTCCATTGTTAATTAGTTTTAAGTATTATTTTATTTAATATAGTTATTAAACCAGAATATGCGTTATTTGTGAATTACCCTAGACTACCGACTTTAACTTAGTTCTTTACTTTCTTTTATACCGGCTTCGCACAGTCATGTGTGGAGTGGGCGGTAACATTGGTGGCAGCGGAAAAGGCTATTTTGGGGTGGTTTTACAAATATGCAAATTTTGAGAGCGATTTTGATTTCCTGTATATTCCCAAAAGTATGAGGTTACGTCAGCTAATTGACACGTACCAGACACGTCGGACGTGTGGAAGTGTGAACGTGACACGTACACTGCAACTGTAAGCAATACTATTGGTTACTGCACTTTACAACAATGCAGGTATACTTACGACTATAGCAAATATCGCAAAAAGGGTTTAGTTAATTTTTCTTTTAAATTTTGGGTTTAATTTTTTTGGGAGGCGTTTAATTTTAATTTTGAGTCATTATGGCTGACCCTCCGGAAACAAAGGTTACTATCCAGGTACCAAAAATTTCGTTCGGAGGTATTTTAAATAGTATAGAGGATTTTTCTGGAAAGCAAAACGCGAAATACTATTTTGAGCGGTTAGATCAAAGGGCGCAACTAGAGGACATTGACGACGACACATTATTAAAAATTGTAAAATGCAAATTAACGGGACAGGCATACGATTTTTATAGAAGTGAAAGTAGTTTGTCAAATAATATAACTTATAAAGAGTTCAAACAAAGATTAATAGCAAAATTTTCTCCATCGAAAATACCGGGTGCGTCACAATTTCAACTTTTACAGTGCAAGCAAAATCGTGGTGAATCAGTAAGCGAATTTTTAACGCGTTTAAAACTGTTGGGTCAAGATATGTTGACAGACGACTTAACGAATGCTAGTGAGAGTCAAATGGAGGGAATTGTTAAGAAGAATAGCGATTTAATTTTGAATCAATTTAAAATGGGGTTGAAACCGGAAATTCAACGGAGTATAGGATTAACATTAGCTCGCGAAAAAGAAGTCGATATCGATTGTGCTGCAGAAATTGCTCAACAAGAGGAGTTGAATCAAATGATGTTTAATCTTAATACTAAATTTTCAAATGTTTGTGCTGTATCACCTAGAATACAAAATAATATACAATGCTACCGTTGTTATAAAACGGGGCATTTTGCTTCTGATTGTCAAAATCGAGTGGTTTGCAGATATTGTTTAAAACCAGGTCATGAAGCCGCGGAGTGTAGAACGAAAAATAGATATTCGTATAATACGCAGCGTTCGCAAAATAATTCGCGACCGGGTACTTCGCGCGACAATTATAATAATGCTAACGGTGGGAAAAATAATTATTATAGAAACGGGTTCAATGACAAAAATAAACAACCATACCGAGGTCAGTCCCAATATAAAAATAATACAGTGCAAACCCGATCATCCGATAATCAACAATATAATAATTTTTCGGGTAGAAAAAATAATCAGCAGCGATATTTTAAAAAGGGATCATATAACCAGAATGAGCATCAGAATAATCCACGTTTAAACGGGAACAATCCCTGAATAAGCTCCAATTTCAAGGGATAAAATTAGGCAACAATGGGGCATACGTAGAAAATAATGTTTTGATTCCACATACAAGCATAGACACTAGGAATAATTGTATTATTATAGCAGAATTGGGTAGCCGTAAGTTAAAATTAATAGTGGACACAGGTTCACCAATAACAATTCTTAAGAGATATTGTGTAGATAATACGCCTTTAAATAAATCAAACGTAATATTAAGGGGAATTACAGGTAATGAAATCGCTAGTATAGGACAAACTAATGTAATGTTTTGTTTAGAAGGTAGGAAATTTCCAATAGCGACAACAATATGCGATGATCTACCATTCGAAGCAGATGGTCTTCTAGGAATAGATTTCTTGGAGAAATATAATTGCATAATGAATTTTAAATTTGGTTATATTTTAGTTGGAGGCGTAAAAATAAATATAGCGTCTAGGGTTCCAGTACAAGAAAGGGAAACATTTTGTCTGCCAATGGAGAAGGGTACACAAGGTGAAAATAATTTTAGCGCAAGAGCCACTGGAATACAGGAGGATAATCACAAAGAGGAGGTTTCGTGTTTACCAATAAATACGAAACAAACGACAGGTATGAAAGTTACTAGGAATGGATTACAGTCACCAGGACCAAGGGTGAATTGTAGTCACGAACAAGCGGTTGGTCCCCGTCCTGTTCTACTGAAGGAAGAATTGTTAGTACCTGCTCGTTCAGAAGTAGTATGCCAAGCCATACATCCGGGAGTCGACCCTGGAACAGATATCCTCGTGGAACCAGTTGATACCATGATATATGGGATCATGAGCGCAAGAATAGTGGCATCGGTTAACGAAAATAACGAGATACCGGTAAGATTGATAAATGTTACAGGAAAGCCACTGAAAGCGCCAAAAAAATTATGTGTTGGGTATGGAGAAATTTTACAAGGGAATTCTAATACGACAAACTGTAAAGAAGTAACTACAGGGAGAGAAAATAATGGGACAAAAGAAAACGGTAAGATTAATACCAGTCAGATAAATAATGTTACGCCGAAGTTATTGCACGAATACTTTGATTTAGAGCATCTTAGGGGAGAGGAAAAGCAGAAATTATTAGATTTAATACATGAGTTTAAAGATATTTTTCTATTTGAAGGAACCAGTTTAGGAGTTGCAAAGGGAGTAAAGCACCGGATTATAACCGAGGACGTCCCTCCAATTTCGAAAGCACCGTACCGAGTACCTCACAGCCAAAGAGAAGTGCTGAAGAAAAATATAAAGAAGATGTTGGAGGACGATATCATTGCACCATCACAATCACCATGGTCGGCACCTGTGGTACTAGTACCGAAGAAGAGTGAAACAGGGGAGGATGCTATACGGATATGTATAGATTTCCGAGGATTGAATACTGTTACCAAACGGGACTACTTCCCTTTACCAAACATGCAGGAAACACTGGATCAGTTGGGAAATGCAACGTTATTCAGCACCCTCGACATGGCCGCTGGATATTGGCAAGTCGCGATTGACGAAAGGGACAGAGAGAAGACAGGGTTCAGCACACCAGATGGACATTATCATTGCAAGAAAATGCCTTTCGGATTGGTGAATGCGCCGAGTACATTCCAAAGACTGATGAATACAGTGCTATCAGGACTAACAGGTGAGCAATGTTTCGTTTACTTGGATGACGTGATTGTTTATAATAAAGAAGATATCAACGACCACCTAAAACGTCTAAGGAGCATATTTAACCGAATTAGGGAGGCAAATCTAAAACTCAAGCCAAGTAAGTGTAAATTTTTATTAAATGAAACAAAATATCTGGGTCATATAGTGTCAAATAAAGGAGTTAAACCGGACCCAGAGAAAATCAGCACTATAAAGAACTATCCACAACCAAGGAACATAAAGGAGGTGCGAGCATTTCTCGGACTAGTAGGTTTCTATAGAAGGTTTATCCCGGAATTTGCACATTACTCGAAAAATTTAACAGAGTTAACAAAAAAGGATTGTGATTTTATATGGAAGGACCAGCAAGAACGCTCGTTTCAATATTTGAAAAATGCCTTATGTCATAACACCATTTTACAGTATCCTGATTTCAGCAAGGAATTTATTCTGACCACGGATGCGTCGGGACATGCAATCGGAGCCATATTGAGTCAACGGATTGGTGGTACAGAACGACCCATTGCTTTTGCTAGCAGACAACTCAACAAGGCCGAGGTGAATTATAGCACCACCGAACGTGAGTGTCTCGGAGTCGTATGGGGAGTGAAATTCTACAGATGCTACCTGTATGGCAGAAGGTTCAAAGTCATCACCGATCATCGGTCATTGAAGTGGCTGTTTTCCATCAAGGATCCATCTTCTAGGCTAGCCAGATGGGCTCTAACGCTGGCGGAATATGATTTTGAAATAGAGTACAAGCCGGGTAAGCTAAATATAAATGCTGATATCCTTTCCAGAATACCAGTTAACTATATCGAGGATGAGCCTAAGTACGAACCAGTGTGGGACAGTCGAAGGATCAAAGAGATGCAACAGAATGATCCAGCCATTAAACGAATTTTGGACAAGCTACAAGACGGGGAGAGTTCAGATAGCGAATTTTTTTTAGGAGGAAATGAGCTACTTTTCAAGCGACGATTGGAGAACCAACGACAGGATAGATTGGTTATTCCGAAGGATTTTATAAAGGAGGTCCTTTATCACTGTCATGACCTTCCTTTCTCAGGACATTTTGGGTATGAAAAAACGAAATGTTTTGTTACAGACAGATTCTATTGGGAGCATATGAACAAAGATATCAAGGAATATTGCGATAAATGCCTAGCTTGTAACCAGAGAAAAACATCACCACATCTTAGAAAAGCTCCATTACAACCACTAGAAGTGACACATGAACCATTTCAACGAGTCGCCATGGATATCGTTGGACCACTAAACCTAACATCTAAAGGTAATCGTTATTTACTAACATTCCAGGATTACTTCACTAAGTATCCGGAGGTTATTGCCATTCCTGATCAGAAGGCAACCACGATCGCGACAGCATTTATTACCGAAATTATCACTAGACATGGAACACCTAGGGTATTACTTACTGACCAAGGAACAAACTTTACATCTAATCTGATGAAAGAAGTGTGTAAGATGTTAAAGATTGAAAAGATTCAAACAACGTCATATCACCCCCAAACAAATGGGATGATTGAACGGTCACATAGAGTATTCAAGGATTTGCTGGCTCAAGTCGTCAACGAAAAACAAGACGACTGGGACGAATGGATCTCGTACATTCTCATGGCTTACCGGAATCAGGTACATTCAGCAACAGGAGAATCGCCATTCTTTCTTCTACATGGACGGGATATGGCACTACCTTATGACGAGATCATGAAAGCAAATGCTTTTAGTTATGATTACAGTGTCCAGTATCATAAGGAATTGCTTCAACGACTACAACAAGCGTACCAGATGGTCACACAAATATCTGAAGAATCAAGGGAACAACGGACTGTCAAATACAACAAGAAAGCCAGAGCAGTACAGCTACAAGAAGGGGATGTAGTATTACTGTATGATCCAGTAGTAAAAGTAGGGACAAGTAAAAAGTTAGGAAAACCATGGAGGGGCCCATTTATAATCATCAAACAAACCGGCCCCGTGACATTTAAAATCAGGGAAATAAATGGTAAGAAAGTGCAACACGTACATGTTAATCGGCTTAAGAAATTTAATGGGGAGACGCCAAATGAGGAAGAACACCTCAACGCAAACAACAAAAACGATCAAGAGTCGAAGGAGGCACCTGTATTTAAACATAGGAGTTGGAACTGGCAAGATGAAATTATACTTCTTCCAGCACGCCATAACGAGAATAATCTCAATGGCCACATACCGCAGCCAGTCGAACAGCCGGAGGAACAGATTGGGGCAGAAACGCCACAGTCTCCAAGTAGGGACGAAACCCATGAGACAAGGGATGAACTTGAACCTACCGAAATTACTCACAGAACTAGAAGTAAGGGTAGAGTATCAGATCACCCATGGGTTCTTCCAAAAGGGCAACTATAAGTATTTTAAACATAAAATAATAATTGGGTAAATTTAATATTCTAGGATATAGTATAGTTTACAAAAAAAAAGGGACATATTACAATATTTATAGGTGGGAACTTAAATTCTTTCTTTTGTTATAGGAAATTCTATAGTGTAATTATACCTACTCTTGCGACTGTATACTCACTTATAGTGTATGACTGCAATGGACCGACAACCAATATTACGGCCATATCGATGAGGGATGTAGCACCGTGCCTACTGCCAGATGTCAATTACGTAGAGGAAAACAGGACGGTAGAAGTCATCCAGAAGAATGAGTACATTGCTGTCGAAGTATGGACCTGCCTTATACAAGTAACCAGGCATATACAACACTGTGGCATGCATAGCCATACCAGTGCAGTCCACCAGGGCCTACTCAGTTACATCAAACAAGTTGGTGCCACTGAATGCAGGGATATTCACCGAAGTCGCTCGTATCAGGGATTTCAAGGACAGATGATTGGGGAAATCAAACCAAACAGCACCAGTACGAGTTCTCTTACACTGGCAGGGAAGATTACGATGGATGGGCGATGTGATGGAACTACTTACAGCGAAGAGGGACTAACCTGGGCAGATGTAGTGGTAAGCGCAAGTGTCACCATCAAGATCCATTCATACTGGACCACTGCGAGACTGGAGACCGGGGAAATTAGCCTGACTAGCGGAGTCACGTGTCCATTTTTAGAGGGCTACTGTATGGATCCGGACATTGGAGAAACTACATGGGCAACAACCAATACCAACGAATGTGTAGGGCTAAGTATCATATACCAGGGTAAGGCAACCGTCATCCATATTAATGCTACAAAAACAACACAAAAATATCTTGTTGTGGAGGAAGGCGAAAGGGTATTCGCTTTAACTATGATTAAAAAGGGATTTTTTTGCAATCGGGAGTGCTGGGTTACCGAACATCCAAGATTAATTGTAAGGGAACAAACTAGTCCGTACATGGAAACCAATACAATCGCATATAGCAATGTGAATTTAATGGCCTATGTAAATTCAAAATTCATGTATGTCGAAATTTCTTCCAAATTAAATACGTATCATATTTATTCTCAATTGATTCACAGAAAATGTTTACTCCAACGAGAAATTATTAGAAATAGGTTGCTCTTAGCTCCATTAGCTTCTGACGCACTCACAACAATTATTAAAAGTGAACCAGGGTATGTGGGTAGAGTTTTTGGGGAGGTATTATATATCATGAAATGCGTTCCAAAAATAGCTGAGATTAGGCGTACTACTAAATGTTTCAATGAATTGCCAATAACAGTAAACAATGAAAGTATGTTTATGCAACCCATTACACACGTTGTCCAGAAGCATGCAGAAGAAATTGATTGTACAGGGGTTATACCTCCCATGTATAAAATCAGCGGTAGTTGGATCGGGTTCAGTCCAAATCCTGTGACTAATATTGAGCCTACAATTTTAACCCCGCAGGAGAGTATTGACCTTAACTTTAAAACTATAAAAAATCTAGGTAGCGGAGGTCTATATACCCAAAGTGAAATTGAAAAAGTTCAGCATAATTTTATTTTTGGTACAGAACGTCGAGCACTTACAAATTATATAACCCGCAAAGTAACGGGATATACTACAAGCACCGATGATTTTGATCTAGCAAACCTTTTTAATCATAGCGAAATTAAGAAAATTGCACGAAGTACACTTAGCTACATGTGGGGATGGTTTGTTGACATCGGCATGTATACTTCGGGCATATTAGGTATGCACATAATATTTAAAATGATTAAATATGTTATAGGTGTGATTTTCAATGGGCTATCAATTTACAAAACCAGAGGCTGGGGATTTGCAATGTTGGCGAGTCTATGGTCCGTTCTAACATCTTGGGTACTGACCCAACAGTACCATCATGCTCAAACCAAACCAGAGGAGAACGTGGAAACAACACCGATTGTGCAGGTCATACCGACTGCACCTATAATCGAGCAGGCAAGCACGTCAGCTTCTGCACCAGCGTTGTATCCAAAAATTGTAGTTGAGAGGATATAACATCTATGTAGTCGCAATTTCTTAAATGTTATGTATAGTTATAAGTTGATTAGATTAGAATGTCATTTTTTGAATAGGGAATAATTAGGGATAATTGATTATGTATTAGTAGTTGGGTTGGAATATCATGATTTTAAATTTCTTTAGTAAATGTACTTAATTTAAGAGGTAGCGTAAATTGTCAAATTCTAATTTCTTAATTTTGTGTGCTTATCAGATATTTTTGTAATAACTTGAGAAGGTATGGTCTGGTTGCTTTTAGCGTTAATGAAAAAAAAAACAATATTCACACCTAGTAAAAAGAAGAATAATGCCAAGGAAGGTACAACAAGAAAGGGACCTTGTGAGACCAGAGTGACACCACAGCAACAGCAGATAAGAAAAAAAAAACATTAGAAAAATTCGAACACAACTAATTTAGAATAACGAATAATAGACTTGAGTCTGGAGGCACGAAAATCAAGAAAAGGGGGACCGGAAACAAAAAGAAAAAAAAAAGAAGAGATCGACTCCAATAACTCCAACTCCGGGATGATAATGGGAAACCACGAGTGAAAGTGACGACACAACCACTGTACGCACGTCAACCTGAAAAAAGAAATGAGTATTGCCATCAAACTTACTCATTACCTCGATATCTGCAGAAATACACGAGTAAAACAACCTCAGAAGGAGAAGAAACATGCATCAGTAACTAGAGCCAAACCAATAGCAATAAATGGCCTAGGGGAGAAAAAGCTGGAACTACAAAATGTCCACATGCAAAACCAAGGCAAGAAGACTAATCCAATAGGGTGAATATTGTGTTGTTAAAGTCAATTTTGTTATTTGTTGCGACCATACTGTACCTAGCTCTATTGGTAAAAGCTATTACTTTTAAAGTAACACCTTTTTTTAAAGGGGGGTGCATTGTAACAATTCGTATTGCACGTCCTATATATTTTGCCGAAATGCTAACTGGTATTTCTGCAACTATGCATAAATACCCTCATTGTTAACAACGGCGATATATGGAATCAAGGAGAATCAATGAATGTTAAGACACCGTCAGGTTAAGTGCTAGATAGTTGGTGTGTAAGAAGATATCCGAAGATGTGAGTATTCCATTGTTAATTAGTTTTAAGTATTATTTTATTTAATATAGTTATTAAACCAGAATATGCGTTATTTGTGAATTACCCTAGACTACCGACTTTAACTTAGTTCTTTACTTTCTTTTATACCGGCTTCGCACAGTCATGTGTGGAGTGGGCGGTAACATAATTGCTAATTAAATGATTAGAATATTCATATATGCCTTTTAATTATTACCGCCTTCTGCACGGTATTCTTACGTAACGTAGGTGAGTAACTTATTTCCTCTAGACGATCATGCATTGGCCAAATTTGTCCTTTGTTACTTCCACTTTTAATCTATGTAATATAGTAGTGGGGTTTTTGAGTGTATGGGCGGGAAGTACAATCTGGTGTTACTATGGAAACATTACATCTTATATTTATTGTTTCCATGTTCTACAATAATAAAATCTGATTCTCTGATTCTAATAAAAAATCAGCATTCAGGAACTATTTCGAAAGGATCGCCAAGGTACCATTAAGCAACGCCAATTATAACACAGAAATTCTAAATATCTTGAAAATTGGTAACGGTAACGGTTATAAGGTTAGACAGATGCAACAAATATTCGGACACAAAAGAAAAATATATAGCACTTACCTTCCGAGGAAATCTATCTTACCAAATACAAGAAATCCTTAGAAAATTTAATATTAAAGCTGCTCTCAAAAATACCCGAAAGCTAGGCAGCCTAATATGCAACCACAAAGAAGGGGTAGACATAATGACCCCTACTCCGTATCCGAACCGTTTACTTCAACGGTGCAAGGTTATGTTAGTCTAACGTTACAAATAAACAAACTTTTAACCAACAGGGTAAAAATTTGAACTCCGTATCCAACTTTCAAACCATCCGTTTTCAACTCTGTTTAGTTACAGCCCTAACGGTAATCGTTCGGGTGTATTCGGGAAAGACGTAGTTAGCGATATTATTTTCTTCGATACGGAGGAAGATAGAGTACACGTGGTGAAACAGCTGTTTCTAGAGCAAGAAGTTGGTTCGGGTAGCCGGTAGTTGCAACCATTCTAAGAGTTTATTTATTGTTTCTACCATGGCAAAAAGACTAAAACGAACGACAAATGCTCAGTACGAGGAACTGATAGGTTTTGTTGAGCAGCACAAAGTGTTACTGCACGGTAAAACAAAGCCACAGGAGGCCGGCGTTGTTAAACAGTTATGGCAGCAATTCGCCGATTACATAAATTCACTGGGATTGGGACCCTGTAAAACTGCAGACCAGTGGAAGAAAGTAGGTACCTACATAATTATGTTGATTTTTTGCCTAGGCAAGCAGATGTAAGAGTCAAATAGTGAAATACATATTCGTATTTTATTTAGTATGCATAACATTTATAGCAGTATGTTTTCCAGATTCTGTTTGAATGGAAATGTAATATCCGGAGAAAGACCAGAGAGATGAAAATAGAGATGTTGCGGACTGGTGGTGGTAGAAACAAAGGGAAGAAGTTAACCGACACAGAGGAAAGGTTTCAAAGCGTTTTATCGACCATTCATTTGGGTTCCGAACTGCTTCCCGATGAACTGGGTGTGGACACCGAACAGAACCAGATTGAAACGTATGATGTTATACAGCAAACGCAGTGCAATGTGGGTAATGTAGTCGAAATTTACAGCGATTTATCTTTGCATCACGATATCTATGAATCCGGATGTGAACTGTCAGAAAATACAGAGAGGGTTGCGTTAACGGAAAACGATGACCCCAATATTCCACAAAAGGCACTGACAGACAAGCCTTCAGTATGTCAAACACCAAGTCAGAAGAAGATTGTGTTGGGGAAGAATGTAAACAAGAACAAGGGTAAGAAAAAGTCAGGGCATGAAAATAGGTATACGTCAAGATTTATGGAATCAGCTGCAAAGTCGTATAATGAAGCACAAGAAAGCAGGTACAATGCATCTGTACGAAGTGCAGACTCGATAACTGCTCTTGCCTCTGCCATAGAGAAATTTGCAGACGTTTATAAAGAAGTGTTGGCTATAGAAAGGGAGAAATTAGAAATTGCACAAATTACTGCAGAAGCAACAAAAATTAAGGCGGAAGCACTGCAAATTCAGGCCAGAACTGAGTTTCTGAAGCTGGAAATGAATGCATTATAGGTAGTAATTATTATATAATATTTTAAACAATATATTTTACTGTGGTTATTCAGTGATATTTATTTTATGTTATTTTTCCAGAATGTTTGATGTTTTATGTTTGTCAGAATATATTTTTATTTTTCTGCTATTTACTTTTGTATGTTAAGAAAACATTTTTGTGTTTATTTTTATATTTGTATCATTTTTGAGGTACTATTAATAAATTATTTTTTGAGAACTGCTTTTTTGAGGTTTATCAATTTAACTATTCACAAATATTACTATCAATTTTAGTGGTGGTTTACAGTTGTAAAGGACAAAACAAATAGTGAAAGAAGACAATGAGTTTTTCATTATTTATTTGATCGTTGCTTCTATAATTTATGTAAAGTATTGTCTAATTAAGCTGGCTCTTATACGCCTGCTTCATTTAAAAGATTTCCATCGGCTGCACCTGTAAAAATTAAATTACCAATTCTTCACTTGCACAATTTAATATGAATATAATGCTTACCAACTGGATCATTAAAATCTTCCTCCTCAGCAGCATCGTCTTCCTCAACGTCTACATCAACTTCGTCCTCAGGCAAAGGCATCCCTGCTCTCACCGCCATGTTATGGAGCACTATACAAGTTTGAATGATATTTCCAGCAACAACTGGACCATAATGCAATACTCTGTGTTTTAATAAGCATCGAAATCGTTGTTTCAACACACCATTACAACGTTCGATGCAATTTCTCGCTTGTATATGACATGCAGTATATCGCCCTTCTGGTGTACCTTCTAATGCATCTACAATAGGTGTCATAAGCCATGGTTCCAATGAATAGCCGGAGTCGCCAAGTAACCAGGATGATTGGAGATGTCCTTGCCCATACAGATTGTAGAGATGTCGTTTCACGGCTGATAAACTCCATATTGCAGAATCATGGGTCGAACCAGGAACCGAGCATTACAGCTTAAAATATTTAAATTGGAATCGCATATTAATTGCACATTTACACTATAAAACCCCTTTCGGCTGTAATATGCGAATCCTGGGTAAGTAGGATCTTCTGTTGGAGGAGCAATTATCGCAACATGAGTGCAATCTATACATCCAACTACACCTGGAAACCCAAACTTGTCCCTAAAACCAGCTTTTATTCGGTTTCGTGATACATCTGTTTGTGGAAAAACTATCCAGTTTGGTGCCAAGTTCGTTGTTATACATCTGAATATTTCATTAAGAACTTTGCTTACAGACTGTTGAGACAGACCTAAATTGAAGTCCTCACCAACAGAAAGCTGGTATGACCCATGTGCAAAAAAGCGAAGACTGGTTAGCACTTTAATTTCCAAAGAAATTGCAGTACTTCTCTGTTCTTCGTTTATAAATGGCCTTAATTGCTGAATCAAATGTGTGGTTACATTTTTGTCCAACCGAAAAAGTTTGCACAAATGTGCATCCGGCAATTGGAATGGGTCACTGGCATCCCTTATCCTTCTCCTTTCCAAATTCAATTGATGTCTAAAAAAAATTAATAAATATTTGTTAATTATATTATATAATAAATTAGAAATTTATATAGCTTCCAAATTAAACATAAGCATGAGCAGTCTTCAGTCTTACGAATTGAACATTGTACACACACTGTACAATAATCTAATTTTCGGGATTTCATAATTATGATACTAATTATCAAATAGTCTACCTTCTATTGTTATCAATCTCACTTACCTATTTTCTGCGTTGTGTAATTCACGCAAAATGAATAAATTTATTAAGCCGTCAAGAGCCATGTTTCACTTAGCGGCATGTCAAGAGCACTCGCTACGATTTGTCCGTTATCGACGTCTAAACGGGGTGAATTAACTCTGGCCGTTTGTTCATATCCTTTTGGAATGGATATGGCAGTACGAAATTGAATTACGTTTCAATCCGATCGTTACTCATGACTCACCACCGTTATAGTTAACGAAGTCCGTCGGCAATCATGTTTACTAAAGGATACGTGGTATGAAAGAGCACCCTTGCCTAACTGTGTTGTTATTGCCAGCATCAACTGCCCCGTTTGCTTAACGTTGGGGATACGGAGTAGGCCTCAATGTCTAAGAGCGGCATATATAAAATAAACTGCAAACAATGTGACAAGTTTTATATAGGTCAGTCGGGACGGAGCATAGGCGTTAGATTTAAAGAGCACCTGCCTACTAATAACTCGAGTGTATACAGGCACCTTCAGGAAACACAACACTCCACCGATGCAAGAAGTGTCAACCTGTTGCACAGTGCAACTAAGTCAAAACGTATGTCACTCCTTGAAGATCTCGAGATATATAGAAGTTGTCAGGAGACACCAGATTTAATCCTCAACGAATATCTGGAAATCAACCCCAACCGCATGTTTATCAAACTATTGAATATTCCCGCTGGAGAATAGTGCAGATGCTGGCCGCCAACCGCGCCACAAGTCACGACCAACAAACCTACCTGACACGCGGAATGACCGAAGAATTGTTGACTGTTTTAATCGATGATATTTAGTGTTTTCTGCCGCTGCTCGTCTGTGAATTCAATATAACGATAGATATTTTAAGAACTAACAATCATTGACCTCGCCCGCACAACCTGACGGTAATGATGTTTCGCTTTTGTGAATGACCTTCAATGAATTTTTAGAACGCCATTGTGACCTCACATTTGACCTATTTAATTTTGTTGTATACATGTCATATGTACTGTTTTGTATTTGTTTGAGAATTTGCTGTTCTAATTAACTAATTATGTTTCCTCATTGTCTCACACAGGTTGGCCTGACGACGGATGCGTGGACGTCCGAAACCGGTAGCCATATAGCCCTGAAATAAAACGTTGGAAATCACTCTCATTTTTATTTTAATTTAATAACAAAAATACTTAAAAGTTGTCTTATACTCCTTCTTATACCTACCTACAAATAACTAAAAAAATCAGTACGTAGAAAAAAATTATAATAAATTCATCAATATTTGCGATTAATTAGGGTCACGATGAACGAAGTTATTGCAATGGTGCTCCGTTGAACCCTACTTTATATCCGCGTCCGCGTGCCTAGTTTAGCATTAGGGGAAGCTGGGTAACAATGAGACACGAGAAACAGTGAGACATTTGTAATAATTTTAGTTCTGTCTTTATACAGGTGTCCCATAAAGATTGCGACAAACTGAAAGGGGTTGTAGGGGCCACCCAAGCAAGCATTTTTTGTCAACAAACCCATGTCCGGAAAACAACCGTCTTCAATTCAAACAACGAACATATAAAGCGAATTTTTGCAACCAACGGCAGGGGACGAGACATTTTTCCATGCGTGATGAGCCAGAAACGATTTGCGGTACTCTTTCCCCGTCCTCGGTTTGACAACCCTGAAGACCGCATTATGAGACGGCTAAATAATCCGGCTGCACCCATCTGAAAAATCTTTGATTTGTTTATAAGCAACTCCCAAAAAAGTGTATTCAGTAGGCGCAACCACCTGTATTGACGACATGCTAGTTCCGTTTAGAGGAAGATGCAGATTCAAAATGTACATGCCCAATAAACCTGCAAAGTATGGGCTAAAAATAATGTGCCTGACAGATTCGAAAAGCCATTATTATGTACACAGGAAAGGATTCGGATGGGAAGGGTTTATCAGTTGACGAAAAAAGCTTGCCAAACCAACGCAAGCAGTAATTCGATTCTCCAAACCGATAGAAACTAGCAACAGAAATATTACAGCGGATAACTGGTTTTCCTCTATCCCACTTGTCGATGAAATGCTGTCTAGGGGACTAACCTACGTCAGAACTTTGAAGAAAAATAAACATGAGATCCCTCCAGAGTTCCTGGCGAATAAGAAACGAGTGGTTGGTTCAAGTCTATATGGGTTTACAGCTAATATGAGTCAGTTGTCATATGTACCAAGAAAAAATTATTCGTCATACTTATCTCATCCATGCACCATACGGCTTCAGAAGATAAAGCTAAAAATAAGCCAGAGATCATCTCGTTTTATAATAGCACAAAAGGGGAGTGGATGCGCTGGATGAGAAGTGTAGCTAGCATTCATCGAGCAGACGAACAAGAAGATGGCATATGGCAATTTTCTTCACGTTGTTAGATGTTAGTGGCATTCCCATGTACTTTACCAGTTATTTAGGAATACTCCCCAAATTGAAAAAGCTGATTTTCTAGATCTATTGGCTTATGAGCTAGTAAAGCCTCACATGGAAAGACGAGTGCAGAATGTAAGGAGTCTATCAAATGTTCTTAAATGTTCTTTTTCTATAAGGTTGTGAAGTTTGGTATTTACATACCTATTATATTTCTGATCCAATTTTCATTGTCATAGATTTGGGAAAATAACTATTGTTTTTTAAAGAGGTGCAATCAATAATTTTTGTATATCCGACTAATTCATCATTGATGTTTCCCATCTTTCTTCAATGGAGCCTTCGAATGCTGGCAATAAACTATATTTATTTTTATTAACTTCTTTTATAATTAACTCAATTTATTTATTGGTAATTTTATCTTCAACGATAATTAAATGAACCTTTGATCCCTGCAAACCTAAATTTAATTCATACAGCTTTCCAAAAATATCAGCTAAATATGCCAACCGGGCCATCCACAATTCGCCAAAGAAAGAATTTTAGAATTCGAATTAGCGTTTTCAAGAAAAACTTGAACTTCTGATTTAAGTTCGAAGAGACGATTCAAAACTTTGCCCCTCGAGAGAGCCATCTATCATCGGAATATAACAAGAGTGAGTTCTGTTGCTACCTATCTCCTGACATAATTTTAAAAACATTCGTGAACTGAATGCTCGACTTTTAATAATATTGACTGCAATTATTTTTTTGTTAAAGCCCGAGCTCCATCAGTGCAGCCACAAGTGCATTTCGCTCATGGAATGGAATTGTTAAAAATAAAATTATTAAGAAATTTGAATATTTCACCAGTTGTTCTTTCGAGCAGAGGTTTACAAAATAATTATTACTCTGCAATTTTCTCTTTCACCTCGAATCGGATAAAGACTAATAATAATTGATAAAAATTAATTATGTCAATATATCATCTAACTGTAGCGCAAAATATTAACTTTGATTTATCTTTTTTAACTACACTTCCTTTTACACAATGTGCCATTTGAAATACGTCTGCGTACGGTAATGGGTATTATCTGATTTGACCGCTATAATTTTGGGTCAAACAATTTAACAATATATATATATATAGGAAAGCTGGTTAATCGACGGTAAGATATAAAAGAGAAAGGTATTTGTCGGGCAATTCCGTCATACGAAGATAGAAAATCGAAGAAGCAACCGTACTGATGAGGACTAATAGTCCGAAACACGTGTCTACGGTTGCTTCTTCGATTTTCTATCTTCGTATGACGGAATTGCCCGACAAATACCTTTCTCCTTTATATATATATATATATATATATATTATATATATATAATATTTAACAATATCATCTGAATAAATATGATTTTAAGTTTGGTACGTTTTGCGTAGTACCTAGAAGTCCTTCGCGTACCACCAGTGGTACGCGTACCACCGGTTGAGAACCCCTGATTTAATGAATACAACGTAAACAAATTCTTTGATAATTTATACAATGCATTGAATCGCCATGAAAGATTTTGTGATGGCACACGAATCTACAACCTAGATGAGACCGTGACTGTACAAAAATCGGCAAACGTATTAGCTGCCAAAGGGGTGAAGTAAGTTAATAAGGTAACCAGTGGTGAAGAAGGGGTGCTATTGACAACTTGTGCTATTATCAGTGCAGCAGGAAATCATCTTCCACCTGCAATGATTTTGCCAACGGTTAAGTTTAAAGAACATGTCGCTAGTTTGGAAGAAAACCGGCATAACAAAAAATTGCAATTGTTCGCTTATGTCATAATGAAAACGAAAGTGTGGTATAATTTTAAGTGGAATAGTGTCACAAAAGTAATTCGCATATCCGGCAGCTATAGAGTGTCAGTGTTGTATTAAGAAACCCTACTCTAGCATTTGGGGAAACAGTGTCACCATGTCAGTAGTTAAGCAAAGTTTGGACAGTGCTCATGTCGATTTTGCTTCAGTAGTGTCGCATTCAAAAAAGTACCACGTGTTTGTTAAATCTTTTGAAAGAAAAACAACACATGTTGGATTGCGCCAGTATTCTCTATAGAAAAGTAAGTATGCACATTATATTTGTATGATAAATAACGTAGGTATTATTTTCTATAATAATAATAATAATAACGTAGGTAATATTTACAAAATGAGGTTGGATACTATTTCCTTTCCTGTTTTATTTTTAATTGTGCCACTCTTCTCGAAAGTTATTGATGATTTTTGCTCGAGACTGTAATGACAATACTGAAGAAAATACATGGCACAGTGTCATCTCTCAAGGTTGGTTGTGGATAATAATAATTGATTTCTTATAATGAGTACAGTTTAAATGTAATTCTCATAAAATATATATATTTTTTGTTACAGCTGTTCCGATACGCTGCGATAACACTGAGGATTTGCACTGCATTGTGAGGCATTCTATAAGTGCGCAGAATGATAACAACTTCAACAGACGCAGCACAGTGGCCTTTCTGAAGGTTGGTTGTGGATAATATTATTAATTTGTTATACTTTGAGTATTTCCTATAAATGAAACTAATTTTCTTTGTTACAGCTGTTCCAATAAGGAGTGACAGTACTGAGGATTTCCAGTGCAGTTCCATCGTGGCTGATTGTAGTGATCTAAATGAAACCCCTGGTGATGGAGAGAACCATTTTGATCATTTTCATTCCGACGATACAGATGCTGGCCCTAATTTCACTAACTCTTCTAGTGAATCATCAGAAAGCTGCAGTTCGGATTTAGAACCTGCTGAAATAACTGTCAATTCTACAGAGGTGAAAGAAATGACAGGTAAAAGAAAAGTTTATTTCCTTGTAATGCAGAGAATGAAACTCGAAAGAGAAAGAGGAATGTTCAAAATGGTAAAGAATGAAAGCAAACTCCTAATGAATTGTGGTAAAAGTTACTAGTCTATAAAGAAAATACAAAATGACTATGGACCAATAGAAAGTACTCCAGTAATGAGAGTAGCTCGAAAAATCTTGCCTCCATATGCGGAAAAGTGTACGCTTAGACGTTCAAAAAGATTTTCTGATGAAGAGAGACAAAATATTTTTCAGGAATATTGGAAAATGGCAGACAGAGGCAGCGCGATTGCTGCTAACATGACAACTGTGCAGCCAAGGTATCGCTATGAGAAGGAAGATATTCGCCGTAGTCTTAATACAGCTTTTTATTTTGACCATAAGGGTGAAAAAACAAGGGCTTGTAAACAGTTTTTACAGCTACTTTAGGCATAAGTGGACGTTAGAGACTGTTAGATCGCAAAGCAAACCGAGCAGCGCTGTGCCCACGAGAGCGCTGCGCGCGCTGTTTTCTCCCGCAACGCTCGAACCAGAGAATTGTTAAATACAAAAACATTTTTTAAACATGAAATAAAACATGTTTTAAACAAGTTGTAAATCACACAAAAGAAGAAATAAATATATATGTTCAAAAATATATAATTGGCTGGAAATTTCCTTTGCTTGAATGAAGATGTTTCAATCATTTCAAGTAAAGCACTTTTCTTCAAGCAAGAATAATATTTTATCAGTTTATTTAGTTGATGCAACATTTTAATTTCTCCTTTTAAACACATGGTATATTTAACTTAATGAAATACCTTGAAAATATCGATTATTTAAGTAAAAACTAGATGTATTCATTTTGATCAGATCATATTTTGAAGGAAAGTTAGAGTATCTTTGCCATTTCAAGAAATATATATAGTCAAATTGAAGATATATTATATATTCGAAATTAGTGGTAAGAATACCATATAGTCGCAATGAATACATGATACATCAAACATTAACCCCCACCCCGTGACGTGCAAAAATACAAGACGTGCACATTCAATCAAACCAAACCACCAAACCAACCGGTCAGTTTGGTTGCACTTGCTGTTATAGTGTTTAGTGGTGCAGGGTGCAGGTTCAGCGAGAAGACTATAGTACCTAACGTATTAGAATTAGGTATTCAAATTGAAAATGGATTTAGGCAAAGTGCTAAGTGAATGGGGGTTTCCAGAATTAATTCCAATGTTTGCAGGTAAGTGTTTCTTTTCTTTTAATAATCCGTGCATGTACCACTAAATGTTTTGCGTTATTGGACTGCGGTTATGTGCATCGCAAATGTGCGGTACATTTGTGACGAAAAAACTTGACATCATAATCCTAGTTATGGAAAGCATACAAGCTTTTTCGCCACAATGTGCTATTTTGGGTAAACTCGCTTGCTACAAGTTTGGACAGGCAGCTATTCGCGCCGTTGCGTAGTCGTGTGGTTTGAATGGGCACTCTTGTAGCGCCCGGCTGGCGCCCGGCATGATATAGCGTGGTGCATCACACATAGATAAATATAAAAGTTGAAAGTAGTCAAATTGCATTGCTATAATTGTCCCGGATTGAGTTACTAGAAGAAAAAAATTATTATAGACGTTTCAAAAATATAGTTTTTAGAAAGTGCGTCTGTTATGTTCTAAAATTTGTCGGGGACTTCAACGTGCCTTATTTTCATGAATATACGATGGACAAGCGCAAAGCATGTCGCAAATCTGCTGTACTATCCCACTTTGCCTACACATTAAACCTGAGACAAGTGAATCAGATTAAAAACTCAGATAACAAGCTGCTGGATTTAGTGTTTTCGAGCTTTGAATGCGAGGTTTTGGTGCGCGCTGATGAGTGTCCTATCGTCGCTGAAGATCGTTACCATCCTGCACTTGCACTGTCCTTAGATCTTTCGGTCGGGTCGCCGGTTCATAGATTTCCCGTCCGGGGGAACATGCGTTACAATTTTCGGAAGGCTGATTACCATACACTCTATCAGGATCTATCGGCTATAGACTGGTCCACGTTGGACACAATTAATGATGTGGAACTGGCACTTGATGAATTTTACTCACAGTTGTATGGGGTCATGAGCATTTCGGTGCCGACGTGTTCGTCATCGGGATCGGTTTACCCTTGTTGGTTTACCTCTGAAATTAAATCTCTATTGAGGACTAAGCATTACTATCACCAGAAATGGAAACGAACTGGTCAAAATACTCACATGGAAAATTTTAAGAGACTGCGATCAGCTGTTAAGGGAAAACTGAAATCGGCTTACACTGAGTTCATTGGGAGAGCTGAGGAAAACATCACTGCCAATCCCAAGCACCTGTGGCAGTTTGTACACCAGAGACGTGGATCAACTCGTATTCCACCCAAACTAAATAACGGTATAGATAAGTTTTCGAGGCCTGATGACATTGTGAATGCTTTTGCTAATGCTTTCTCGTCCGTGTTTCAACAGAATGCTTCTTACGACACGTTTCCTGATGTTATATCCAGCCGACCATCTTTCTCCATAGGCAGTGTTGATGAAGAGAGCCTAATAAAAATAATGGCAAGGTTTCCGAATAAGCTGACGGCTGGCGGTGATCACATCCCCAGTTTCCTTGTTAAGGACTGGGAGAGATTTGTCTTTGCTCGACCACTGGTGTCCATTATTAATACCGCAATCAAAACTTCAGTGTTTCCGTCCTTGTGGAAGATGGGACGTATTACTCCCATATTTAAAAAGGGCGATCAGTCTGTAATCGGAAACTATAGACCTATTACAATTACATCTAACTTTGCGAAGGTGTTCGAGCATGTTCTTTACGGTGCAATATTTACTAATGTCAGACCTTACCTGTCTCCCTACCAGCATGGATTTATAACAGCTAGATCTACTGTTACCAACATGGCAGTATTCACCCAATTTGCCAGTCAGGCGCTCGACGATGGAGCTCAGGTGGATTCCATCTACACCGACTTCTCAAAGGCATTTGATACCATTCCCCATGATATTCTGCTGGAAAAACTTAGTGCCTTTGGATTCTCCCCATCGTTGCTATCGCTAATGCGTTCCTATCTTCGTGATCGTCCGTGCCGTGTGCATTATAATGGGTACCTTTCATTTGAATATGTTTCTGCGTCTGGAGTTCCGCAGGGAGCAAATCTTGGGCCGCTGCTCTTTAATCTGTTCCTGGACGATCTGCTGGAGTCCCTCCCTTGCCCTGTACTTGCTTATGCGGACGACCTGAAACTGTTCGCGAGGATTGACCGGGAGGAAGACGCTGAAATACTGCATGCTGGTCTTCGGATGGTGACGGATTGGTGTGTGCGCTGTGGTTTGCGGTTAAATGTTGAGAAGTGCTGCGTTATGTCAATCACCAGACGTCGTGCACCGATTGTTGAAGACTATGCAGTTGGGGACGAGCATTTAAGCCGTGTGAATTCAGTTAGAGACCTCGGAGTGACGTTTGATAGCAGGCTTAGCTTCGTTAGCCATGTTGAGACCACGTGTGCGGCGTCAGCCCGTATGTTGGGTTTTGTCCTCAGGACGTGCAGGGTGTTCAGGAGTGTCGCAGCAATGAAGGCTATCTACTTCTCATTTGTCAGAAGCCGACTCGAGTATGCCAGTTTAATCTGGTATCCTCATTACACCAGTCACCAGATTACCGTCGAACGTTGCCAGCGCCGTTTCCTGAAATATTTATCTTTTAAAGCGGATGGCGTCTACCCTGATCGCGGAGTCGACTACTTGCTCCTGTTGCAGAGGCATGACGTTCAGGCCCTGCAGTTGAGGCGCGAACTGCATAGTGCGCGATTCCTGGCGCGGCTGTTGAATGGTGAAATCGACTGTTCACATTTACTTGGATATGTCAACCTCAATGTTCCAAGACTTTCGTGAGGACACCACAGGACTTTTTATCTGCATCCTGAGCGAACAAATATCCTGGCTGGATCGCCGATTCACCATATGTCGCGGAATGCAGAAATACACATAGACGACATATTTCATGTAACATCCCGGATTTGACTTGGTGTTTATTCACAGTGATGTGTCTTTTTTTTTTGTTTCCATAACCGGACTAATTCTATATATACATATACATTTTCTATGTTAATTACTTTATTAGCTTTCATGTGGTACATCTTCTATTTTGTCCTGTAATCGGATTTCTTTTCTGTTGGGCAAATAAATTATTATTATTATTATTATTATTATTAAATTTGGACTTAAGTAGATAATAGTAAAAACTATATTCAAATTACAAATAATGTAATTGATACTTGTTAGTAGTTTACATTTGATTGCTAAGGAAAATATCCTAAATTATGAGCAAAGTTATGAGCAATTTTTTTACGCAAAAAAAAAATTATGTTGTAATCCTCACGCTACAAGAAAAATACATATGATTAGGGCTATTTTAGTTAAATAATTCGCATTATTGTCATGAACCTATTCACTTGATAATTGCAATTTTTACATAAACACTAGAATTATTAATTCACTTTTATAGTCAGAGTACAAATTTCGCGCGATTTAGGGATTTGAACATATCTGACATTATTTATGCTTAGATATGTTTGAAGAATCAGTAATACTTTTCCTCTTCGTAACTCGGTACAAACACTCATTTTAATGTTTATTAATATGAAATAGTTGTTGATGATTATTTTTTAAATTAATTTCTTTGATGTTAATTTAACCTTATAAATATATTTTGCAGATAATGATATAACCTTTCAATTATTCCTTCAAATGAGCCCTGAGGACATAAAAGAAGTCGTACCCTCAGTGGGCACAAGAATGAGATTGAAAAAAAAGATTTTAGAGTGCAATCCAGACCTAAAAGTGAATTTTGTACGTACTTACCTTCTTATTTAAATATGAATTTAAAAGTAATATTTCAGATATTAAAGTGCATGTTTTATTTTCTGTCATTCACAATGATAGTAAATTGGGAAATGCATTATAGTATAATAAGAGTGTTTATAAATGTACGTATATGTTACGGTGTACATGTAATTTCAGATTAAAGATAACAACCCCGAAAGCGCCAGTACGGAAAGTGTGACCACCTCCGACATAAACATCGGTGATCTTGAAGCGGATGGATCAATAGTGTTTGAGTTCGTTTCACCATCTTCACCATCTCCACAACCATTTGTGGAATTTGATTTACATACGCTACTGCAAACGACCCCTCTTGGAAACAGTGTGTTAAATTACTATAAAACTAACAAAATATTGGACAATACTAGGCGAACTCGATTAGTCGACATAATTATTAAACACCTCTATACGCATATAATAAATACGTAAGTATTCCTGATGACTTCATAACCATCAATATTTAACAATACATTTAAATTTGAATTTTAGCCGTTTGCGACATGAAGATTATAATGTGCTGGCTGCAAAAATAATCGCTGTATTTCCGAACGAGACTGTTGGCACGTATTACGTACCAGCCATTCGAAACTGCAATTCTAGCAATGGAAAGTCTATCCTTTCGAAAGGCCGGCTTGTGGATAAGTGTAGAAATCTAATCACTCGTTGCGGAGAAGGGACGCCAAAAAGGCGTAGGCTTACCCTCCCCGATCTTAGTCTACCTAAACCAGTAGAACCTGTTGACGAAGGTAAATGTTAATCTTTTTCTTTCCACCAACTAACTTTTTTCCCTTATTTCAGAGCTACTAGAGCATGTAGCGTGGCTTAAAGTGCAGAACGAGCCTTGGTGTACAGTTGTGGAAAAATGGCAAAAAACTGTAAGTCTGAGACAGGTCAATGATACAATAACTGTTAATGATTTCTTTTTAAAATGGCCTATCTTAAGTGATAAAAGATCTGATGTATTGGTAGGTACCTAGCATTGCATAAATAAGCAAATTTGCCTGAGTTTATTTATTTTCTAGATTAATTTAGATTTTGAATATCTATTTCCAAATTCAAGTACTAATTTGTACTTCAAATGGCAACCTTTTTTTGATGCAATTGTTCGGCTCAAAAGGAACAATGTAAAGGAACCTCATATTAATGAAATATTAGATGGGCTACACCAAATAGATGATGAGAGTAAGTAAGTAAAAAGATGACAAAATTTTATCATAACTTTGTAATTTCTATAGATGCTAAGTTTACCAATCAATTAAGTATTTTGGCATACTTGATACCGCCCAAGGGAAGAACAATTATTGGAAAAAAGCAATGGAAGTTTTCTACCGTGGAAGCACAAGAATCTATAATAAAGTTTGTTAGGGTGGGTATTTACTTAATTTTTTATTGTTATCGTGGTAACTAATATAATAAAATTTTTAGATTCCAGGCGATATAGAAGGAACAATTGAAAAATTTAAAGCCTTTAATTTACCGCCTTATGTAGCAGATATATCAAATTTGAAAGTTTAATTTGTATAATTGAAGTTCTTCAGCCAAATGCACTCTTTGCTACTTATGTTTTGTATATGTTACTGGCTCCAAAGATTTTAGGCCTAAAAGCAAATTTTCATGAAAACGATCGAAATTAATTTTTACTAGTTCTATGCTTAGTTCATTCACTCAACAGTATTTAACTAAATATAAGTGTTTAAACTATCAAAACATCAATATCGGCAGAAATAGGCACATAACTTTGGAGCCACTGGCACATATTAAAATGAAGTTTACATGTGAAAACTGTGGCAAATCTTTTGTATGTTTCAAAAAATATTCTTTACACTTAGAGTGTGTACATGGTTTACGAAACTATTTTTTGTGCCCTGTAAAGCCATGTACAAGAGTTTACCATAGAAAAAATGATCTGAAACGGCACATGAATGTTAAACACTCTTCAAATTCCTCAAGTATTAGCAGTACTTTGATCGACAGTCAAAATATTACAAATGAAAGTGCAAACTTCAATGCTAAAAATGCCATAAATGCTAAGAACGTTTCTGATGCTGTGTTTACAGAAATTAACAGTAAAGATGTAGAGAACAAAGTAAAGGAAAATTTTGCAAACTTTAAAAGAATATTCAATCAGTGCTTGAAGAAGCTTCTTGGTCAACTTTATGACAACTTATCTCTATCTAGAAGTGTGATACAAACCATTATAGATGCAGTAGATGGTTTCTTATCCTCGGGCATAGTTAAAGTACTGAGAAGTTGCTTTGATATTGTATGCCAATCTATATTGCCGCCTGATTTAACGGACATCTTCGATTTCATGTTTGCTGCAATTGAATCACCATTCTGCAATGTCAAGTCTGAATATAAGAGATTTAAATTGTTTGAAACAACTCAACATTTAATAAGCCCGATTGGTTATAAAATTGGAAGTGCGCCTGACCAAAAAAGAACAAATAATGAAGTTTCTTTAACGTTGAGAGATAGATTTGTGTATTATGTGCCTATGGGAAAAGTGTTAAAGACATTCTTAGAACTACCAAATGTATACAATACAATAATAAATTATACTTTTGAAGGAGGGGGTTTAAGCAACATTGTACACGGTACTTTATGGAAAGCCCGGCCATATATACCAAATAAAGTGGTATTACCCCTTGTACTATACTTTGATGATTTTGAACCTGGAAACCCACTGGGAAGTCATGCAGGTTACTATAAAATTGGTGCTCTTTATTATTCAATCGCTTCAATTCCCCCTGTGTACGCTACAAGATTGGAAAATATATTTCTTTCATTACTTTTTTATAGTTCCGATAGAGTGGTGCATGGCAATAAGGCTACTTTTTCTATTATCATAAATCAACTGAAGCAACTTGAAGATGAAGGAGTATCAATTAATACTGAGGTTGAAACGCAGAAAGTATACTTCTCAGTAATTGCCATTCTCGGAGATAACTTGGGTTTGCACTCTATACTTGGATTTGTGGAGAGCTTTTCTGCCAACTATTATTGTAGGTTTTGTACTCAGCATAAATCTGTGATGGCTAAACAAATCGCAGAGGATGAGCAGTTAATTCGACAAAAATGTGATTACAACACACATATAAATAATAATATAGGGGTAAAAGAAGAGTGCATTTGGCATCAACTAAAGTACTTTCATGTTTATGATAACCTGATATGCGATATAATGCATGATCTTTTCGAAGGTGTCTTTCGGTATGACATGGCACAGATAATTAATTATTTTATTAACAATAATGTATTTTCATTAGATACTCTTAACTCTAGAGTAAAATATCATACATATGAAAGCTTCGAGAAAGATATTCCACCATATATAACGAAAGATTATTTGAACAAGAAGTGCCTTGTATTTTCTGCTGCGGAAATGTTATGTTTCGTTCGTAATTTTAGGTTTATAGTTGGTGATTTAATCCCTGTGGATAGTCAAGTATGGATGTTTTATCTAAAGCTGTTAGATATATCCGATATTGCAACTGCTAGTAATATTACAACAGAGAATTTAAATTTATTAAAGTCGTTAATAGAAGAACATCACTCTTTGTATTTAAGTTTATTTGATGATAGTTATCTCAAACCGAAACACCACATACTGTTACATTATCCACGAATAATTGGTAAAATTGGGCCTCCCTCAAATTTGTCGGCTATGAGGTTTGAAGCAAAACACAGGGATTTAAAACTCACTGCACATAATGTCAGAACTGGTAAAAATTTGCCATATACCTTGGCACTGAGGTTGCAATTAAAAGTTTGTTACCGTTTTATATCTGGAAAGGGGTTTAACGATACTATACATTTTGGATCTCTATATCACACAAATTCTATTAATAAGATTTATTCTAAAAGTTGTCCTTTGAGTTATGGCGATTATTATTGTGTATCATGGATTGATATAAATGGTATAAAATATAATAACAGTAGCATACTTCTTTATCATTCTGATGGGTTTATACCAGAATTTGCTGAAGTGCAGCATATTTTAATCAATAACACAGATGATAAGTTGATTATTTTTTTGTGTAATACTATGAATAACATAAAGTATAATTGTCATTATAAAGCTTACCAAGTCGTTTCCAACCACAGCAGTGTATGTAGTCTTAAGATCGAAGAACTATACTCAAGTATACCCACCATTCTGCATAAACTTGCAACTGGTGAAAAATATGTATCTGTCTCAAATTTTTAACATGATTCAAATGTTTATTTTTGTAATGTTTTTGAATTTTTAACTCGAGTAAATATACGTTTGCATAGAGGCAAACGTTATTTGCTACAAAGTTATTTGAGTCAAATAACATTTGCTTGGAGTAAAGCAATATCGTGTTGACTCAAATAAACATTCTTTGTACCAAACAAATTAATTTTTGCCTCTATTCAAACAAATATTTATTTCAGTTAAACAAAAATTTCTGTCTGTGTATGTTATTTGTAAATCAACTATAAATGGGACCTTTCAATGGGTAACCATTCAATTAATTGACTCAATTAATCAACTACTTATCCATTAATACAAACGTAGTCATTAAAATTTTGAATATTTTATTATTTATAGTTACTAGTAAAGCTATCTATTACATATATTTGCAACTTTAAAAAATATGTATCTGCGCAGAATTTGAAAAAAATAAGAGATTTATTTTTATTTATTACACTTGTATATCTACCTGTTATTAACATGTTTGTATTACTGTAATACCGTAGTATTGTTACTTACATACATATTTCCAACAAAAAAAATATGTATCTGCTCAGAATTTTGAACAAGAATAGGAGGTTTATTTTATTTTTATTACACTTGTTATCAACATGTTTGTATTACTGTAATACCGTAAGTATGTGTTGTTTATTACCATTAAAATGTAACCTGTTATTAAATAAATAAATTATTTGCTTTTTTCACACTAAATGCATTGTAATTTACCCATTCTTATATCAAGCAGGCATAAAAACTATTTCAGTGGAACCAACAATTTCATTAAAGAAACCAATAAACTAATCAAAGCATCGATTGTTTAACACAATCCAATTATAAGGTCACATTGATTATATCTTTTCTTGAAATATACAAATAATGCATTTAAATTGACAAAGCGTTTACTTTGTGAGATTAAAACACAACTTTATCTTGATTGTATGATTTGATCAACATTTGAAAGTGTACTGATCATTCTGAATAAACGGTATCTTCAAAATCAATTCAATGCTATTCTTTATCAGAAGTGCGGTATATTCAATATGAATAAATATATACTCATACTAAACATACCATTCCATTAACTTTGACTATATTTAGTTCTCAATTTAATACTATATTTAATTCCTTATATAGGATCTTAGCATTTACTCAACATGAAGCACATATATTCATTTCAAGTATTAATTTTTATGTGTGTATGCATATAGGTAAATGTTAAAGACCAGCATACAACTCGGATTAAATAATTTAATATGCTGATCAAATGTTGGTAGTTTAAAACACAACATTTAAAACAAACTGTTTAAAACATGTTTCAAACAAAATGTTTTAAAACAAAAAACAAAACAACAATGTTTTAAAACATGTTTAAAACAAAGAGTTTTAAACATAACAACCATGCTTAGAGATCTTTAATTATAATTTTGAATCTGTAATCTACAATTTAAATGCAATTTTACAAATTATCAATAAATACAACATTGTTTATCTTGACTGTAGGCTGCAACTGCAACTGCGTTCGGGTTATTTATAAAGAGAATCAAACAAGGAAAACGTGACAAGTACGACCCAGAGCTGCGGAAAGAATATCCATTTGGATGGAAAAAAATTCCACGGATATGTAGACATGGGCACAAATTTTGACACTGCGTTAGATAGCATTCTCCCAAAGCTAAGAATGCTTTAGTTTTTATGGCAGTTTCTCTAAATAGCCATTGGAAAATTGCCCTTGGTTATTTTCTTGTAAATACATTAACCGGTCAGGATAAAGCAAGCCTGGTAACAAAATGCCTTGACTTGTTATATGAAACAGGTGCAAAAACCTTTTCTTTGACATTTGATGGTGCTGCCGCAAACCTTAGTATGTGTCAGAGTTTAGGATGCAATATTGATGTATTGAGTGCAGATTTTAAACCTTGGTTTATACACCATTATACAAAAAAAAGTATTCATTTTTCTTGATGCAGTGCACATGTTAAAACTGTTTCGCAATTGTTTAGGCAGTAAGTGGATTATCATAGATGACTGCAATAACCCTATAAAATGGGATCATTTTATTAACTTACATAATTTACAAGTAGAAGAAGTTTTACATGCAGCCAATAAGCTGACAAAACGTCATATCAATTGGCAACAGAATAAAATGAATGTAAAACTAGCAGCTCAAACGTTGAGCAATTCTGTTGCAGACGCCATCCAATATTGTGACAAAAATTTAAAATTGGATCAGTTTCATCACAGCGAAGGTACTGTAAAGTTTTGTAGGATGATAAACAACTTTCGATATGCTAAATGTCAGAAATATATTTTCAAAAATAGAATTTGAAGGACCGATGTCAGAAGCTAATTTTCTTATTTTGGAATCTTATGCCAAAGAGTTCACAACCTACATAAAAAATTTGAAATATGCAAATGGATTAAATGTAATATCATCAGATAGGAAAACAGGGTTTATCGGCTTCATAATTGACCTGAAAATGTCCTGAATTTATATAAAACATTAGCCACTGAGACTAGTATGAAATATATGTTATCCTACAAACTTAGTTAGGATCATTTAGAAATCTTTTTTAGTTCAGTAAGAAGTCATGGGGGTACAATAACAACCCTTCTGGATATAGTTTTATGAGCGTTTATAAAAAGTTATTAGTACACCACGAGATTCGGGGCTCTACAAAGGGAACTTGTGTGGATTTCCATCAAATGACTTGTTTAGTGGTAAATCAAAGAGACTAGATAGCTTAACTGATGATGACATAATAGAAATGGAGCAGGAAGTTTTTAATACAGATCATAATTATGCTATAACAATTTACAATTCCGTTTTTGTTGACGATGTGATCGGTTATATAAGAGGATTTATTGTGAACAAAATATGCAAGTATATCAAATGTGATTTTTGTATACAACAATTAAGACAACACAATAGTACCAGCGCTTTGCAGAATATCAAAAACAGAGGAAGATTAACCTGCGCTGCTAAAGATGTTGTATTAATTTGCAAAATAAGCGAAAAAGTATTTAGGGAGGAAGAGAGAAGTTTTTCTAAACATAAAAATCTGTCTTTATTCCTAATGCAAAAGGTTTTTTTTTACCATTAAGGTAAATTTGCAAGTATTTAACAATCATGATATGATGAATCACATTGAAGATCAGGATATCTTCAATAACCACCGAATACAATTAATTAAAATTATAATACAAAAATTCTTCACAATAAGATTACACCACCACACAAAAACACAAAATAAAACAGATTCAAAGCGAAGAGTTTTACACACGTTAATTACGTTCAGAAATAAATAAAAATACATTAATTTCAATAATTAATATTAACAAAACCAACAAGATAATCTTTATATTATTCAGTATCTTATTTGAATATTTGTTTAAATTTTACAACACCGTTAAGCATGACAACCCCCTCATACGGGACATTACTGAAAAGCACAGAAGAATGAAGTATCGGTATCCGTTTGAGGCACATAACCTAATACCACCACCTATGGAGGAAGACGCGCCGGAACAGCCATTGCAGATTGAGGATGCCGAAGGAGATGAGGACGCCGATGAAGAGGGCCTTCAGTAGTATTTTTGTTTGTGGGGGTAGTTTTTTAAACAATTTTTTTGAAATTTTAATGAGAAATCCGGACCAAACTTCTTGTTGAATTTTATGATTATGGCAAGAAATTTTTATTTTATTTCGTATATTTTAGTTCTTTACCCGCCAAAGAGTTAATTCACTGGCGGGTAAGTATGTATCATAATATTCCTTTTAATTTTATCGTCGGATAAGCGCCCGCGGCGTAAGGCACCGTATTTTTTTTAATTTGTTTTGTAGAATACGTTAATTTGTATTGTTTAAAATTTTTTAATTAATAAACATATTTTCAAGTTCAAGTTCAAGAATATTTGTTTAATTTATTTTTATTGTAATTTAATGTGAGTTTAATATATATTATATATTAATATTTCTGTTAAAGCTATGTATATAGAGGAAAGTCGCCTAATATGAGGATAGTGCCCAATATGGGATACCTCTGTTCCTATGAAACCAAAGTAGCGCCATCTATAATTTTGTCACTAACATACAGTAACGTATGGATGTGGTACCCTACGAACAACAGAGATCTGTAATTCATTTACCGTGGTTGACATAACCTAGAAAAGTTTTGCTTGCCTACCAAAAGTTTCTTTAGTGATTTGTACGGCGTTCATAAATAGTCCAACGTGAGTATTTTCTATATAAAATCTATATGAAACAGTTCATTGTAGCTTGTAGTTTCGTATGTCATAACAGGATTGATCATTTGTTTTGAATCCATGGAATTAGTTTTATGATTCCTTGCATGCTGTATATTGCCTAATATGAGATAGGAGGGAGTACCCAATATGGGGCATCCCATATTTGGATGTGATCTCAATATGGGATATCCTATATTTGGACATTTTATCTTATTGCAGATGGCACCTAAACGGAAGTCATGGAACAAAAATCAAATGATCCTGGCAATTAACGCAGTTAGGGAAAACAGAATGGGTTATCTCAAAAGCGCAAAAACATATGGTGTGCCGAAAGCTACTTTGGAGAGATACGTTAAGTTAGAAGGTGACGCTTGTGATATTGTCCTCTCAAAATTGGGTAGAAAGCCAGTATTAACGAACGAATTGGAGAGATTGTTTGCCGAACATTGCCTTCAAATGGAAAAAATGTTTTACGGTATTACTCTAGCAGACATACGTCGTCTAGCTTTTAATTTGTGTCAACGAAATCATATACGCCATCCCTTTAATACAGCACAACAGTCCGCAGGCTCAAAACGGCTTAGAAATTTTTTGAAACGTAACCCACACCTGTCAGTGAGAAGACCGCAAGGAATTTCATATGCTAGAATCAAGTCTTTTACTCCTGAAAATGTACAAATGTTTTTTGATTTATATGAACCACAGTTTGAGAAGATAAAATTTAATCCGAATCGTCTGTATAACTGTGACGAAACTGGCATCACAATTGTTCAACACAAGCAACAACTGGTCGTTGCAAAGAAAGGCAAGAAACAAATCGCTGCACTGACTTCAGCAGAAAGAGGGAGTTTGATAACTGCCGTAATGTGCTTGAGTGCTAGTGGACATAATGTGCCCCCATTGCACGCCACCCGGTTCGACTTATGCCTGTTACATATCCGGGTGGATACAGCAGGAAATATTTGTGGAGTGGGTTCGCCATTTTATAAAACATGTAAAACCCACAGCTGAAGACCCACTGATTTTAGTTTTAGATGGCCATTATTCCCATACAAAAAATTTAGATGTCATCAATTTAGCTAAAGCTAACCATGTTACAATAATTTGTCTACCTCCCCATTCCACACATGCAATGCAACCACTTGACGTAGCATTCATATCACCGTTTAAAACTTATTATTCTCAGGAAATAAGTAACTGGTTGAATCAAAATACAGGCCGCACTGTAACAGTCTATCAGATAGGGGAAATATTCGGACGAGCCTACATGAGAGCAGCTACTGTTGAAACAGCAGCTAATGGTTTCAGAAAAACTGGCTTGTTTCCTGTCAATAGACATATCTTCCGTGATTATGACTTTGCAGTTCTGTCTGATGCCAAATTTGGTTAAATTCTATTTTCTGTTTCTAAATATCTTTTACGTTTGTGTTTTTTAAAAGAATATGTAGGTATTTATATCATTATTTTATGAGAATAAATGTTTTATTTTCTGAAAAATGTCTTACATATATTTTAGATTAGTGTTTTCGGTATTTTCTCGGGTGTCCCATATAAGGCACATATAGTATCCCATAATTGGCATACATATTCCCCAATATGGGATACTCACTGTTTTCAAAAACCATAACATCTATCTATGTTATTGTCAAAAAATCGAACTGTACTTTAGTATACTGATACGTACATGAACAAGGAAGCTTCAGTAAAAAAATCAGCTCAATTAATTCAAATTGTGTCCTGTTATGCGCATGCGAAAAAAAGTATCACATAATAGGCGACTTTCCTCTACTATTTCTTTGTATAATAAATTAATAGTTTATTTATATTTGTTTTATTTTGTACGTTTCCTATCAATTCAAATTTCGCGCGCTTTTTATTTAAAATTCTAGTAGACACGTAGCCATCCAGGCGCACGCGCATTAAAAACTAGTTTGACTAAAGGATAGAAGATATCTCTGCATTCTTCTACCTCAAATTCTGAATGCAATGCTCCCTCCATGCATTTAACATCTCTCTGGCTCGAACCGACCGACACGTCATGTAGAGATCTGTATCAGCGTTTTTTGGGCATGATAACATCTGAGCAGGTTTATCTTAAACTTAAGCTTGCAAGTTAGTCAATTGAGAAATTTAACATGTGACCAAAATGACTGGGAATGGAATGAATATCATTTAGACGAATTTTCTAAAAAAAAAAATATAGTAACGACTTCGAACTCTTTGAAATATTATAAAAAAGGAAAACAGATAACAATAGAATGCGATGCAAGTGCTTACGGGTTGGGAGCAGCTTTATATCAAAATAACCACGCTAATAGTTTTTCATCACGAACACTCACTAAAACAGAATGAAACTGCACAGATTGAAAGACAAACTACTAGCAATCGTATTTGCGTGTTAGATTTGATCAATTCTGATGAAAGCTATGTTAAGTGTGCGAATGATGACGGATAGATGGCGTGATGAGTAGGGTAGAGCATAGACCAATCAGATTAGGCGAAAGGTAAACGGATCAATAACTGCGTCTAAAAAGTCAGTCGAGTAGAGTCCAGAGGAGGAGTGGGGTTGTGCGTTGTGCGTAACTGTGGTGTTTCAGTCGAGTTCGATTGTGTAACATGTCACGGTGTGACTTGGCATTTTGTATCATCCCGTATATTGTCATCTAGTCAGTGTATTTCGAACGTAAGTAAGCGTAGGCAACACATCGTACTTTACCCATTTTTAGTACCTGCAGCGCCATCTATTGACCATTCTGAGAAATGGTATTTCCTTTGATAATTATGTTAGGGCTGACTGTTTATCGCGGGTTTCTTTTATGCTCCACATGTATAGCATGGTTATAAGTACGTTTGGCCTAAATTTCGGGTCTCTGCGCTAGCTATTTCCGCTATCATTGTTTAAATCGCAAAACCCGATTCCCGGTTAATTACTGCCTTAATTGGATTGATTATTAGCGCTGGGCATCGGTGGAGTTGATACCTTGCGAATGTCCTTGCGATAGATTGGTTATAGTAGGTATCCCGTTAGCATGGACGACCTCGATTGACCCCAAACTCCAGTGGTACTCAAACAAGGGGTCACGCGCCTAACTCCAGAAGTTCTCAAGTTCAGAGTGGGCCCCCTTCGCCCCTCCAGCTAGGGCTCCGCCCCCGCTGTGGCCCCCTCGCCACTCCACCTAGGGCTCCACCCCAGGGCCCCCTCGTCAGAGCTTCCCAATTTTGAGGTTAGAACGCCCCTCGATGCATCTTTCAAATATTCCGCGCGCCACTTTATTGTTAAACTTTTTGTATTTGAAAAAGAAAAATCACTTAATCCTTCATTGAAAAAAAGTCTAATTCTTAAAGAAAATTATAAACATTAATTATTAGCTTAATCTAAGAAATAATCCAATAACTTTAGAATCTGGATATCAGAGAATTTTTTGCAAATTTTCAAGTAGTTACGTACGTAATTTGTTAAAAAAATACAATAATCTAAGCTCAGTGACCGCGTCCTGGTCACAACTCATCCATATGGGGCCTGTACGTAGAGTTGTGAACGAAGAACGCGTAAAGTAAAAAAAAAATATCTGTGTAATATTGTTACGTAGCTCGTGATAGGGATGGTCCAGGCCAGGGTGGATGAAAATAAAACTCACACTGGGGTTTTACATACTGTATAATGTGTACGAGACAGTCCAAGAAAACAGCTGAGAAGGCAGACAAAAATGCTGAATACAGACAAATAACAATCTTCTTTGATACTCCGCTATGCTTCTACTTATATCAATTGTCCAAATACGTCACTCCCATTAATTAGGTTACCAAACGTCGAGGTTGTTCACTTGATTTTTGTGCTAACGCGGCGTCTGGAACCCGTACTTGGGAATTGCAAGTATTGAGCAAATTCGGGGTCATTGGAATCAAATTTTCGCATCAGATTAAAAGAAGAATTATCCATATTCTTCTGGTAATGGTTTTAACAACAGCAGGAAATTTAATTCAAATCATAATAATCGAGGTAACAGACAAAATTCTTTCACAAATAACTATCAAAGACAGAACCAAAATTACTGAAATGGTAATACACCAGCGAACAATTATTTGCAACCTCAGCGCGATTTTAACAGAGGTCGTGATCTGCAAGTAAATGCTGTGTCCGCAGAAACAGAAATAAATATTAACAATACACATACTTAATTGAATTGTCTTAATTGTGTTACTGTTTGAACAAAAACTGATTATTATTATTATTAATAATAAAAACTATAGAAATAATTATTTTAGAGGACAAACTCAGTTCAGATGTCAAAATAATTTTATGCGAATTTAAAATGATAATCGTTTATGCAAATAATTGCATGTAAATTATGAGTGGTTATTTAAAATTTTAGATGGTATCATATGGACTTACTGGTTTTCTCAATTGCTTAAGAAGTTAGAGCCGATTAAAATACGGTTTCGTTAATAATGCAAACGGTTGTAACTTTGTTATAAATTGAAAAAATAACAAGTCCATATGAAATGTTTTACACAGTATCTCATTTAGCATACTGGAGAAAAATTGCGGGGAAAAAAGTGAAAAATGAAAGAGTTACAAAGAAAAACTTACAAAAGTATTATGAAATAGAATGTTCGACTAAATATAATGGAGGTAAAGTAAAACTGTTTTTGGTGTACAAAAGTTTTAATAATATAGAAAAGTTTATAATATTTAAACAAAAATAAATAGTATTATAACAAATAAACAAACATAAAAATATTAAAAATATATAATAAATGTATATTTATCGATCTTATATATCTTTCAGCTTTCATAAAATGTCTAACTCGGTGGTCTATCGTCAACAGCCAAAAAGATATTAAGCATTTAATGTTACATTTGTAACTTATGCACAATATTCACAAATTAATATTAAATATCCAGATTGTTCGATGAAATCCAACAATCTCTCAATTATAATAATTCTTCTTTTCATGCAGCAGCTTTTAGTAATAGCATTCTGCAATTTTGATTTATACAAATATATAATTTGTGATATTTAGTTTCTTCAAAGTTAAAGAATTAGTAATTTATATATAAAGAATGTTAAATTTTATGCTAAAATTAATGGGAAATAGGGAATTAAAAAATGGTCGGGGATACAGTGTGCGAGTTTTAATTTCCCCAGAAAATGTTATTCTAAATACAAAGTTTTCGATGATCTAAAAACTTCCTAACCACAGTCAGTTTTGGTTTTAGTAATTTTAGCAAATAGGATAGTAAAAAGCGAAGAGTCAGCTAAAATTTTTTAAGAGTAATCTGTTTTTGATTATATTTAAATTAAAACTGTCTTAGAGAACTTAGAAGAATTAAAATTAGAATTAGACCATTTATTACTATATACCAACACAAAATTGTTATGTGAAAAGATTGATGTAAGAAAGCAAGCTAAAGCGCAATTTTCCCGCCAACCCCAAAAAATTCAAATTTTCCCTGGTAACCTTAGAAAATTCAAATTTTCCAAATTTTCCCCGTCAACCCCAAAAAATTCAAATTTTCCCGCCAACCCCCCAAAAAATTCAAATTTTCCCGCCAACCCCCAAAAAATTCAAATTTTCCCGCCAGTCCCAAAAAATTCAAATTTTCCCGCCAACCCCAAAAAATTCAAATTTTCCCTCCAAATTCTACGCCACCATACTGCGCATGGGTGACGACTCAAACCGAGCGCGCCCGAACGCTGGAACCTGGAGTGTATGACTCACACGTCGCTGTTAGAGAGAGAACGCACTGCGATTTTTATTTTCAAGCGTAAGGCATGCGCAAACCGATCAAATTCAAATTTTCGCATCAGATTTATTCGGATTTGAATTTCGCGCACACCATCTTACCCGATGATGACCGAGCACCGATCGCCCGAACGGATAAAATTCAAATTTTTCCCGCCAACCTTAAAAAATTCAAATTTTCGCGTCAACCCCATGTCCACCAACCCCAGACGTACCAACCCCACGCGCTAAAACGGCATGCCGACCGGCCGTCATATTTTAAACGACGTTATCTTCTTGAGCAGACATCTTTTTAGGTTAAAATTATACTTCTTACGGAATTTTAGAGTAATACAAGTAGATTATGTTAAAATAACTCTTGAAATTTACTCGCGGTATAAATTTTAAAGTTTTAAATCAAGTTTTCGCGCTAAATTTATTCGGTCTAATTTTAAAATTCTACAGAGCATGCGCGAACCGACCAAATTAAAATTTTCGCGTCATTAAGGATAAATTTCAAAGTTTAAACCGTCATGACGTCACCATCAACAGTGGTTTAATATACTTACCGTTTACTTTTAAATTATTACTGCTTAATCTATTAAATAAAACGTAAGAAATTCGTGGTTCAGACCCTGTATACAGACCCTGTATAATCACAACAGACCCTGTATATTGACCCTCATTTGACCCTCCGAGACCCTCATTTGACCCTCCGAGACCCTCCGAGACCCTCATTTGACCCTCCGAGACCCTCATTTGACCCTCCGAGACCCTCATTTGACCCTCCGAAACCCTCATTTGACCCTCCGAGACCCTCATTTGACCCTCCGAGACCGTCATTGGACCCTCCGAGACCCTCATTTGACCCTCCGAGACCCTCATTTGACCCTCCGAGACCCTCATTTGACCCTCCGAGACCCTCATTTGACCCTCCGAGACCCTCATTTGACCCTCCGAGACCCACATTTGACCCTCCGAGACCCTCATTTGACCCTCAGAGACCCTCATTTGACCCTCCGAGACCCTCATTTGACCCTCCGAGACCCTCATTGGACCCTCCGAGACCCTCATTTGACCCCTCCATTTATCCGTTTAGCTCCTCCATTTATCCGTTTAGCGCCTCCATTTATCCGTTTAACGCCTCCATTTATCCGTTTAGCGCCTCCATTTATCCTCTTAGCGCCTCCATTTATCCTCTTAGCGCCTCCATTTATCATCTTAGCGCCTCCATTTATCCTCTTAGCGCCTCCATTTATCAAATCAAATCAAATATATATTTATTGCAAAAAAGGTATACAAACAAACATATATTGCAATAGGATAGTGTTCAGCTTAACTGTTCTTCCACACATCCTCAAACAAAACAAAATAAATCCCAAACTCAACTTACATCCCAAAACACTTACATAAAAATAACATAAATGAATGTAACCCTTGTATTACTGGGCACTCAAAAACAAAGTTTTAAACTTAGACTTTATTGTTTCGTTACTTCTTCCCGAACAGATACGAAATATTTCATTATGCTTATTAAAGAGATTTACAGATAGATAGGCAAAACAACACGTAAATTTAGCCGTAGAATGTACAGGAACATCATACAGATAATGTTGTCTAACATTCACAGTGTGAACTGAAGACCTAGGTGTCATGAGGTTGTACAAGTAAATTGGCTCTTTTATGTTGATGATCTTACATACTAGAGTACAGTACTGACAGAGATATACATTACACATTTTCAGAATACATTTATTGTTGTAATAAGGAGTTATATGGTTCCTATATGGGACGTTAAACGAGTATCTAAAACAGCAGTTTTGTAATTTTTGCATTCTTTTTTTCAAATAGTCTGTTAAAAACGGATAATAACTGGAAGACAATACTTAACACTAGTCAGGACTATGGTATTACTTAAATTCCATTTAATTTTATCGTCTAGAACTTGCTTAAACTTATAAATCATTTTTAGCTTTCCATAGGCAGAGCCAAGTTGTTTACATACATGCTGTTCAAAGGTCAAATATGAGTCAAATGTTACACCAAGATTTTTTGCACTATCACACAGGTCTACTTTAGTACCGTTTAACACTATATTTATTGTCATTGCTTGAACAGCGGTATTACGAGTTGTCCTCTGACCTATACACATAAATTTGGTTTTTTTAGGATTTATTATAAGACCATTTGCACTTGACCATAGAGAAATATTATTTAGGTTTTTATTCAAAATTTCTATTGCACTATTTACTTCAGATGGACTGCACGTCACATAGATTTGTGTATCATCCGCGTACTGATGTATGTTGCACTCGCCAGTAAGCACTCCTGCTATGTCAGCAGTAAAAATTGCAAACAACAAAGGGCCCAAGATACTACCCTGAGGCACTCCTCTCTTGACCAGCAGTCCACCCGAAAATTTGTTCCCAATTTTAACCGTTTGTGATCTCTGACCAAGGTAGCTTCTCATCCAATCTACTGCGGATGCACTTAGACCATATTGGTCTAGTTTGTTAATCAGGAGTCTGTGGTCAATAACATCAAATGCTTTACTGTAATCCAGGAGAAGCAAGAGAGTAACCTTTGACTTATCCATAGCCTCAACTATATCATTCGTCACACATAACAAAGCTGTATTTGTGCTGTAGTTGCTCCTAAATCCAGATTGAGTTGTTGGTAATATGTGCACATCGGCGTACCTCTTAAGCTGTCCAAAAACTATTTTTTCAATAATTTTTGACATTGTTGGTAGAATGCTGATAGGTCGAAGGTCCGACATGTTCAGTGGGTTGGAAACTTTGGGTAAAGGTGATACAATAGAGTGCTTCCAGATACGCGGCATTCTTGCAGTCAACAATGACTGGTTTATTATATGTGTGAGAGTGTCCAAGCAGTAAGGGATAACCATCTTCAGCAGTTTTGCGTTTATCCCATCAATACCAGTGGCGTTAGATTTAAGGCCACTAATAATATCAGACACTTCCGATTTGGCCACCCGGGTGAATTGAAATGTATGTTCCGAGTCCTCGTTTTGACCGCCGATCAGCTCAATCAATGCTTCTTCATCTTTCTCAAATGTTGGAATACTGCTTATAAAGTAGTTATTTACCAAATCCGGGCAAAACAAATTGTTTGGCAGTTCAATCGTTTTTGGTTTTTTGTGTATATTAAGTTGGTCAAAACTTTGCCAAAGTTTTTTTGGATTATTCTTGCATGAGTCTACTTTGAACCTAATATACGCGGTCTTCTCTCTTCTAATAGCTGCTGTTACATAGTTCTTAATGTCTTTATAGCAAAGGTAATCAGCGTGCAATTTTGTCTTTACATACTGCTTGTGCGCCTTGTTCTTTATTTTTATCATTTGGCGGATAGTGTAGGTTATGTAGGGAGGTTTATTTTTTCTAATAGCTCTTGTTTTGTAAGGCATGTGTATATCAAATAGAAACATTAGTGCACTGTTTAAATAACTAAGTTTGTCGTCAACATCTTCAAGATCATAGATGGTATTCAAGTTCATATTCCTCGCATCCACCGTAAATTCATCCACATTGAACATGCTGTAATCTCTAGATGTTATACTTTTAGGAGCGTCTTTGTTAACTTTTAGTTCCAATGCACATTCAATCAGGAGATGGTCCGATATCATTATATCTACTGTCTTGCACGATGTCACAGTTATTTCTCGATTCAGGATAAATAAATCAATTAATGTTTGAGTGGAGGCTGTTAGTCTTGTCGGTTCTTTGACTACCTGTTTAAGATTGTAAATGTCGATCAAATCTCTAAGAAAGTTAGACGCTCTGGTCTGTATACTCATATCGACATTGAGATCCCCGGTTATTATAATTTGGTCAAATTGTAGATTAAATTGACACAACGCATGGTCAAGATCTTCCAGTGAATTCATATTTGCGGTCGGTGGTCTGTAAACCACTCCGATAGCTGTCAATAAACCATTAATTTTTGCCCTAATCCATAATTGTTCTATAGTGGAACCCGAACTATTCGCTGCTGTAATTTCTTTAAATGGAATGTTGCCGTGGACGTAGAAACATACACCCCCACCCCTAGTTTTCCTATCGTTTCTTATCAAAGTATAAGATGGAATTCTGTATAGATTGTCGTCCATATCAGTGCTCAGCCAGGTTTCGGTAATTGCTATAATATGATAACATTTGGTCTTACTATTCAAAAAATCACAGAAGTCATGAAAGTTGCATTTAAGAGACCTTATATTTATGTGACATATGTACAAATCATCCATGCTCCGTTCCTTTGATCTTCCGACAGACTTTTGAAGTGTATCCACATTGTTTTGAATTTGATGGATGTCTAAGTTGAAAACACCAATTTCTGTATGATTCATTGGTAAAACGTCGTTTGGCTTTGTATCCGATACTAGGTTAGCTGTATTTTCCTCGTGAGTCGTTCTAAAAAAGTATTTACAGCTGCTCCTTCTGGCCAGTATTCGGTGTTGGTAATATTATTTCTTTCATCTTCGCGTACCGATAATTTAAAAGATGAATATTCTTGCGGGTGCTTGGAAGCTAATTTCTCACAGCGAACATTCTTAATATTTTTTGATGATAGATGTTCTATAACTTGTTCAGGTGTTGTATCTTTTTGCAGTCTATATACATGGTAATGTTTAAACTTTTGGATACCCTTCAAAACAGAAGATACTCCGGTTCCGCGAATGGTGTTAAGAATACTACCTGGTGGCTTGTTTTTATTGCGCCGCTCCAAATGCATATGCTCGGCACCTGGAACGCGTTCATCCTCTTGTGCATTTCTTTCCTGCCGGGATTTTCTTCGCCGCACTTCCTGCCATTGATCAGCGGCTACCGATTGAAGTGTTGACATGCTTTCCTTATTTTGTGAGTTATTTTGGATATTTCCGATAGGTTTGTTGCTTGCATTGGTTGATAGCTCCGCTACGTCATTGTTTGATTGGGTAGACGGTCCGGCTACGAAGCTCGCCATCTGTGTGTTGGAGGAAGGTACTACTTCTAGTGATGATTGTACTATCCTTGTTTGCGGAACAGAAACCTGTAAATTTTTGCTGTTATTTTTGGTGTTTTTGGTATTCTCAGTTTTATTTAAACTATCTTTAAGCATTTCATTATATTCTAAAAGGATATTGTTCTTAGATGTCATCTCTTCTAGGAGCCTTCGCAGTAGCACATTTTCTTCGCGTAGAAACTTGATATCATTTTCCTCATTTTGGTTATGTCTAGTGATTATAACCTCTTTTCCTTGATCGAAATTTTCACACACTGGTTTGGGACCGCCACACGTCCCATCATGTCGTTTGAGACATCCCGCGTGGAACTGGCCACCGCACCCTTTACAGTTTGTGATGCTCACTACTTTATTCGAACAGAGAGAACACTTTATATAAGGACCGTTAGTGGAGGCCACTTGGTCATCCACCATCTTTATTGATTTTATTTATCATCTTAGCGCCTCCATTTATCCTCTTAGCGCCTCCATTTATCATCTTAGCGCCTCCATTTATCCTCTTAGCGCCTCCATTTATCATCTTAGCGCCTCCATTTATCCTCTTAGCGCCTCCATTTATCATCTTAGCGCCTCCATTTATTCGTTTAGCGCCTCCATTTATCCGTTTAGCGCCTCCATTTATCCGTTTAGCGCCTCCATTTATTCGTTTAGCGCCTCCATTTATCATCTTAGCGCCTCCATTTATTCGTTTAGCGCCTCCATTTATCCGTTTAGCGCCTCCATTTATCCGTTTAGCGCCTCCATTTATCCGTTTAGCGCCTCCATTTATCCTCTTAGCGCCTCCATTTATCCGTTTAGCGCCTCCATTTATCATCTTAGCGCCTCCATTTATCCTCTTAGCGCCTCCATTTATCCTGTTAGCGCCTCCATTTATCCTCTTAGCGCCTCCATTTATCATCTTAGCACCTCCATTTATTCGTTTAGCGCCTCCATTTATCCGTTTGGCGCCTCCATTTATCCGTTTAGCGCCTCCATTTATCCGTTTAGCGCCTCCATTTATCATCTTAGCGCCTCCATTTATTCGTTTAGCGCCTCCATTTATCATCTTAGCGCCTCCATTTATCCTCTTAGCGCCTCCATTTATCCTCTTAGCGCCTCCATTTATACTCTTAGCGCCTCCATTATACAGATCTGTATAGACCCTGTATAATCACAACAGACCCTGTATACAGACCCTGTATACAGGGTCTGTTGTGATTATACAGGGTCTGTATACAGATCTGTATAATGGAGGCGCTAAGAGTATAAATGGAGGCGCTAAGAGGATAAATGGAGGCGCTAAGAGGATAAATGGAGGCGCTAAGAGGATAAATGGAGGCGCTAAACGAATAAATGGAGGCGCTAAGATGATAAATGGAGGCGCTAAACGGATAAATGGAGGCGCTAAACGGATAAATGGAGGCGCTAAACGAATAAATGGAGGCGCTAAGATGATAAATGGAGGCGCTAAGAGGATAAATGGAGGCGCTAAGAGGATAAATGGAGGCGCTAAGAGGATAAATGGAGGCGCTAAGATGATAAATGGAGGCGCTAAGATGATACATGGAGGCGCTAAGAGGATAAATGGAGGCGCTAAGATGATAAATGGAGGCGCTAAGAGAATAAATGGAGGCGCTAAGATGATAAATGGAGGCGCTAAGAGGATAAATGGAGGCGCTAAGATGATGAATGGAGGCGCTAAGAGGATAAATGGAGGCGCTAAGAGGATAAATGGAGGCGCTAAACGGATAAATGGAGGCGCTAAACGGATAAATGGAGGCGCTAAACGGATAAATGGAGGGGTCAAATGAGGGTCTCGGAGGGTCCAATGAGGGTCTCGGAGGGTCAAATGAGGGTCTCGGAGGGTCAAATGAGGGTCTCGGAGGGTCAAATGAGAGTCTCGGAGTGTCAAATGAGGGTCTCGGAGGGTCAAATGAGGGTCTCGGAGCGGCAAATGAGGGTCTCGGAGGGTCAAATGAGGGTCTCGGAGGGTCAAATGAGGGTCTCGGAGGGTCAAATGAGGGTCTCGGAGGGTCAAATGAGGGTCTCGGAGGGTCAAATGAGGGTCTCGGAGGGTCAAATGAGAGTCTCGGAGTGTCAAATGAGGGTCTCGGAGGGTCAAATGAGGGTCTCGGAGCGTCAAATGAGGGTCTCCGAGGGTCAAATGAGGGTCTCGGAGGGTCAAATGAGGGTCTCGAAGGGTCAAATGAGGGTCTCGGAGGGTCAAATGAGGGTCTCGGAGGGTCAAATGAGGGTCTCGGAGGGTCCAATGAGGGTCTCGGAGGGTCAAATGAGGGTCTCGGAGGGTCTCGGAGGGTCAAATGAGGGTTTCGGAGGGTCAAATGAGGGTCAATATACAGGGTCTGTATACAGGGTCTGTTGTGATTATACAGGGTCTGTATACAGGGTCTGAACCACGAATTTCTTATGTTTTATTTAATAGATTAAGCAGTAATAATTTAAAAGTAAAGGGTAAGTATATTAAACCACTGTTGATGGTGACGTCATGACGGTTTAAACTTTGAAATTTATACTTAATGACGCGAAAATTTTAATTTGGTCGGTTCGCGCATGCTCTGTAGAATTTTAAAATTAGACCGAATAAATTTAGCGCGAAAACTTGATTTAAAACTTTAAAATTTATACCGCGAGTAAATTTCAAGAGTTATTTTAACATAATCTACTTGTATTACTCTAAAATTCCGTAAGAAGTATAATTTTAACCTAAAAAGATGTCTGCTCAAGAAGATAACGTCGTTTAAAATATGACGGCCGGTCGGCATGCCGTTTTAGCGCGTGGGGTTGGTACGTCTGGGGTTGGTAGACATGGGGTTGACGCGAAAATTTGAATTTTTTAAGGTTGGCGGGAAAAATTTGAATTTTATCGGTTCGGGCGATCGGTGCTCGGTCATCATCGGGTAAGATGGTGTGCGCGAAATTCAAATCCGAATAAATCTGATGCGAAAATTTGAATTTGATCGGTTTGCGCATGCCTTACGCTTGAAAATAAAAATCGCAGTGCGTTCTCTCTCTAACAGCGACGTGTGAGTCATACACTCCAGGTTCCAGCGTTCGGGCGCGCTCGGTTTGAGTCGTCACGCATGCGCAGTATGGTGGCGTAGAATTTGGAGGGAAAATTTGAATTTTTTGGGGTTGGCGGGAAAATTTGAATTGTTTGGGACTGGCGGGAAAATTTGAATTTTTTGGGGGTTGGCGGGAAAATTTGAATTTTTTGGGGGGTTGGCGGGAAAATTTGAATTTTTTGGGGTTGACGGGGAAAATTTGAATTTTTTAAGGTTACCAGGGAAAATTTGAATTTTTTGGGGTTGGCGGGAAAATTGCGCTTTAGCTTGCTTTCTTACATCAATCTTTTCACATAACAATTTTGTGGTTAGGAAGTTTTTAGATCATCGAAAACTTTGTATTTAGAATAACATTTTCTGGGGAAATTAAAACTCGCACACTGTATCCCCGACCATTTTTTAATTCCCTATTTCCCATTAATTTTAGCATAAAATTTAACATTCTTTATATATAAATTACTAATTCTTTAACTTTGAAGAAACTAAATATCACAAATTATATGTTTGTATAAATCAAAATTGCAGAATGCTATTACTAAAAGCTGCTGCATGAAAAGAAGAATTATTATAATTGAGAGATTGTTGGATTTCATCGAACAATCTGGATATTTAATATTAATTTGTGAATATTGTGCATAAGTTACAAATGTAACATTAAATGCTTAATATCTTTTTGGCGGTTGACGATAGACCACCGAGTTAGACATTTTATGAAAGCTGAAAGATATATAAGATCGATAAATATACATTTATTATATATTTTTAATATTTTTATGTTTGTTTATTTGTTATAATACTATTTATTTTTGTTTAAATATTATAAACTTTTCTATATTATTAAAACTTTTGTACACCAAAAACAGTTTTACTTTACCTTCATTATATTTAGTCGAACATTCTATTTCATAATACTTTTGTAAGTTTTTCTTTGTAATTCTTTCATTTTTCACTTTTTTCCCCGCAATTTTTCTCCAGTATGCTAAATGAGATACTGTGTAAAACGTTTCATATGGACTTGTTATTTTTTCAATTTATAACAAAGTTACAACCGTTTGCGTTATTAACGAAACCGTATTTTAATCGGCTCTAACTTCTTAAGCAATTGAGAAAACCAATAAGTCCATATGATACCATCTAAAATTTTAAATAACCACTCTTAATTTACATGCAATTATTTGCATAAACGATTATCATTTTAAATTCGCATAAAATTATTTTGACATCTGAACTGAGTTTGTCCTCTAAAATAATTATTTCTATAGTTTTTATTATTAATAATAATAATAATCAGTTTATTGTTCAAACAGTAACACAATTAAGACAATTCAATTAAGTATGTGTATGTGTATTATATCAATTGTCCAAATACGTCAGTATTTGGACAATTGATATAAGTAGAAGCATAGCGGAGTATCAAAGAAGATTGTTATTTGTCTGTATTCAGCATTTTTGTCTGCCTTCTCAGCTGTTTTCTTGGACTGTCTCGTACACATTATACAGTATGTAAAACCCCAGTGTGAGTTTTATTTTCATCCACCCTGGCCTGGACCATCCCTATCACGAGCTACGTAACAATATTACAGATATTTTTTTTTTAATTTACGCGTTCTTCGTTCACAACTCTACGTACAGGCCCCATATGGATGAGTTGTGACCAGGACGCGGTCACTGAGCTTAGATTATTGTATTTTTTTTAACAAATTACGTACGTAACTACTTGAAAATTTGCAAAAAATTCTCTGATATCCAGATTCTAAAGTTATTGGATTATTTTTTAGATTAAGCTAATAATTAATGTTTATAATTTTCTTTAAGAATTAGACTTTTTTTCAATGAAGGATTAAGTGATTTTTCTTTTTCAAATACAAAAAGTTTAACAATAAAGTGGCGCGCGGAATATTTGAAAGATGCATCGAGGGGCGTTCTAACCTCAAAATTGGGAAGCTCTGACGAGGGGGCCCTGGGGCGGAGCCCTAGGTGGAGTGGCGAGGGGGCCACAGCGGGGGCGGAGCCCTAGCTGGAGGGGCGAAGGGGGCCCACTCTGAACTTGAGAACCTCTGGAGTTCCTCGGGATACCTACTGGTTATTAGGTTTTGTTTGTCTTTATTTGGCTTAATTGGGTGATTGTATGGGTGATTGTATGGTTTTTGTCCAAGTGACGCCACGTGCTCAAAACTTTCCTTCTGGCTTTGTTTAATTGCTTTTGAGTAGTTATTACGTTGTCCTAGGCTAGTATCGTCTCTCCCATGATTGGTTCTTTCTAATCGGGTGCTTAATGAGATAGTTTGGTCTAGGGAAGTTTAGTTCCGCATGTTCAACGCCTGGTCTCTTTGGCTTGTCTATAAATAGCCCCACTCCATTTCGCCCGGTTCAGCAGCGTTGATAACTTCGTTGCATGCAGACGTATTGTTGGTTTTGTGTCTATGCACCTGGTTTAAAGTTGGTTAGCTGTGTGCACGCTGGAAGAAGAAACACCGGTCCGCAGTTAGTTTTGGAAACGGCGGTATTTATCCACTTTGTTGATGTGGGATCAATCTGGCGGTACAATTTGGCTTTGTATAGGTTCACTTTTGTTAGGGATTTGAAGACTACCAACATAACCTTACTTTCAACCCGTTTTCCAACGTTGGGGAAAAGGGTATGTATTATCAAGGTTAACTTATTTGTAGGGCTTGTTGTGATTTCGTGGGTGTTTTTAGATTGATGTTACGGAGGATTTTCTTGGTTGCGGAGGATTTGCTTGATTGCCGGAGCATCGTTGCTTGATTGCGGAGGACTTGCTTGGTTGTCGGAAGATTTGCTGTTTACCGAAGCATCGTTGCTACTTCCGGAGAATTTGTTCGATTTGTTGCCCTCATACAACATCGGAGGCTGGCAACGCAGTCGGTCAGCTGTGCTGAGGCGCCTGGTATTCTTATCATCGGAACAAATAGGTTAGCTTGCATTTATATTCCGAGAAGCATCGTTGAGCTTCCGTCGCTGTCGGAAGAGTCTCCGGACCGCCGAAACTGCTTTTGATTACCGAACATAACCTCCAGGTTTCCGATTTGTCTGCGAGCAATCCATGGGGCGTGCATTCCCCCACTTTTCAAGTTTCCCAATTCAGGGTTTTACAACATACGATAGATGACGCGGATGCCAGCATCAATCTATATTATCGAGCAGGTATAAATCATACCGATGTACACGATGTAGACAGTAGATGGCGCTGCTCCAGCTCCTCGCTCATTGGTGAATACCAAACCGTTTTGTTGAAACCCCTTGCTTCTACCTGGGATTTACGTAGGTATAAATTGTTGAACGCGAGGCCAGTGTTGCCAATTTAGTGCTTTTAGCACTAGATCTGGTGGATTTGCCAACACATTTCAGCTTAATTTTGCAAAGTTCAGCTGCAGCTGAATCGTGGTGCTTTTTACTTACAGATTAGTGCTTTTCTAGTGCTTTTGGAAAAGTAGCTTTGTTAATATAATAGACAAATAGCACGGGTACCTCTGTCGACATTATAGAAAACCCGATAGTTGACGCGATAGCTCGCCTCGGTCGGTGAGATGAATTCAGTAGAGTGTGACAGCGCGATGCACCAAATGCGTGTGAGAGTGCGATACACGTGTTAGCTATATTTATATAACAACGATCATAGTCGTTTTGGTATTCGATGGTTTGCATTCGACAAGTCGACAACAACAAGTTATACGCTGAACTGTCTCCGCTCCAGATTTGGCTTTACCGCTACTTTACTCAAGTAAGTACACAAGTGTATGATTTTTACGTTTGTATATTGACAATTGAAGCAATTTTCATGAATATTTTAGCATGCCAAAACCAACTTATGCTCAAAAGTATCGCGTCAGTTGGGAGCAAATTGATGTACTTAAGGGGTGGTTGGAAAATGTATCCACTGACGATACGATGGCATTTGCAATACTTGCAAAATGCCATCGTATCGTCAGTGGATACATTTTCCAACCACCCCTTAAGTACATCAATTTGCTCCCAACTGACGCGATACTTTTGAGCATAAGTTGGTTTTGGCATGCTAAAATATTCATGAAAATTGCTTCAATTGTCAATATACAAACGTAAAAATCATAGCCTAGGACAACGTAATAACTACTCAAAAGCAATTAAACAAAGCCAGAAGGAAAGTTTTGAGCACGTGGCGTCACTAGGACAAAAACCATACAATCACCCATACAATCACCCAATTAAGCCAAATAAAGACAAACAAAACCTAATAACCAGTAGGTATCCCGAGGAACTCCAGAGGTTCTCAAGTTCAGAGTGGGCCCCCTTCGCCCCTCCAGCTAGGGCTCCGCCCCCGCTGTGGCCCCCTCGCCACTCCACCTAGGGCTCCGCCCCAGGGCCCCCTCGTCAGAGCTTCCCAATTTTGAGGTTAGAACGCCCCTCGATGCATCTTTCAAATATTCCGCGCGCCACTTTATTGTTAAACTTTTTGTATTTGAAAAAGAAAAATCACTTAATCCTTCATTGAAAAAAAGTCTAATTCTTAAAGAAAATTATAAACATTAATTATTAGCTTAATCTAAAAAATAATCCAATAACTTTAGAATCTGGATATCAGAGAATTTTTTGCAAATTTTCAAGTAGTTACGTACGTAATTTGTTAAAAAAAATACAATAATCTAAGCTCAGTGACCGCGTCCTGGTCACAACTCATCCATATGGGGCCTGTACGTAGAGTTGTGAACGAAGAACGCGTAAATTAAAAAAAAAATATCTGTAATATTGTTACGTAGCTCGTGATAGGGATGGTCCAGGCCAGGGTGGATGAAAATAAAACTCACACTGGGGTTTTACATACTGTATAATGTGTACGAGACAGTCCAAGAAAACAGCTGAGAAGGCAGACAAAAATGCTGAATACAGACAAATAACAATCTTCTTTGATACTCCGCTATGCTTCTACTTATATCAATTGTCCAAATACTGACGTATTTGGACAATTGATATAATACACATACACATACTTAATTGAATTGTCTTAATTGTGTTACTGTTTGAACAATAAACTGATTATTATTATTATAGTTTTACAACATACGATAGATGACGCGGATGCCAGCATCAATCTATATTATCGAGCAGGTATAAATCATACCGATGTACACGATGTAGACAGTAGATGGCGCTGCTCCAGCTCCTCGCTCATTGGTGAATACCAAACCGTTTTGTTGAAACCCCTTGCTTCTACCTGGGATTTACGTAGGTATAAATTGTTGAACGCGAGGCCAGTGTTGCCAATTTAGTGCTTTTAGCACTAGATCTGGTGGATTTGCCAACACATTTCAGCTTAATTTTGCAAAGTTCAGCTGCAGCTGAATCGTGGTGCTTTTTACTTACAGATTAGTGCTTTTCTAGTGCTTTTGGAAAAGTAGCTTTGTTAATATAATAGACAAATAGCACGGGTACCTCTGTCGACATTATAGAAAACCCGATAGTTGACGCGATAGCTCGCCTCGGTCGGTGAGATGAATTCAGTAGAGTGTGACAGCGCGATGCACCAAATGCGTGTGAGAGTGCGATACACGTGTTAGCTATATTTATATAACAACGATCATAGTCGTTTTGGTATTCGATGGTTTGCATTCGACAAGTCGACAACAACAAGTTATACGCTGAACTGTCTCCGCTCCAGATTTGGCTTTACCGCTACTTTACTCAAGTAAGTACACAAGTGTATGATTTTTACGTTTGTATATTGACAATTGAAGCAATTTTCATGAATATTTTAGCATGCCAAAACCAACTTATGCTCAAAAGTATCGCGTCAGTTGGGAGCAAATTGATGTACTTAAGGGGTGGTTGGAAAATGTATCCACTGACGATACGATGGCATTTTGCAAGTATTGCAAATGTCAAATTGCAGCTAGGCTGAACGATTTAAAAAGGCATGCAACAACTAGCAAACATATTATGCATGCAGACCCATTCAAGAGTTCTACCCAGACCAAAATCTCTTTTCCTAAATTAAATAAGGTCACAGAAGTGCAACGGGTTGAAGGAACCCTCTGTATGTATGCTGCAGTGCACACTTCAATATTATCGATTGACCATTTGAGTAATGCTACAAATAAAAATTTTGGAGATTCTAAAGCAACTCCTATCAGGATGCATCGCAGTAAGTGCACAAATATTATTAACAATGTGTTAGGTCCGCACTTTCAAGAAAATTTAGTAAGCGATGTTGATGGTTGCTACAGCTGATTATAGACGAATCAACAGACTTATCCACATATAAAATGCTCGGTGTATGTATCAGATATTTTAGCAAATCTTTGACCACAGTTTTAACTACGTTCCTTAGTTTGGTTAAAATTGAAGATGGAACAGTCGATACAATAGTTACCGCTTTAGTAAATCTACTCAAACATAATAAAATAGAAATCAAAAATTTAGTTGGTTTGGGCACGGACAATGCATCTGTTATGGTAGGTCCAAATAATGGCGTTTATAAAAAACTCAAAGAAGATTATGATTTACCAAACTTGATGCTTGTAAGATGTGTCTGCCACTCACTCCAACTTGCCATATCAAAGGCTACAGAAGAGACCATTCCACGAAATATTGAGTTTATTATTAAAGAAACGTATAATTGGTTTGCCCATTCCACGAAACGACAAACACTTTATAGTCACCTATATCAAGCAATCAATAATGAAGTGCCCTTAAAAATGTTAAAAATGTCGGATACAAGATGGATCTCAATTGAGCCAGTAGTAAAAAGAATACTCCACCAGTGGCTTGAACTGAAGACACATTTTGATATAACTCGAATATCCGAAAATTGTTACACTGCTGAATTGTTATATTCTATGCTCAATGATGCCACTAACAAGGTAAATTGCATGTAACATTCTCTAGTATCTTGGAAGTTCATTATCAGTTTATCACTGTTCATACTTTTTAATTGATTGTGAAATTAATCCTACTTTATTAATTTCAAATTTGTGTCAATGTAAAAAAATTATAGTTTTATGTGTGCATGTTGTATTAAAAAGCTTAAATTATTGATAAAACAATCCATGTTATTTGCTATTACAGGTCTATTTAAGTTTTATGTATCCAGTTTTGGAAGAAGTGCAGAAAGTCAATAAGAACTTCCAGTCTGCAAGTGCTGATAGCACAAAACTTCAGGCTGATCTTATTAATTTAATAAAGAGCATCAGCAAGAAGGTCTTGAATCCAACTGCAAAGATCGATATATTAAGCGTAGACAACTTTGAATCATATTTAGACCCAAATCCCTACTTAGGATACAGCTTTGAGCAAAGTTGTGCAGAAAGTAATTTATCAGAAGATTCAAAAAAGATTCTGAAAAACCGTTGCAGAAGTTTTTTGATTAAATTATTAAGAGAATTAAAACAAAGATTACCTTCAAACATATCAATATTTCAACAAATGAAAATTATTTCAATTGATGAGTGTTTAAAAGTAACACCAAAATTGCCTATTACAGATCTTGCAAAGACATTTTACTCTGATCCGATGACAATAACAAGAATAGAAAACCAGTGGAGCCACTTATCGAACATTCGATGGTGCTGCACTACAAACACGCTGGAATTTTGGATAGAAGTCAAGAAATACAGAGATGCAGCCGGAAATGGCTCATTTGAAGAGTTATCAAATTTAGCGTTGAGGTTGCTATGCCTACCACATTCCAATGCGGATGTAGAACGACTTTTTAGTCACATGAATTTGGTCAAGAACAAATTAAGGAATACGATTGGTGTAAATACCGTAAACAATATTTTACGGTAAGTCTTAGATAATATTAGGTTGTGTTTAGGAAAAAGTTCCACTTTTAAAGAATATGTGCTTACTTTAAGGATACGATTCGGCCTCCGAAGGCATAATGTGTGCTGTGAGTCGTATACTATTCCTGATAAAGTTTTGATGTCGATTGGACATATGTCAACCTACCGAAATGAAGAAGAAGAAGTAGATGCTGATATTTTGGAAATAATATAACCACCGTTGATTGTCAACGAATATAGAGCCATGGGTTAGTTGCCAGCCATGGGTTAGTTGGGGCTTTGACATCCTGAGCGCAGGGTTTTGAGCAAGATTCATTCTCAAATTATACCCTTTTCGACTTATATATTATATATTTATGCTCGGACTCAGCCAGTTCGCACTGAGGGCGTGCATAAAAGTGTATAAGTCGAAAACGCTATGATTTGCGACTTAATCTTACTCTAAACCGTGCCCTCTGGATGTCACGGCCCCAACTAACCCATCGCTTACTATCTATATCCATTGACAATCAACGATATAAGCAATGTACAGTTTAGTAACTATTATGTATATGTAACTATTATATATATTTATATATGTATATTGTAACTATTTGTAACTATTATGTACACTATTGTATGATATATAATATATTTAGCTCAACTTGTTGGTCTCCATTTTTCATTAATTTATTATTTAAACCTGAGTTATTAAGCCTAATGATTTAACATGAAGATGTTTTAATTGGTTATATTATAGGTCGTGCTGAACGTACATTTTTATTTTATGGTTAAATTGGGTAGCAAAACACACTTTTTTAAAATTTAGTGCTTTTTTGTTGTTTTATTGCATAACCAACCAATGTTCAAAATCTAGTGCTTTCTGGTGCTTTTTAATAGCGCGATGTCAGCTTTTCTGGTGAGACCTCGCGCAACACTGCGCGAGGCATTCAAAACCACTTTGTTTTGAATTGTTTACAGGTGTTTCAGTTGTTTAGAGGTGTTTCGAGTTGTTTACAAGTGTTCCAAGTTGTTTACAAGTGTGTTTACACGTGTAGTTTGTTGAGTTGTGATCTTTTACGATTCAAGATGGGCTATTCTTGTTGTGTTCAGACCTGTGATTCGTATACAAAACAATTGCCAATGCATAGATTCCCTAAGGATAAAAGTGTAAGTACAATTTGCAGCAAATAATTTTTTCTAGAAAGCGTCGTTTAATTATGAGAAATTTGTAAAGATCTGGGACGGACATTTTCCATTTCTATGCTCTTGAAACCCCTAAAAATGGGGTTCACCCTGTTTTTCTACGATATTTCATTGTTATACGTTGTTGTGTAATGGTATACGGAAATTCTACAGGATTTTGCTCTTCCCAGTATCTTAATAATTATTAATGTGCAACTTACATGTAGCTACAATATTTGTTTTTATTTGCAGTTATGCTTGCTATGGTTGAAAGCTATTGACCGAGAAGATTTGTTGGAGGCCGAGTTGATAAACTACAGAGTATCTGACCGGCATTTTTCTGTGATGTGGAAGGTTCCTAACGCAAACAAAACCTGTCGGACAAATTTAAAATGGAATGCAATTCCAGACCAACACTTAAAAGGTATGTAACCAATAAAACCCATTTGTATAATGTGAAGTAAAATGTCTTCTTTTAAATTCTGTTATTGATTTTGTTGCTTTTTACTATTTGTTTCATAATGTACTTCTTGTTTGCACAGGTGACAAGGTGACAAGCTGAACTAACATTTTCCCATGCTCCAGCTGCTTCAGGACAATCCGAAGAGGACCAAGAAATGGCTGATGTGTCGACTGTGTTCAGTGAGTCTGATCGTGTAGAAGAAGGTAAGATTTATCTAAATTTTATGAAAATCAGAATAGTTTTACCGTATTTCCTGTTTGAAGACACAACATAGAGAAATTACATGTAAAATTTTTGATCTCTTATCGATTTTATTAAATAAAACTTGGATAAAATGTGTTCGGGATATTTTTATAAACCGGACATACGGTATTAATATATACTAAATTTATTTGAATCTAATCCTTTGATTGTAACAAGCATGATTTACTTCAAATATTCATGCATTTGTACTTGTAACAAGCTATTATATTTTTATTTCGTTTCCAGGTGTTACAATGTTTGAAGACCAAGAAATGACTGATGTACCAAGCTCATCCCATTCTTTGGAAGCTATGGAAGAAGGACCTATAATGAAGCCAAGAGTGCCCATCAAAACTGGTAAATATATTTTTGTCTAAGCAAATATGTTTTTTCATGTATGTTCACAAGATTTTGTGTTCATTTACTGTAACAACATTCTTCAGTTTAATTTAATTTGCATAGCTTTTCAATTTTGAATCACCCTGCATCGTAATATAATCAATAACATAAATAGTAAATATTACCATGGATAATTATGTTTCTAATGATTTTTTTTCTTTAGGTATTCGTAGGTTCCCTCGCCTATTGCAAAAGCTACCATCCAATCCCAGGGAATTATATGGAGTTGCAAGGGACTTAAAACGAACCAATCAACGTTTAAGAAGGCAGAATAGTAAAAACAAATTTGTTGTGACGAAATCCTACCGGTACAAAGTGACCAGAGATTATTTAAGGGCTACTTTAAATAAGACGTCATTTAATTTTGTTACGGAGCAATTGGAATTGCAACCGAAGAAGAGCCGTGGTAGACGTTATAGCGACGATGCCAAGATATATGCTTTGACTCTAATGAAGCAAAGTGCTCGTGGCTATAGGTTACTGCATAAAACATTTGCTTTGCCTAGCAGGAGAACTCTAATGAGGCTACTGCACAAGGTTCAATTTAAAGAGGGAATCAATCCACATATAATGCGCAGCCTTGCAGAGCAAGTCATCAACATGAATCCACTGGACCGTCACTGTGTTTTAATGTTTGATGAGATGAGCATCCAACCAGGGCTGTCTTACAACAAACAGGCAGATGTTATCGAAGGATTTCAGCATACCTCCAGCAAGATTGCCTTTGTTGACCATGTGATGGTTTTTATGATCATAGGCGTTCGTAGAAAGTGGAAGCAGCCAATCTCGTAGCACTTCTCTGAAAATGCCATGAATGCAGAAGATCTGTCTCCAATATAAAGGAAGTCATTCAAGCACTCTTTGACATTGGACTTGTAGTGGTTGCCACAGTGTGCGATCAGATGTCTGTTAATTCGAAGGCAATTCGAAACCTATATGAAGCCACCGATCGACTATACCAGAGGGCTGAAAAAGAGAACCGTAATTTTGGCTTTGAAGTAAGAGGGAAGGAAATAATTCATCTGTACGACCCTCCTCAGCTATTGAAAGGATTGCGAAATAATTTTTGTGACTACGATGCAGTGTTTATGTGGAAAGGCAAGAAAATGAAGGCATCGTGGAAAGATCTGCTAAAGATGTATGAAATTGATGAGGGTGACAAAAACACTAGGATGTTGAATAGGCTTCCTGATGCTCATGTTATAAAAGCAAAACTTAAGAAAATGAAGGTATCCTACGCAGCGCAGATTTTTTCCCACCGAGTATCATCCACTATACGGGGTTTGGCAAATAGAGGTTAGTAATCAATATTATTTATTTCTTACATTTCGGTTGATATTCTAATGTAGTCTAATCTAATCTGGGTTGCATTTATATTAGCATTATTAACTGTGGTTTAAATTTTTTCAGCTCCCGTATTAGTCCCACTTGGGGCTGCTGAAACAACAGAGTTTCTTATTTTTGGAGATCAGCTATTTGATTCGGTTAATGGCAGTACACCATATCCTCAAGATGGAAAAGACCTGCGGTGTGCCGTTCGAGATGGATCAGAACATCATGAGTTTTGGCAGGAAGCTGTTGGAGTCTTGCGATCTTGCAAATTTATTAAACCAAATGGGAGTCAGTTTGCGCCACCTACTGTCCCAAATTGGATTAAAACCATTGAAGGGATGAAATATTTATGGAGGAACCTACGAAGAAAAGGTTTCAAATATATAGCCACAAGAAATTTCAATCAAGATCCCCTGGAGAATTTCTTTGGGTGTGTGAGGTTGCAAGGGGCAAGAAATGTGAATCCCACCTCAAGCTCAATTATTAATAGTTTTAAAACACTAATAATAAATAACTTCAATGCACCCCATTCTCCAGGGGCAAACTGCCAAGAAGACGACTGCCAGGAAGCCTTAAGCCAACTCAAAGAATTTCTTACCAGTACATCACCTGACCCTGACATAACCAGCACATCACCTACACAAGAACCATCACAGCCACAACCATCACCACAGGAAAATATTGAAATACCCGAAATGAATCCTGAGGAAACAAATGACATCGCAATACTCACCAATTCATACATATCAGGTTTTATAGCTAAATATATATTTAAAATTTGTAAAAATTGTAATACTTGCACCAAACAATTAATTACTAATCAAAAGTTACCACATCATGATTTAATTAATATGCGAGCATACACTTCCCAATGTTTATTGCGACCAAACACAAATTTTTTAAAAATATTTCAAGATAGTATGCATGTTGTGGATGAATATGTTCCACATAATTTTATTAACCCGAATATAAAGATCAGAACAATTGATGAAATCAAAAAAAAAGTTTCTGTGCATGTTTCGTGTCCAGAACACAACTTGTTCGATACACACATGGGTAAAAAATGTGAACGATTAATTGCAGGGTAAGAGAACAAAACAAAATGACCCAGTAAAGAAAGCGGCTTTTATAAAACATTTAAAAACTAAATCTAAAAAAAAACGAATTAACGAATTAAAGCAGCTAGAATCTTAAATAAAACCATAATTTTAGATTACTTTTTCCCATCTTTTCTTTTTAATATAATATATTTTTATGTTGTATGTACATCTGTCTTATATATATATATATATATATAATGTTCCTAATAATGTCATTAATAATTCAGTTGTTGCTTCTGGGAGAGTGGCAGACCGGCTGGCGGCGGGAGATCAAAACCTCATTGTCAAGTACTTTAGTTTTCCCCATATAGAGGGCTTAACCGACAAAATAAAAAAGATATTTGATTCTCCTGTGGTCAAGTTAGGCTGCTACCAACCTATGTCTATGGGTCAAGTGTACACACAATTAAAATCAAAAACACCCCATCTTAAGAAAAGTAACGTAGTTTACGATGTGCAATGTAACGAGTGCCTTAAGCACTACATTGGCCAGACAAAACAATGGGTCTCCTGCAGATTGGATCAGCATCGCAACGACATACGTATAAACAGGGATGTCTGCGCTTTAGCGTCTCATACTTTACATGAGGGCCATGCGTTCGATTTTCAGGGAACTAAGATCTTGGCCGTCGAGAAGTGTCTCCACGGGAGAACGTTCCTTGAAATGTTTTACATCAGAGCTAGTGAACACACGGTGAACCACCGTACCGACGTAGCGGGTATTAGTAACGTATATGCCAATTTAATAGAGTTGTACAAAGACAAAACTAAACTTAACCTTCAAATTTCAAATAATTCGCGCCTCACGCAGTTACCTACATCAGTTTAAAATTTCAAATTTTCGCGCTTCACGCACTTACCGACTGTCATGTCCTTCGTTGCCGACCGCCTACTAGGTTAGAATCAAAATGGTGTACCCACATAAAACGTGGTTTTAGAATGTAGACATGTGTATTGTTAATTTTAATTGCTAACAAGTCAGTTTCTGTTCAATTGTTGTACTTTGACATGGTGATAGAGGTCGAATGTCGCCCTACAGCTTTATTGCACCATTGTTCTGCTATTAACGGATGTTTGAGGTTAAATGCAGTCTAGGCTTTGTTTTTGCTAGCTTCATAAGAAAACATGTAAGTGAGAGTACATTTTTAAGTATCTTTGTGTAATGATTGCTTTTGTAGAATCTTGTTCATGATTAAGGGATTACAATAAAACCCGAAACGTCGAAATGGATTAACTGTTTTTGTTTCACCGCTCTGACCCTTCCGGGATATAATTTGGTTCTTTTGTTCGCCAACAAGTGGTCAAATACTTCCGCCAGACGATATATATATATATATATATATATATATATATATATATATATATATATATATATATATATATATATATATATATTTGTATGTTAATAAATTAAGTTTATGTTATCGACACATGATTCTTATTTTACCAACAACCTATATAAATAAATGATAGGTATGTGGTGAAATAAAAAGATGTGCTCTTCGGTGTGATTAGTTATCGTGTCTAATGTGCATATGATACTGCTGATGCACTGTTTACCTCAAGACTTGATCTGTTCCTTGGGGAAACAGTACATCGTCGTTTTAGGCAGCTTCCTGTTAAGTGGTACCATATGCACCATGGACACGGAATTTAACCGAAAAGCGCACTTTTTATTTCGTCACCCTGTAAATTCCCTTCACGCCCCTCCCCCCTGTAAAAGCAGCAGACAAGAAATTTGAATTTTTAAGCGCGGTAAGTCAGCGCCATCTCTGGTCTGTTGTATACTATATTCTTCCATCTCTCTCTCTTCTATCTCACTCGCACAGAAGTCACGATCCAGAGCCGAGAGTGTCCAATCTATATATATATATACAGGGTGAGTCACTAGAGTCGCGGTGGTAGATATAGCAATTATCTATAGAGATGGAAAAAAATATTTAATACAAAAGTTGTTTGGCATATCATTTTCTACAACGTAAAATTATTTTCATTTATACTGGGTGTTGAATTTAGGCGTAGCAGAAAATAAATTAACTTTTTTTAATGGAATGCCCTGTATATTATAACATATTATGATTGCGAAGAAAATTGTCTTACTAATTGTATTAGGTGATATTGACGTAAAGCTAATAGTTTCTGCAATATTCAATTTTTTATTAAAAGAATGGCCTTTTCCGAAAACTACGTAATAGCGTCATTTTTGCAGATATTTTCTTACAACTTTGTCAGAAAATAACCAATACTAATAGGGAGGTGATAGTGCCCAAAGAAATTTGATGCGCTATACAGGGTGTTCCTAGCACCTAATCAATTTTGATATTTTTCAAATGGCTTTTTCTTGAGTTTTTTAAATGGAACGCCCTGTATATTATTTGCTGGTTGCATTTCCCATTAAGTTGCCTTTAATTTATATTAAGTGTGGCATATACATATTTGTACCCGTTTTCGTGATATTTGGAATTTAAAGAAAATGTGTAATAAAGTATACCAATACAGTGCTTTAATATTACACCCTGCATAACATGGTTCTTTTTTAATGATTTTTTTTTGTAAAGAGAACATAGAAAGGAAAAAAATACTTTTGTTGAATTAAAAAACTGACAGAATTGCTCAAAATAAATTGAAAAGTACATGGAATTACCATTTAGTTACTCAATATGAAAAATTAATATAATTTGAGACAACTAAAAATTAAATAAAAACAAATAATTAAGAGAAACCACAACTAACAACATTTATTAAACTATTTTTTAAACTTGATAAGCATTAACATAAAACTAGTAAAAAACTATAACAATTAAAGATAAAACAACAAGTATTTATTGATTTGGTAGGTGTTCAAAATGCCCTCCATTTTGTCTTCTACAAGCATTAATCCGATGGGTAAAAGATCTCGAAGTATTTCTTAACATCTCTCTCTTATTTTCTCTGATGTCAGCAAAAACATTTCTTATTCTAATCTTCATATCGTCTTGTGTGGTAGGTGGTGTCTGGTATACTAATTCCTTAACATGACCCCACAAAAAAAATCCAACTTATTTAGATCAGGAGATCTTGGCGGCCATAACGTAGGGCCTCCTCTTCCAATCCATTTGTTGGGGTATTGGTTGTTCAAAAATTGTCTTACGTTCAGACTAAAGTGGGATGGGGCTCCGTCGTGATGGAAAATTAAGTTTTGGCGAATATTAAGCGGCAAATCATCTAAATATTCATGTAGATGGTTGTTAAGAAAATGTAAGTACCTTTGACCATTTACGGAACCCTCAAAAAAGTAAGGCCCTAGCAAATTGGTACCTACTATTCCACCCCATACATTGAGTGACCATCTATGTTGATGGTCCAAAGGCCTGATAACGCGAGGATTTTCTGTTGCATAAAAATGGAAGTTATGTTGGTTAACATACGCATTTTTATGAAACGTAGCTTCATCAGTAAAAAGAACAAAGTCAAAAAAATTTGCTTGTTGTTGAATTTTAGCAGCTGCCCAATTACAAAAATTTAATCTCTTTTCTAAATCGTTTTCGCTCAATTCCTGTACATGTTGCACATGATATGGATGATACTTGTGTCGCCGTATTATTCTGGACACAGATGATTGGGTTATTCCTTGATTTCTTATTTGTCTAGTGCTTGAGTATGGATTTTCTACCACACTAGCAACTACCAGAAATTCATTCTCTTCACGTGTCGCCGCTTTTGTTCTTTTTCTTTTTTTGTAAGTAATAGTACCTGTTGATTCAAAACGTTCCCGAACTCTATTAATTGTTCTTGCATCGGGATGCCGTCTTTCGGGATATCGCTGAGCGTAAATTCTTGAGGCCAGTAGAGCGTTTTTGCCGGCTTCTCCATAGATATAAATAATATTTATCAGTTCCTCTTTAGTATAATTAAAATTCATCGTTAACAGAGATTACAAATGTTGGTTAGCTATATTAAGTCTGTTGACAGCAATAACTACACGACTGTTATTTGTTTTTGTTTCCATGACAACGAGGTTAAGTAAATCTAAGCTAACTTAAAATATTAGCGTAACTCTGCTATTTAAATGTATCTTTATAAAAAATAGCATTTTTAACTTTACCAACATTTATAATTTATTTATATTATAACAAAATACATGAAAAAAACTAACTCAATTATACAGGGTGTAATATTAAAGCACTGTATTGGTATACTTTATTACACATTTTCTTTAAATTCCAAATATCACGAAAACGGGTACAAATATGTATATGCCACACTTAATATAAATTAAAGGCAACTTAATGGGAAATGCAACCAGCAAATAATATACAGGGCGTTCCATTTAAAAAACTCAAGAAAAAGCCATTTGAAAAATATCAAAATTGATTAGGTGCTAGGAACACCCTGTATAGCGCATCAAATTTCTTTGGGCACTATCACCTCCCTATTAGTATTGGTTATTTTCTGACAAAGTTGTAAGAAAATATCTGCAAAAATGACGCTATTACGTAGTTTTCGGAAAAGGCCTGCAACGGCCATTTTTTTAATAAAAAATTGAATATTGCAGAAACTATTAGCTTTACGTCAATATCACCTGATACAATTAGTAAGACAATTTTCTTCGCAATCATAATATGTTATAATATACAGGGCATTCCATTTAAAAAAGTTAATTTATTTTCTGCTACGCCTAAATGCAACACCCAGTATAAATGAAAATAATTTTACGTTGTAGAAAATGATATGCCAAACAACTTTTGTATTAAATATTTTTTTCCATCTCTAAAGATAATTGCTATATCTACCACCGCGACTCTAGTGACTCACCCTGTATATATATATATATATATATATATATATATATATATATATATATATATATATATATATATATATCTTATCTATGGAGCAATCGGTAATTAAGATCCTTAGTATATCGTAGTGCTGCGTACTCCAATTAATGTTGCTTTGTTTGTTAGTATTGATTTTTGCCATCGTTAAAGTACAAGTCATTGGTACTTGTATTAGTTTATCGTGTAATTAGTTCGGTTTTATTGTTTTGTCAACGTCAAGTGCTATTGTAATTAAGTTAGATCAGTTTAACCATCAGTTAGTGCGCTTAGTTTGTTATTTAGTTTGAGGTTGGTTATTTTTGGGGAGTTTATTTTATTTACCGTTGTGCTTCAAGTCGGTTAACGCTATTTAACAACAATTGCGGACACGTTTCGTAAGTGTATTGGCCAGTCTGCTGCGGGACGTCGCGCTTATTCCGTCATTACGCAACAACAGCGTTAAGCGTTAACGCTTGAAAGGGTGACTTACTCTCTTATTAGATACCTTATAAGTCAAGGATTAGGAACAGCGTAGATGCTTACGGTTTGAATTAATTGCAGCGGTGATTGATTAATTAAGTCTAATTGCTTAATTAGCTTTTCTTGTGTTTTCCCTTGCTTTAGTGATAACGATTAATTAATTAAATTCATTAGTTTTCTTTTTCTTATTTTATTGCTGCGCTGCGCCTAGCTTTGTGACTTTAACCATGCGCCTTGGTCATTTTGATGGAATTGTATGACCTTTGCCTAGTTTAATTATTGCTGCGCTTTGGTACTATGGACTTGTGTTTTGACATTGATGTTGTATGTTGGCTGGTACTTATTTTTGTGCAATTATTTGGGAATTAAGTACGAGTGTTGGAATTTAGTTGTGTACTATCACCAATAGAGCAATTGTGGGTACAGATACAAATTAAAAAAAAATCACAGTAGCGGTAGGTGTCATTTACCGTCCGCCATCGGCAGGTTTAGTTTCACTACAACAGCTGGAGGCTACCTTCAATGATGTTTACATGCAAACTCAGAATATCCTAGTCATGGGTGACTTTAATATCGACATGTTGTCTCCCTCGACTTTGAGGCAAGCATTAAGAGCAATTCTGAACGATTACTCGCTGTCCCAGGTGATATCAGACCCGACCCGGATTACTGCTAACACTGAATCTTTAATTGATCTAATTCTTATCAGCAACAATTTTCTGAACGTAGATGGGGACGTGATTGAATGTGATTTTTCCGATCATCATGCAGTCGCTTGCAGCGTGCCTCTGAGCACTCGCTCTACTGATCCGACATCTGTGGAACTTCGCCATTTCAGAGACTTTGATTTGTATGCTTTCCTCCAAGATGCGTCATTGATCCCAGGGGATGTCATGTACCAGCTCTCAGTTCTAGATGACAAGTTGCAGTTCTTCAATGGGGCATTACTCGAACTATTCGACATACATGCGCAAAAACGAGTGATTCAACTGCATCGTAGGCGCAGCCAACCATGGTTTACTGACACACTCAGGCAAATGAGGAACCTCAAAAAGGAAGTTTGGCGGAGGTACAAGCGCAGTAAATCTCCAAATCACCGAAAATATTTCTGCGATCTAAGAAATTACTTCAACAATGCTGTAATTCAAGAGAAGAGAGCATATTTCCTATCTCGTACACACGTGGTCTCAAAGACCATAAATTACTGTGGCAACATCTTAGATCGTGGGGTGTGGGTGGTGATAACCAAAATAATCGTGTGCCGATAGACTTGTGTGATGCTGACGCTTTCAGTGACTATTTTATTACCAGTATACCGGGACTACCTTGTAACTCGGACTATGTGGACACTTTTCGCGGCGCTGCACACCCGCGAGGGGGGTTGTTTTCATACAACCCGGTAGAAGTGGACCGCGTTAAAGAACTTATTTTTAAACAAAAATCGCCGTCTTGTGGTGCGGATAGTATTTCATCAAAAATTCGAGCAAGGATATTTTTCAATATCCTGGAGAGAAGCAGTGGTGAGACCGATCCCTAAGACCACCAATCCTGTGACCTATGCTGACTTTCGACCTATAAGTCTTTTGTGTACTACATCAAAGATTGCTGAATCCATTTTACATAGCCAAATGATAGAATATCTCGAGGACCAGAACATATTACCGCCAATCCAGTCCGGTTTCCGCGGGGGTCACAGCACCAGTACTGCTTTATTACAAGTGTTGGATGACATTGTGACTTCGCATCGCAATCACTCCACTACCGCACTCGTCCTCTTGGATATGTCGAAGGCTTTTGACAGCGTAAACTTTGAGTGCATCCTGGCAAAGCTGAAGTATTACGGAATTCGAGATGAGATGCTGAACTGGTTTGGACACTACCTCTCTGGTCGAACTTTTAGAACAAAAGTCGACGTTGTCGGTTGCTCGAGGTTAGTCAATGTGAGTCAATGTGTTCCCCAGGGATCAGTGCTCGGTCCCCTCCTGTTCAATGTCGTCACGTCTGATCTTCCGGAGAAACTATCAAATTGCACCTGCCATATGTACGCGGATGATCTGCAGATCTACACATCAATTTACGATGATGATATCGAAGAAGGGATAACAACCACAAATCAAGATCTGACCCGAATTTTCAATTGGGCAAGCAGCAACTCACTTCAATTAAACCCAGTCAAGTTGTCTTAGTTGGGGAACCGGATAGTGCGATGCGCGTTCGTGACTCGGTGTCCAAGATCAGTCTAAATGGCACCGCGTTGCCGTTAGTAGAGACAGCAAGAAATCTCGGTGTAATTATGGACTCCAACCTATCCTTCGAGGATCACGTTAACAAGCTTTGTCAACGGTCCTACGCCAAACTGAAGCTTTTATATCAATTTAAAAATTTATTGCCAACAGATATAAAACTTCTAATTTCAGATTCCCTAATATTGTCGGCTGTGAGCTATGCCGATGTTGCCTATGGCCCCTTCATTACAGTCAGCTAAGCGGCGTCTACAGAGTATCCAGTATAGCTGCCTGGCATACGCAACTGGTTGTCCTAGACGTCAACATATGTCCGAGGTCCTTCGGGGAGCTGGATGGCTGAGAATGGAGGAGCGTCGTTTCATTCATTATGTGGGTGTGGTCAGAGCAGCAGTTGTCGATTGACAACCTTCTTACTTAGCGCAGAAGATTCAGCTTCGAGAGGGGGCTCACGGAAGAAACCTTCGACATGTTTCAACCACCGCATCTATCCCGCAACATAGAACGGCATTGTTCAGAAAATCCTTCAGCTATCTTGCTTCCCATATAATAAACACTGTGGTGAACAATGTTGGTTTTAAAAGCAGGCAGACTGTTTCTAGATTCTTAAAACAATCGCTTATTAATGGAGACCTTCAACATGAGAATCTCTACTAATTCCTAAAATTTATGAAATTTTCTAAATTTTTCAATTCAGAGTAATGGTTATATTTTAAATCACAATATGTGTTATATATATATATACCTTTTGTAATTTTTATTTATTGCAATAAAGAACATTATTATTATTATTAGTGGATAATAAACATCTTATAATCCAAGCTGTTGTCGTTTTACTGTCGATCGTCCTTTCCTTATTCCATCTACCGTCCCAATTCGGTTTTGTCCATTTACAGTGCATATTGGGTGGCGCCCGTTACATCGTTGTAAGTTAGGAGACCGATTGACCCCCCCCCCCCCTACTGTCTGCAGAGCTAGTCGAGGAAGCACTTGGACTTGGACTGGTGGTATCGGGCTTTGGTATTTGTCATCAAGAAACGCGGTTTCAAACAAGTTAATCTAAATACAGTTTGTTTATTTGAAACTCAGTGGTAATTTTATTTAGCAAATTGTGCGACGTCCTCAAATAGTAAAAACAATATACAACAATTCATTATAGGAAATCCTAACATAATTATTAAGACCGACCACAAGCATCTAGTAATTATTTTCAAAAAAACCTTTACTTAGAACACCAAAAAGATTACAACGGATGCTCATGATATTGCAAAGGTACAATCCTAAAATACATTTACGTAAGTGGAAAAGATAATATCGTGGCAGATGATTTACCAAGAGCCCCTCTTACCGAATATGAATCTAAAAAGGAAGACCTTAACCCGGAAGCAATTTATTTTCTAAAAGACTTTAATATTTACACCTCATGCAAGACGGCAGAAGACAAATTCTATAAGAGTCTGGAAACTATAGACATAGAAAAAGAAGTGAAGATCGCAGAAGATAGACTCGAAGAAACACGAAAGACGATTTGAAATGATATGTGCTTACGAAAACTAAAATATTACATTTTAAACGAACTGCCAAAAAGTATAGGTTAATTACCATATGAAATCAAACGATTTAACCAATATAGACATGAATTAAATATAGAGAATGACATTATTTACAGAAACGATAGTGTTAATCCCATATCAACTAAGAAAAAAATTATTGGTATCCATATGAGTCATAGCGGCATTGAAACACTTTAAAGTTAGCCCGAAATAATGTGCTTTGGCCGGGAACAGCGGCGGCGCGCCGCTGATCAGTCACCGTACAAGTCAAACTCACTCAATGGACTCGAAGGAAGTACCCTGGTTATTCGAGGAAAAACATTTTTCCGACACAAAGATACCAAATGCTTGATATTTTTCTGATAATCGTAGCGTGAAAATGACGTTTAAGGGCATTTCCTTCGAGTAGTCCATTGAGTGACTTTAACTTGTACGCTGACTTTGATCATTAGTTCAATATTTTTTTAATATTTCCTTGCTTCTAACAACATTTGTATGCCACGAATTTCAACAAAATATCAAGTATTTGGTATCATAGTAATCGGAAAGATGTTTTCTATCGAATAATCAGGGTGTGGCCATTGGGCACCCGTGAAAAAATTACTCACTGGCCAAAAAACAATTAAACCACGCTAGAGGGCGCCGGTAATGTAATGTCGGCCAAAATCGATTAAGTTAGTGTTTATTTGACAATTTTCGACTATTTTCACCAATTCATAGCCACCTAGATTAATGCACAAAAAAGTTATTTTTGCGTTACCTTGGTGATAAAAATTGACAATCGATATGTTTTTGTGTTCAGAATGTCATCCTGATTGAAAATATCACAGACAGAACATAGGGTGCCATTTAAAATTTCAATGATGACGTCATTTCCGGAAAACCCAGAAGTCATATAAACCTCAAGAGTATCCCAAAGAATGGAATTTGTTGTCTATTAACACTTTCCCAAACTTCATTCGTCCAGCTTTATAAACAAAAAAAATAAAAAGGAGTACCTACGGCGTGGGTCACCCGGAATAGAAATGTGGATGTACACAGGATGGCCAGACAATACACGATTAAGCAAGGCATTAAACATCTCCAATAATCAACAAGCATAAAACAAAACCCGAGCGGCTAAACAGAATGCTATCGCAATGGCTTCAAATACAATTTTAGTAGCAACAATGGATATGCAAAGCGTGCTGCTGTGTCCAAAACTGTTAGTTTCATCTCTATACTTAGTACATAATTTTTCTATTTATGTTTTAAATAACAAACATATGTCCATCTGTATGTATGGCATGAGGCTGATGGTGGAGTAACCTAAACTGAAATAGCTCCCTGCATTATCAAATTTGTAGAGGATCATGCTATTTATAATAAAATCATTTTGATATCTGATGGGTGCCCATATCAAAATAAAAATCGTGTACTTACCAGTGCACTCTCAAGAGTAACTGAAAAACTCGACATAGATATTGAGCAATTAATTTTAGAAAACGGGCATACAATGACGGAGGTAGACAGCGTTCACGCCACTTTAGAAAATTGCTGTGACCCTCCAATCTTCACACCAAATGACTATGCAAGTCGAATGGCCTTAGCCCAAAAACAAAAACAACCTTACATAATTCATCATTTAGATTACACATTTTTTAAAGATTACGGCCTTTCATAGAATTTCTCTTCCATTAGACCGGGGAAAAAACGGGAGACCCCACTGTTGTAGACATTAGGGCAATTTTGTATACAAATGGTGAAGTCTTTTACAAATTGCGACATATCAGAGTGGAGTATACTTCCTCAAAGACGTACTCATCAAGAAGAGTTTCCAAAGGATTTGTACAACGTTATTATTAACATTAATAATAAAAATAATAATTAACATTATTTTTCAAAGTTTGTTTAATATAGATGAGTTTCTGATTTGCTGGCTGTTCTCCAATTAAAGTGTGCCTCTGCTCTCCGGTTGAGTGTGGTTTGTTTCTGTGCAACTGTGTCTTGGACAGTATATCATTGTTCTACTTCAAATCTAACCTACAACAGGATCAGCCACATGGTCTACAAACCCCATCATTTTCTGTCCTTATACATTCCTATTATCAATCACGATGTCTACATGCGCCCCCTGCAGCTTGACCTTCAGCGGTTCACCAACTATAGCCGTTTGCAATGTTTGTAATAACACTTTTCATGCCACCGTTAGCTGGTGTGACTGCCTGGGAAATCAAAGCTCTTCAGTTAAAGCAGTCAAAGCCTGTTAGGGTGTACAAGTGTCGGGACAAGTGTCAAGTGCTGGTGGTAAAATCTCATCTCTGCATGAAACGGTCCTGGTGTTCAAGGAGAGTGTCGAGCTGTTCATGTCCACCACGAGCAATGCAATCGAGTCTTTGCGGAGGGATCTCCTTGAGGTCCAGCAGCAGATCACTGATCTCCAGGCGAATACGATTCCTCACCTCGCAAGTGACGTATCCTCTTTTAAAGTGTTTGTTGAGTCTCGCCTCTTGGATACCGATAATCGTGTGGCAGAGTGCGCTGAACAGTTGAAGTTGTTATCGGGGAGTCAGGTGAGCTCGGATCTGGGGTCTGTTGCCTCACCAAATATGGATGCTGAGTCTGTAATCCGTGAGCTTGCCGATAGACAACGGAGAGAGATGAATGTCCTTATCTACAATGTTCCTGATTCTGTCGACCCACTAGGTGACGACAGGAGAGTGAGTGAGTGCTTCGGTCCCCAGGCGATAGTGTGCGGTAGTGTCAAGCGCCTTGGAAAAGTTGTTCCCGGTAAAATCAGGCCGATACTTGTTCAAATGAAAAACCGCGATGATGCTGTGAACGTTTTAAAGAATTGGAAGTCTCTTCCTTCTGAGTTTCAGTTCTCTCCTGATCACACCATTCATCAGCGTAATCTGTATAATAAGTTGAGAGTAGAGGTTACGGAGCACAAATCAAAGCATCCTGAGGATCCGAAGCCCGTAAAATTTCTTAGCGGCACCCTTAGTGTCATTCCTAAATCCAGGGCCCGTTAACCAAAAAATGGAAAGTTCCGAATTAAATCGGAGTAAGCTTATATTTTTTTTATCTAAATGTGAACGGTCTTTGTACCAAGTTGGACCATGTCAGAAACAATCTTAAACTGTTGAGTTCTACTCCCGATATCATCCTGCTGACTGAAACTTATTTGCATCCTAACATACTGGACTCCGAACTTGAATTCAGTGGTTACAATGTTTTCCGCACTGATCGGGAGAATGTTCTGAATAGGTGTTGCTATGGGGGAGGCGTTCTTATTGCTATTAGAAGCTCCATGTCTGTCAAATCTTGTGAAACGGCTTTCAAAAACTTGGAGCAGGTCTTCATATCTGTCTCTCTTGTGACCTCTAAGTTGTTGATTGGTGTATCCTTTTTCCTCGTCGTTTAAGCACCGAAACTTTCTTAACTCACAGCCAGGAGATCGATCACCTGCTACAGAGTTATACCGATTACAACATTGTGTTGTTTTGGAGATTACAACCTTCCTACAACAGATCGACTTATCGGCATAAACGCTAAGACCACTTGCGACTCCTACTCTCTCCACGGCCTGCATCAGTTTCTTCCTACAAATGAGGGTTTGTGCCTGCGTTTTTGCGAGTGATTTTTTTTTAGTTTTGTTATGGCTTGTTCAGTTTATAACTTTACTGTATTGAATTTATTTTTGTTTTCTTTTATATTTCCTTTCAATTGCGCCCATAAGATTTTTGTACAATATATTGTAACACAAGGCATTTTGCCGTTTAAGTTTTAAATAAATATATAAATAAATAAAAAAGGCACCGAAAATAGAAAAATCCATATATCACCACCTACAAATGCTTAAGCCATTCATGCATAAGGACTCTCATATCTTCTATGATAATGTAGCGGAGTTGATCTCATCCATGATGATTCTTTTGATTACCATAGTAATTACTGTTGTTTTTCGTTAGAGATTGTATTGTCAGTTTTGTCGTTCGACGTTGAAGTCGCTCGTGCCAATAAAATACTCAAGTTACGTGTCTTATTCACACCTCTCGAACCCAGGAACATTACAATTGGTGTCAGGTGTGGGGTGTGAATAATTGTATAATAAAAATGGCTTCCAAGAAGTTGCTGAAGGATTTGAAAGTGTCGGAATTAAAGAAGGAATTAGAGGAGAGAGAATGCGATTATTCTGGACGGAAATCAGCATTGCAAGAAAAGCTTCAGGAAGCGTTGAAAGCTGAAGGAGAAGATCCAGATACATTCTTGTTCGATGGAGAGTGCGATATCAATGCACTTTTGGTTGAAAATTCTAGCAAGTTCGAAAATCTAGAAAAGGTGATGATAGAAAATTCTAGTAATCTCGAAAAGAAGTTCTTGGAGAATTCGAGTAACATCGAAAAGAGAATTCTTGAACACTGTTGTGCATTGGAACAAAAGTTTCAGGGAAATTCTACTGAACTTGAAAGGAAGTTAACAGAGGTAACAGTTGAATTAGAAGTCGTGAAAGAAAATATCCGAAGGAAAATTAAGGAGTTAGAAGACAAAGTTGCAACTTCTGGAAATCAGAGCGAAAAAATTAATCACAGCCCGTCAACCCATGCCCCGGGAGTCCGCCTGAAACCACCCCAGTTTGATGGAAAGTCATCATGGAGCACCTATCTTCGACAATTCGAAGCTGCTGCAAAGTCAAACGGTTGGTCCCTTGGTGAGAAAGCAACTTCGTTGACTCTTTCTTTGCGTGGAGATGCTGCTGAAGTCCTAGAGAAATTGTCTCCTGAAGAGCTAAATGATTTAGACGTTTTAATAAAACATTTGGAATGAGATATGGTCAGACACATCTGCAGCACGTCTACCGCTCCCAGTTGAGGAATCGCCGCCAGAAGCCAAACGAATCGTTGCAGGAATTTGAAGCAGATATATTCCGATTGGCCCGATTGGCCTATTTCGACAAGAATGGGGAAATGCTTGAACAAATCACCATAGATCATTTCCTGGATGGACTCCTTGACAGAGATACAAAGGAGAGAGTCTTACTTGCTCGTCCAAGAACTCTGGCTGATGCACTAGCCCATACTCTGGAGATAGAAGCAGTTAAGTACGGGAGAAAAAGCCAAAGCAGTATTAGAAAATTAGAAGAGGAGGACGAAGAAGATAGGATTCGGCGCGTCATGGAAGAGGTGTTGGAGTCCAAGAAGAAAGTGATCCGATGTTGGAATTGTGGGAAGTTGGGTCATGTGCGCAGCCGGTGTAGACAAAATAGTGGTGAGATGTCGAAATCGCCGACGTCGGAAAACTGAAGCGGGTCGAAAGAAAGGGGCAAAACTCGACCTGCAACCAACATGCCCCAGAAGAAACCGCTCAAATTGCTTCTTTAGAACATCAATCTAACAGCGTGTTTATAAATGGATTGGTTGATGGAAAACCTCGGACCTTGCTATTGGATACAGGTGCGACAAAAACGATTATTAAGCCCAACATCGTACAAAAGTCGACTAAGATCAACCCTTCGAAATGGACGCTGCGCACTGCGACCGGAGAACGTGCAACGATTTGCGGGGAAGTAAAAATTGAGATTGTCATCGGAAATACATTGATCCAACATCTTGCGCTGATTGCCGACATCGAAGATGAAGTAATACTTGGAATGGACATCATGAATTCCAAGGGATTCGAACTGAACTTCAAACGCGGAGTATTGAAAATTAATGGAGAAGAAGTAATCTTGCAGAAAAGGAAAGACGAAACTCTTCGTGTACTTCTCGCTGTAGATACTCCATTGCCAAAGCGAGGTGAAGTTATATTGGATGGCTGTTTAGATGCGACAGCTGGCGATGGAAGCGTCATGATGTTTGAACCCAGGGCTCATGATAGTGACATCGGAAAAGGAATAGCAGTAGGAAAATCTCTGGTGCAAACCGGCTGTACGATACCTGTTAGAGTAATGAACACAAATCACTACTCATTGACTCTGAAAAAGGGAACTATGTTGGGTTACTGCACATCCGTCTCCTCCATCGTTAGGAATGTGAAGACAATGCACAAGCCTACCCAGAAAATTCCGGAGAAACTACTGGACTTGGTCACAAGATCATCTGTTGGATTTAAAGTGGACCAACGCATGACGTTAAGTAGTCTGATCGAGAGGTATCAAGACGTTTTTGACACAGGTGAGAAAGGGAGAACCAACGTTGTTCAGCATAAGATTAATACGGAGAATGCACGGCCCATTCGTCAGACGGCAAGAAGATTACCACTTAAAAAAAAAGAAGAAGCCGAGAGAATCATCCAAGAAATGGAAAAAGATGGGGTGATTGAGCCTTCCAACAGTCCGTGGACATCACCAGTCGTTCTAGTTAAGAAAAAGGATGGCTCGACTCGATTCTGTGTGGACTACCGTCAACTGAACAATGTAACAAAGAAAGACAGCTTTCCTTTACCTAGAATTGATGACACGTTGGATACCCTCGCTGGGTCTAAGATCTTCTCGACATTGGACTTAAAGAGCGGGTATTGGCAGGTGGAGATGGCGTCCGAAGACCGTGAGAAGACAGCGTTCTCTCTGGGTACGGGACTGTGGCAATTCAAGGTCATGCCGTTCGGTTTATGCAATGCTCCAGCGACATTTGAACGACTGATGGAAACAGTTTTAAGAGGTCTGTCCTGGAAAACGTGTTTGGTGTACCTGGATGACATCATAGTGGTAGGGAAATCATTCGAGGATCACATTAAAAATCTGGAAGAAGTGTTTCAGAGACTACGAAGATCTGAACTAAAACTGAATCTGAAGAAGTGCCACCTCTTCCAGAAGGAGGTACAGTATCTGGGACACATTGTTTCCTGCCAAGGTGTCGCAGTAGACACGGAGAAGATAAGAGCCGTGCAAGAGTGGCCAGTACCTAGGAATAAGCATGAGCTACGAAGCTTTCTCGGTTTGTGCACGTACTTTCGGCGATATGTGCCAGGATTCGCCAACATCGCCAAGCCTTTGACAAAACTAACAGAAGGAGACCGGCGATATCAGTGGGACGAGGATTGTCAGAATTCATTCGAGCGTCTGAAGGGCCTATTAACCAGCGCGCCAATCCTGAGTTTTCCGCTGCTAAATGGAAAATTTATATTGGACACAGATGCAAGAAATGTAAGCCTAGGAGCAGTCTTGTCTCAAATTCAAGTTGGCCAAGAAAAAGTCATTGCGTATTTTAGCAAGACTCTATCGAAGTCTGAACGAAACTATTGCGTGACCAGGAGAGAACTATTAGCAGTCGTGAAATCTGTCGAACACTTCTACAAATACCTTTATGGTAGAAAATTTTTAGTAAGGACCGACCATGCGGCTTTAAAATGGCTTCTGCAATTCAAGAATCCTGAGGGACAAGTGGCAAGATGGATTGAGAGACTCCAAGAATTCGACTTCGATATTGAACATCGAGCAGGCAGTGTTCACCGCAATGCTGATGCCTTGTCGAGGAGACCGTGCCCTGAGGACTGCAGACATTGCCAACGAACAGAGACAAAGGACGCTCAAGTACACAGAACAACCATCATCAACGACCACTGGCAATCTAAACAGGTCAAGACAGATCAAAGAAATGATGCCGTCTTGAAGGTTATAATGGATTGGAAGAAAGGAAAAAATCGCAGACCTACTTGGGGTGAAGTTGCCAGACATTCACCAGATGTGAAAACATACTGGGCTCAGTGGGCTTCTCTGGTACTAAATGATGGACTTCTACAGCGACAAATCGAAGGCTCTGATGGTGGAGACATACAGACACAGATTATAGTACCTCGATGTAGGGTGCCGGAAGTGCTAAGAGAGATCCACAGTGGGAGCTCCGGAGGTCACCTTGGAGTAACGAAAACCCTTAACAAGCTGAGAATCCGATTTTACTGGGTAAACTGTAAAGAGGACGTGAAGGATTGGTGTAGAAGATGCGTCGTCTGCGCGGCGAGCAACGGACCGCAGAAACGTGGAAAAGCGCCAATGAAACAATACAACGTCGGCAGTCCATTTGAAAGAATCGCAATTGATGTCGCCGCCCATTTCCTGAAACTGATGATGGTAACAAATACATCATCGTGGTAATGGACTATTTCAGCAAATGGGCGGAAGCATATGCCTTACCGAATCAGGAAGCCGCAACAGTAGCTGATGCTCTGGTGAAGGACTGGATCTGCAGATTTGGTGTACCAATGGAGTTGCATTCGGACCAAGGTAGAAACTTTGAGTCAACCTTATTCCAGAAGATCTGTACGATTTTGAACATCAAGAAGACAAGGACAACTGCACCCCATCCTCAGTCTGACGGAATGGTAGAGCGGATGAATAGAACAATCAATAGACAATAATTGGCAAAGGTAGTCTCTGACCGTCAACGGGACTGGGATAAATTTTTGCACTTGTTCTTGATGGCCTACCGATCTGCAGTCCACGAATCAACCGGACAGACTCCGTCTAGCATCGTTATGGGTCGCGAGATGCGTCTACCCTGTGATCTCATGTTTGGATGCCCGCCAGGAGTTGATATCGCTGGAGAAGACTATGTTAGCAAATTACGTCAAAGAATGATATCCACGAACGAGTGCGTCTGAACATACAGAATGCCTGTGACAAGATGAAGCAGACGTACGACATCAAAGCTAGCGATGGTGGATACAAAGCAGGGGACCTGGTTTGGTTGTATAACCCGCGGAGACGACGTGGTTTTTCATTAAAATTACAAAATTCTTGGGAAGGTCCATATACCATCCTGACTCAAATTAATGACGTCGTTTATCGGATCCAGAAATCACCAAGAGGGAAGCCAAGAGTAGTTCACTTCAACCGTCTAGCACCGTATGTTGGAGATAAACAGGATGCTGCCATTAGAGGTCTGCAACCGTCTACTGGCGAGATGTCCTTCGAAGACAGGTCATTCTGTTGGTTTCGTCGCAGGGACCCCAGAGTTCATTTCGGGACGAAACGACTTTAAGGAGGGGGCAATGTAGCGGAGTTGATCTCATCCATGATGATTCTTTTGATTACCATAGTAATTACTGTTGTTTTTCGTTAGAGATTGTATTGTCAGTTTTGTCGTTCGTCGTTGAAGTCGCGCGTGCCAATAAAATACTCAAGTTACGTGTCTTATTCACACCTCTCGAACCCAGGAACATTACAATAATATAGATTTTAACTATGTAAAACTTAAATAAATCTAAGAATGTTATTGTGACCTTGTTTACTTGCTTTAATGATGAATAACTATGTGTACTCTGAGGCGTAACTAAGTTCAGCTATGTGCATTTGAATGTCGTTTTTGACAAATAATAATTATTTGTGCGTTTATATACATGTAAAACTGTTGAAAATATTTGAGACGGCCTATTTTAGATTTTATAAAAACACAACAACAGTAGAACTCCAATTATCCGGATTAATTGGGACCAGACCCGATCCGGATACTCAAAAATCCGGATAACTGGATTTTTCATTGTGAGACAATCTTTGCTCTTATACCCAGGTGAAGTAAGTTTTTCTTTTAACCAGTGGTCTTCTAGGCAGGGTTTTCCAGTACAAACCAGGTTCATCCGCATTGTAGATAAAATCTTTATCTAATTGTCCTGAAAACTTTGTTGTAAATACTGAAACTAACGTATCTGCGGAATGCTTGCCGGAAGACATTTTTTTGCCGTGAATTTCGAGTTCACAAATACCATGCCTTTCTTTAAATTTTCTAAGCCAGCCTTATATTGCCTGAAATTACAAATCGCCTCCTATTTTTTTTTATTAAACAGTAATGCCTTTTCTGAAACTACGGTTATCATCGAGAACGGTTTTGTACTAACCAAATGTAAACCGCATGCTCAACTTTTCATTTACAGGCCATTTCATAGATTTTCTAAATGAATTTCCATCTTCATTCTCAATTTTGAAATACATTTTTAACGAAACAGCCTTTTCTTTTATGTTTAAAATCGTTAAAACTCCGACACCATACTCATCGGCAAACTTTTTCGCGCATTCACCTTTTGCTAGACCATCAACGATTATCATTTTCTCCTTTGCGGTTAAAACAAGACGTTTTCTTTTTGGTGCCATCACTCTACCATTTAATGAGTAAAGAATTTCAAATCGGCACTACAGATCACAACAAAACCTTAAGTAGACTACGGAAATCTGATAATAGCTTTGTTCGCTGAGCAAATCCCGAACTAGTTCAGGTACTCTTTTATATTGGACCAATCCGATATTTCGCTATGATTTCCCTACCATTATCACACAACACATCTGGTCCAATATAACTTACGTCTCGAACACGTGCCGAACGCGCTCAACGAACAAAGCTAATGTGTGCGCTTTTACCTGGTGGTCGTTTTAACTTGAGACTCATAAATATCTCGAGAAATATGCATGGTACGACATAAGTGTCTTAAATAAACTTGTAGGACGCAAAAGGAGAAATGAGATGGCGGTATCAGTTTCATTGCAGATGGCGCTGCAATCGGTAAAAATGACGTTCATTTTTTTAAATGGGAATAATACCCAAGTTTGTTATCAAATTATGAGTTTACGGTAAATAAGAAGAATCTTTGAAAGTCCTTTTATAAAAAATTAATTAGTTTTTATTCATTCCTGTAAAATGTATTAAAATTCACATAGCGGATGTGGCAGGCGCATCGACGATATGTTGTTATATATTCAGATTCAGAACATATCCATCCATATTTATACACCGGCTTTGTTTTTGCTGATACTTCTTCATAAACCTTAGGAAAACGTCAAAGCCATAGAAACATCTTCTAAAGATCTCAAATTCTCAACATAACCTATTGTTGTATAATGGTACCTAATGCGTATTCATTCTTAGAATTGCCTGTCTTTCGTTTTTTCTTTGTTCTAAATATTGTGTTTATCACGTACGATGTTTCGTATATCACTTCAGTTTCACAGAATTATAAATCCTTTGTGTTAGAACGAAGGATGTCATCTCGAATCCTATTGGTTACGGAACTTAGCTTTTCAAATCCTATTGGATAATACCTGTGACGAAACATCGTACGACTCTTCCCTATAAATAGGAGGACTTGCATTTCTTCATGGAGTTTTTTATCATTACGTTACGTTAAGCTAGGCCTGTACAAACCTTGTAAACTAGTACTTGCAACAATATATGTTTTAAGTGGTCTTCGTGTTTATTTTGGCAAGATCCCTCAACAAATTTGGTGGCAGCGGTGGGATATCTCTTTCGAGAGGTAAAACAGCCGAAAAAGAAAACCGAAGCTACATATATTCAACATTGACGGTCACCTCGGTGAATCTCTTCGGAGAAAAGAAAACGTCAGGAAGTACATCTAGTTCTACAAGGGCAGAAAGAAGTCTATCAGCAGCAAGTTCTGTGCAGAGACCTAAATTCTGCCACAGCGCCAACGTAAAATACATCGCAGAATCTGGAACCTCGACCCTGGTAAAGCACCGGTAAGCCGCTATCAGAGTCCCGAAGATTGCCAGAGCACACCGTGTCCTCAAACCTGGTAAAGCGCCGGTAAGCCGCTATCAGAGTCCCGAAGATTGCCAGAGTACGCCGCGTCCAACAAGGTCTTCGCAAAGACATTCCATCAGCAACACAGAAATCCAGGAATTCCCCGTGAGTGTGTGCAATTATGCCGTGAAAAGTGTATACATATTGGATTACGCAAAAACGGCTAGGTGAGTCTTTCATGTCTCTTTAAAGTCTTATGGATGATAGCGACAGCGATACTGGAACAGTAATAGACGGTTCGGATATAGGAAACCTCGCTGATTTTGCCGACATGCCATTCAAAGTCGAATTTGCCTTTAAAATGATCCCCGAGTTCGACGGTAGTCGAGAAAATTTTCAAAAATTTATAGGGTGTTGTGACATAGTTGCTAAAACGGCTACTACGGTGAACGACAAACAGTTACTATTGCAAATCATTGAAAGTCGAATATCAGGGAAAGTTTATAATTTGGTTAAATATACCACTTATGATTCCTGGGAAGCGTTAAAGACACTCCTCCAAAATCAATTTTTAGAACGTAGGACAGTTGCTCAGCCCCAAATGGAACTGGTAAATTGTCGCCAGTATCCTAATGAGGATATTCGTACTTTTGCGAATAGGTTAGAGTCTCTAGAAACAGATTTGAACGACGCACAGTGGGGTATCTGTATCCAAAAGTTGATCATAAGTCAAAATTCTCAAACATATTTATATGTGTTAAAACAGGTTGCCTAGCAACGAACAGTCGTTTTGACAGTACTTGACAACAATGTTACTTTAGTTATATGCAGGCAACGGACGCAGGCACCGATTAAAGTTTGGTTAGAAGTGTAATATTACGTGTTAACAAGATTTGGCACTTTAAATAAAAACTTTTGTGCATTAGTTCCAGATGTAGTTTTGCGCAGTGTTTGTCATGGATTGTAATCTCGAAGGTATGTACGTCATGCTGTTTATGTATTTAATCGTAGACCAACTTATAATGTTTTGCTGATTAACAAAATATCCACTAAACAGTGCTTTTTAACAGTTTTACTCAAAACTACAGCATTTTTGTTGTTTCCGAGCGCTTCCGAGCAAAATGTTGAATACTAACGTATAGCCCTACTTATTGAGAACCAAAAAAATAAAAAAAAAATGTAGACTTTGATAGACTTCAATTTTTTTTTGCTCAATCGGATAGCAGCGTCATTTTTCAAGATATTTATTTTACCTAAATTTGTCTATATAGAATGTTTATTTTTTGGCAGGATATGATGGATCTGTTAAAGTTATGACAAGAGCGGCGCTTTATGATGTCTTACATACCTGCTGTTTCAAGAAAATGGAGAAAAAGTGGGGGCATTTGGAAAACTATGTTTTTGAAGTTACCAAATGCAAAATCAATTATTTAAAGCGCAAATTATCGCACTTTAAAATCGGAGTTTAAATCCAGATGGGCAGCCGCCCACAATAATGAACGATTTTTTAAAAGAAAGAACGAGAATTGGCTCCAAGGTACCATCACATTTACGGTGACCAATTCTTCAGTGCGATCTGGTCGGCCAGAAAAAGAGTTTTTGGAATCCAGTGACTGCACTAAAAGGAGGAAAACTAAAGATATAAGGGAACACGTTCCACTAGAACAATTGACATACGCAACGCAAATGAGCTTGCGAGCTGCTGGGAATGTAGAAGCTGCGAAAATTTTAAAGGAAATTAATAATTCGCCAAGACGGGCAACAGGGTACCGAAAATCATTCTCTAGAGGTAAAACTCAGACCCAACTATCTCCTCGACAAGCGTTGTCTGTTTTTGTGGCTGCTGACTTAACAAGAAGGCAATATAATATAATAAGAAGTGCTGATAACCGACGCTTTCCTTGCTACTCCGTACTGCAAAAAGCAAAGGAAACTTGCTATCCAAAACGCGAAGCATGCAAAATTACATCTACATCCGCAGAGGTGAATTTGCAGGATTTATTAGATCATACCAGTGGCCGATTGTGTCAATATTTGGCAGAAGTTTTAGAACAAACCACCGAAGACGAAAAACACAACTTGGAGCTAATATCTAAGTGGGGCTGCGATGGATCCCAGCAAAGTCAATTTAAGCAGAAATTTGAAAATGATACTGACAGTGACGCCAATATTTTTCAAAGTTCATTTGTACCAATTCAGTTAGTTAGTAATATCAATGGCGTGAAAAGAGTACTTTGGCAGAACCCATTACCATATTCACCCAGATATTGCAGACCCATTCGGTTTAGATTTATCCATGAGACCACCGATGTTACTAGAGAAGAAATCCAATTTGTAGAAAACCAAATAAACAATTTGAAAAAGTCTGTGTTACCATTTACAAGCGATAGAAACCTTTACATTCAACATACTTTGCTGCTCACCATGATTGATGGCAAAGTATGCAATGCTGCCACCAACACAAAATCAACTATGAGGTGCTACTTATGTGGTTCCACATCCAAGGACTTTAATAAGTTAGACAAGAAGCACGAACTTAAGCCAGAAACAGTCAAATTTGGACTATCGGTTCTCCATGCAACAATTAGATTCTTTGAATCACTCCTACATTTGTCATATAAGCTATCAATAAAAAAATGGCAAATAAGATCAGAAAAAACAAGAAGGTTGTGTCTGAAATGAAAAAGAAAATACAGGATTCTCTTAAGCAAGAACTGGGTTTGCGTGTAGACATTCCAAAAGCAGGTTTTGGAAATAGTAATGATGGAAATACGGGACGGCGGTTTTCTGCTGACCCAGTGATATCATCCCGAATAACAGGAGTGGACATCAATCTGATTCGCAGGTTTCAAAGAGGTTAGAGGTTATTTCTAGTGGACATAAAGTTGATGTTGAAAAATTTTCCCAATACGCTTCAGAAACTGCTCAGCTGTATGTAAACCTATACCCCTGGCACCCTATGTCGCCTACGGTCCATAAAATTTTAATTCATGGAAGCGCAGTGATTTCTGAAGCAATTTTGCCAATTGGTCAACTGTCTGAGGAAGCGGCTGAAGCCCGAAATAAACACTTTAGATTATATAGGCAAAATTTCTCCAGGAAGTTTTCAAGAGTAGCCCGCAATAGAGATGTCCTTAATCGACTTCTATTAACTTCCGATCCGCTTCTTTCCTCTTTGCGAACTGTTTCAAAAAAAAATAGAAAACCTTTCTCCAGCGACGCTCGCGAGCTTTTGCTTCCAGATTATGATGCGCACATTGTAACCCCACCACAACGTAATGAGGGCGGAGATAACGAATATCAATCAGATAATGAAGATAATGAAGAAGATGAATTTAATGAAGAAGACCTGTCAGATGAAGAAGACGAGTCTGAAGAATATTATCAATCTGATAAAGAAAATTAAAATATAGAAATACACGCATTTATAATTTTCATCATAGTTTTTACGTTCGTTGTTTTAAGTTAATTTAGAAAAGTCCTGACAGCTATTACGTAGAGAGCCTCATCTATTTTCATCACTTTTCTGTTTGAAACATCACCATAATTGGGTAGAAGAGATGCAGTTTTATAATATATGCCTAAATCAAAAACCTTCAATATAATTTTAAAGATTGAATAGCAATCTAGTTTTCGGAGTTATCAAGGTCAAGTTTTACTTGAAAGTTGTATATCTAAAGACGAAGTATTTAATGAGAGCATATGAAGTGTTGTTACTAATAGTTCGTGAGATCCTGACCATATTCCTTAGTTACTAGGTACGCAGAATGTCTAATACCTAGACCACAAAACACCATTTTGGTTTTTCTTGTAGGTAGGTATATTAGGTTGTATTACCAAATTGTAGTAGCACATGACAATTTTGATAATTTTATTTACAATCCGCTGAAAAAATCATTAAAATCGGTAAAGTAGTTTAAAAGTTATTGAACATTAAAGTCTAGCTAGTAATTAAGATGTAATTAAATAAATTTATTTTTATTTTGAATTATTTGGGTTTTATTTCGTTGGAAGTAGTTGCTAGTAACAAAAAGAACTTGGAAAGACATAATAAATACAAATAAAATATAAAATAATTTTGATCGACTTTAAGGATCAAATACCCCACTGTGCGACGCGTATATACAAAGCGAAGGTGAAGATTCAGCAGCTGTAGTGATTAGCCTTAACGCGAAAACCGCGCTTAGAGCCTTTGCAAACGGTCTTTTAGAACCTTACCGACTCATCGTAAAAGCTAGTAGGCATACCACCCTCAGGGATGCTATAGAATCTGCCGTGTTGGAAGAGCGAAGCAATGCAACGCGAAAAGGTAATCAAAACTCCAAAATCAATTTGAAACGAAAACAATCTGCTATAATTTGCTATAAGTGTAATAAACCCGGTCATACGGCAAACAAATGCTTCTCTCTCTCATCACCGGGATCTTGTCAAGTTAAACAGCCCGTTATCAAACAAGAAGGTAACGTGAGACTTATATGTTCGTATTGTAAACGCGCTGGTCACCACATAAAAGAGTGTCGCAAGCGCTTGTGAAACGCTAATCATCTTCCGGAAAACTCCAACGTCCCCGGTACATCAGGCAGTGTAACGGGAGCCGAGATAAAGAAATCTGCCTCAATCACGTTTCATCTTTTTCTATTCCTACTTCATATGTTAGCTCGCGAGACGCGCATTCTATTGTAGGATCCTGTAAAATTTTTAATTCCAAGAAGCCAGCAACCATATATAATGTAGACTTGGATGAATCTCTTAGTTCTCCTTGTGTTACCATAAGTAGTGATGGATTTGAAAACCATCACGCCACACTTCTTTTAATAATAATAATAATAATAATAATAATAGTATTTATTTGCCCAACAGAACCAATTACAGGACAAACTTAAAGGAAGTATTGCATAATACATGTAGGTATCTAAAAGATATAAGAATACAATAAAAATTTAAAACGTAAGCGCAAAAAATTATAGAAAGCAAAACTCAAAAAAATCAAGAAACCAAGCGACAAGTCCAGAATATTAATCTGAAACACCAAATTCCTAAAGAAAAATATCATCAAAGGTATTATTTGCGTTTCGTGACATATGGCTCAGTGGAGCCCTCAATCCAATGTTTGTTCTGGCCGAAGGAAGTCTAAACGTCGAGGTATATCGGGCAGAAGTCCTAGGCACATGAAATGACACACCTCCAAGCAACATCGGGCAGTCCACTACGTTATGGATGAGCTTTCTTAAAAGATTGGCACTGTGTACCTCACGACGATGTTGTAGAGACTGAAACTCGTGTTCTGAGAGCAAGAGGCCATAGTCATATCCCTGGACAGGATAAATGCCTGTCTCTCGAAAGCTTAGATACTTTAGAAATTTCCGTTGTATTCGCTCAATCGCCAACTGATGTGCAGTGTAATAGGGGTACCAGACAGGAGAGGCGTATTCCAATCTTTTAGACACAGGTAGCGATATCTGTATCCTCAAGGTGCAAAATGTAAGCGACGAGCAGATTATTTTTCCGAATGAGAAGGTTAAGCTGAAAGGAATTACTCAAGAATTCATTGAGTCATTGGGTGTCGCAAATATCGAATTGAAATTCGGTAATAGGAGCATCATTCATCCATTCCATATAGTACCTCGGAATTTCCCAATCACGAGCGATGGTCTTCTTGGTCATGATTTGTTCTTGAAATATAACGTTAATTTAAACTACGAACTAAATCAGATGTCATTTAAAATTCATCCGGACTATAATGTTATTGTCAATCTATCTAGGCCTCATCAAATAAGAATTCCTCCTAGGTCGGAGATCGTGGCAAAAATCCCTTCCAATATTTACTCGGACAAACTTTGCGTAGCCAGAGAAGTCATACCCGGCGTTCATGTTGGGAATTGATTGGTTCGTTTGTCTGATGGCACCTGCCATATCAACCTATTAAATTCTACAGAGAGCGAAGTAGTTCCTGATGATTTATGGCTAGAGTTGGAAGAATTATCCGACTATCCTAGAATCGGTGCTTAGTATTAATCATTTAAATTCTGAGGAGCAAGAGTCTATCTTACAAATTTGTCGAAATTATTCCAATATCTTTCACTTACCCGGCGACAAGTTAACATATACAGACGCTATCTGTCATAAAATACCCTTAGTTGAGAATGCTCCACCGGTATTTGTTAAACCTTACCGGTTACCGGAACAAAAGAAATCAGAAATCAATAAGGAAGTAAATAAGATGCTGGATGCGGAAATAATTAGACATTCTAGAAGTCCTTACAATAACCCGTTGTTGATAGTGCCCAAGAAACCCGATCGTGAGGGCAACAAACGATTCCGTGTCGTCATACATTTCCGTAAACTTAATGATTGTACAATTTCCGATGCTTTCCCATTGCCAAACATTTCGGAAATTTTCGATCAACTGGGATCATCAAAATATTTTTCGGTCGTCGACCTCGGAAATGGCTTCCATCAGATTCCATTGCACGAAGAGAGCAAGCCGCTCACGGCATTTAGTACTCCAACTGGCCATTTTGAGTACAACCGATTACCCATGGGTCTAAAGGGTTCCCCTGCAACTTTTCAGAGATTGTTAAATTCCGTCCTCAGTGGAATTCAGGGAATTAGAGCCCTGGTGTACTTAGATGATATTGTCATTTTTGGATCAAGTTTAAAACAACATAATGACAGATTAGTGGAAGTTTTCGATCGTCTCCGTGAAAATAACCTTAAGTTACAACCTGATAAGTGTGAATTCCTACGCAAGGAGATAACTTATCTAGGCCATATTGTATCGGAGCATGGGATCAAAACAGATCCAGCCAAAATTTCTTCTGTTAAGAATTTTCCAACCCCTGTAAACGTTAAGCAACTTCAAAGCTTCCTTGGTCTTGCATCATATTATCGAAGGTTCGTATCGCATTTCTCCTCAATAGCGAAACCTTTGTACGAATTGTTAAAGAAGGATGTACCATTTCTTTGGACATCCACTTGTGAATTAGCCTTTGAACAGCTTATGGGTAAGCTAACCAACTATCCAGTATTAAAATATCCCGATTTCAACGAAGCATTTAATTTAACCACAGACGCGAGTGGTGAGGCAATTGGTGCAGTTCTTTCCCAGGGCGAACACGACCTCCCCATAGCTTTTGCTAGTAGGACTTTAAATCGTGCCGAAAAGGGTTATTCAACCATCGAGAGGGAGCTTTTAGCCATAGTTTGGTCAGTAGGCCATTACCGCCCCTATCTCTATAGAAAAAGGTTCTATATCTTCACAGATCATAAACCCCTTATCTATCTTTTTCCATCAAAGACCCCAGCAGTCGTCTAATGAAGTTCAGGTTGAAATTGGAAGAGTTCGAGTATGAGGTAAAATATAAGCCCGGAAAAATAAACCAAGTAGCCGATGCCCTAAGTCGCACTGTATATTACACCAATGCACAGTCTTCTACTACTCAGCCTGTATGCACATACGAAAGTTATCTTGAAGCACGTTCCAGTGGTATCATTTACAACAAAACCGTAGTTGACAAGGACACTTCTGTTTTGAATGCCTCATCTGAGTTCTGTCCCGTTATCGGAGTAACACGAGACCTCGTTGACGAGATAGGATACCTCGCGGAATTTTCTAAGAAATACGGTGCTATTAGCGCAAATGAAATTGAAAATCTTGAGTTGTATGGCATATATGTTCGTAACGTTAACGATAAGCCTATTGTATACTTATTATTACGCGAGAACATCTATCAAAAGTTGTCATATGAAAATGTTTTTCAGTGTCTCCAAAATTTACGTGACTCTTGCATGGAACACAACATTTCTGCGTTAGCTATTCCAAAATTAGCACGCCATCACGATCAATTACAAAGCGATTTAATACGCTCAATGATTCGGTACATATTTAAAGGAACTAACATTCTGGTACAAATTCACCGTAATCGAATTATCGAGGACCTTGACGAGGAACAAAAAGGTCAGATCCTGGCCGAATTTCACACAACCCCTACCGGAGGGCATGAGGGAGTCTCGCGCACGTATGAAAGAATAAAACTTTACTATAAGTGGAGAAACATGCACGATCACATAAAATCCTTTATTAAAAAGTGTGAACTGTGTCAAAAAAAAAAATAAAAGCGGGAAAACTACACAATGCCCCATGCAAATTACAACCACGGCATCCGCCCCATTTCAAAAGGTATTTCTAGACATTGTTGGTCCTCTAGTACCTACTTATTCGGGAGATAAATACCTATTGACGTTCCAGGATGACTTATCCAAATATGCTATAGCCATACCTCTACCAAACCAAGAGGCCGAATCCGTGGCAAAAGCTTTCGTAACGAAAATTATTTGTATCTATGGCATTCCGAAGACCTTGGTAACCGATCAAGGTACTAATTTTTGTAGTCAGCTATTTAAAAACACTTGCAAACTTCTTCGTAGAAACCAAATTCAGTGTACCGCATATCACCCCCAATCAAATGGCGCCCTCGAGCGAAGCCATCGTACATTGAAAGAATATCTCAGAAGCTTCATTTCGGACGATCAGTTGGATTGTAATGAGTATATTCCTTATGCTTTATTCACCTACAATACAACTCCTCATCAGTCGACCAATTACACCCCTTTTGAGCTATTATTTGGCCATGTAGCGGAACTACCTTCATCCGTATTAAAGCGGCCTGAGGTTATATATAATTATGACGATTATGCGGCAGAATTAAAATTTCGTTTGCAACAATGCCAGTCGAACGCGAGAGATTCATTAATTAAGAAGAAGGAAACATCTAAGAGTCAGTATGACCGACATACTCGGGACCTACAAATGCGTGTGGGTGATAGGGTTCTTTTGCGAAACGAACAGACAGAACCGGGAACGAGCCGGAAGTTACGATCTTTATATTCGGGACCCTATACAGTTATTTCTATTGATTCTCCAGTTAACGTTACAATTGCTATTAAAAAGAAATTTGTAAAAGTTCATAAGAATCGATTAAAGTTGTTCCAAGAATAGTTTGAGTGGTTATATGAATAAACTACTTACTTTAATATTTAAGCTTAGCATCTCTTATGTAACACTCAGCATTCCTTACAGATATGACCCTCTTAATCATCTGTCTCGCAATAGTCTGCTGGGTCAGCACCGCGCATTCCTACGAAGGTTACAACGACAGCTACTACTACAACGTATCGTTTTACAAGCATAGTTCAGGTCTGTTTTGCGAGGAAGTTGGAGATATAAGAATCCATAACGCTAAATGGAATTTAATTACTTATTATGATCCCAGGAACTATAGGAAAACCTTATCAAATGTTTTACATTACTCTGACCACTGTTGTATAGCCGTCGGACTGTTTTGCATATTTCATGTCAATGTGTAAGATGATCATTTTGTTTCTTCTCACCCCAGGAAGCACGTACGCTGTCTCGTATATCTAAATTCTCGCAATCCAGAGTCGGGTATAAAACCCTGTGTCATCAATGCAACCATTGGTCGCTGGTGACATGATTCATGCACTCATATTCAAATTCTAGATTTTAATTGGTCTTTGCTTGTGACGAAATATCGTACCACTTCTTTGGTATATAAAGGAAAAATACCATTTTTCCTGCAGTTCACCAGCAGTACACCAGTTCTTACACATACATAGCATATTACGATTCGTCGCCAGTTTATTAGTTAGTTATTAAGTGTATACTACGCTGTAATTTGAAGTGGAATAAACACCATTAATTACAACAAGGACTTTGATTCAACAACCCCACAACAAATTTGGTGGCAGCGGTGGGATCCCAAGAAATATCGAAAGAATCGATTGGGAACAAGAAGATAATCAAGTCCGAACCGACTGCAAATATTTGGAGCGACGCATCATTCACCTCGGTGAGCCTCTTCGGAGAAACTTGGTGAAGAAGCCCAAAGCAGTATACAGAGATAGTTCTACCGAGGCACATAATTCCATCATCGTCCAAACTTGCACCCCAACGACACCAGCAGAGTACATGGAAAAGCACCACAGCGATCAATAGCACCAAGAGGATTCGGTCTGCGAACGTGTCAGCACCAGCAGCATCGTTGCCCAAAATTGCGTGAAATTGTGCAGTGAAAAGTGCGAGAGAAAAATTGTGTGACCAACGGATTAATTTCTAACACGATAATCTGGTGAGTCTCTTATGCATTCCTATAAAACTTATGGCAGGAAGTGATTCTGATTCTGGCAGTACCATTAGTAACGATTCAGGTCCCCTTGAAATAGCTAACATGCCCTTGAAATCCGAATTCGCATTTAAAATAATCCCTGAATTTGCTGGGAATAGAGATGAATTTTTGAAGTTTGTTTCTTGCTGTGATATATGTTCCAAAGCCGCGACTACGGCGTATGATAAACAACTTTTGTTGCAAATAGTCGAGAGTAAATTGTCAGGCAAGGTTTACAGTCTTATCAAGTATAGCACCTACGATTCTTGGGAGTCTCTTAAAGAGATTCTGCAAGGCCAATTTCTGGAAAAGCGTACAGTCGCGCAACTGCAGGTTGAGCTCGTGAATTGCCGACAGCGTCTTAACGAAGATGTGCAATCTTTTGCAAATCGCATAGAATCCCTGTATTGTAACTTAAACTGTTACGCTGTCAGATTGACCCAATTTGCCGCGCTTCAGAATTGAATTTTATCCAAGTCTCGACCCCGGCTGGTCTCGCACAGTTCGACCACCGACCGTAAGATGCCGGGCGGTGTACCTTTTGAAGCCTAATTAAGGGAATCGTCGGTTGTGCTGATGACGCAACTCTTCTAAGTGGCTGGGCGGATTGCGTGAATATTCCTCTGTTCCTGAGTCTTTGTTTCGTGGAGATTGGAGCAGTTTGAGCGATTCTTTTCCTTTCACTGCGTAGTTCGGTGACGTCACACCCATGTGGGGAAGCGTTTTAATTGTTTGCGCGGAATTGACTGTTCAAAACCTTACGTCCCGGTTATTTCCTGATTAGGTTGATTTTTCTGCTGCTAATGACTGGTGGTTGGATATTAAAAACGCCTGATTTCGCGTTGTTGGAATTTTTTTGGCTTCTCTTCGCCCTATATAAGGCCGGCTATTTTCAGCCAGTTTCAGTCAGAAATTCGTGTGCTAGCGGAAGCTCTGTTCAGCTGCTTGCCGAATTTCTCATCTTTCCTGATAGTCTCGTGGTGCTTGTTCGAGGTGACAGCGAGGTCTTGTGATAGGCTGGGATCTGGGATTCTAGCGAACGCAGATTATAGCACACGCATTTGTGGATTTATCCCTCGTCCAAGTTGTGGAAGGGTGGCTGGTGTTTGGTGCCCGTATTCCGTTCGCCTTGTGCGGATTTTATACCACTTGAAGATTGTGGATTACGACGCCCGTTTAAGACCTTTTGGGGTAAGCGAATTTATCAACTCTTTTCTTGAATCGATTCCTTATTGCGTGGGAATATTCTAGGCTCCTTCGGTTGGGCTTGTGTGTCCCTTCCCCGTACGTCGTCTATACTCCCGGAGAACGTGTCTCTTGGTTGAACGACGCTCGTCCCGGATAAAGACAACCATCGTGGCTCTGCCGTTTGAACGACGGAGGATAACCATCACACCGAACGTGCCTTGCTGAAGTCTGGTGACCGTGGGATTGCGCCGCGACGCTTGCACCGTCCGCCTTCTCTTCGACGTGGACTGCGTCCTCCCGTGGCCCCGCCTGCAGCGCAAGGTTTGATTTGCTCGTTATTTGGTGTACTTTTGCGACTGATATCGTCTTTCTTGACGCAATACGTGCGTCGCGACGCTGTGATTCTCTTCGAGACTGTGACCCCGTCAACGTTCAGATTTGTTTTGTTTGGCTTTTGATAGAATTCAATTGCGTTCTTGTTTACTTGTGTATTGACCATTTTCTTTGAGCGGGCATAACCTCACTGTTGTTTATTTACCTCGCGTCAGCTGATAGTTAGCGGGCATTGGCTCCGGTTGTTTATTTATTTTGAAGTTCGCGGACCGGACTTTTGAAACTTAGTTTAATACATTGGGAGCACTTTATTTCTTTCCCGTTGTCAAGGTGTTAGTTAATTCATTTACTATTGAGTGCCTTCTTTGAGTTTTTTTTTTAATTAATTAATTAATTTAATTTAATTACATTTTAATTTGATCTTTATAATTATCAAGGAGCAGCTTGAGGTTGCGTTTAAAGTGAGGTTGTGTACCGGCCGTCATACCTTCATGGGTGACGAGCGTAACTTTGATAAAATTACTGGTTGGCGAATTAGCACCAGGTTTAATTACAAATTAATTTTGTAATTAATATTTTTTTTGTAATTAGTATTTTTTTTTTCCTTTGTAATTAATTCTAGCTTTCTTTAATTAAGCTGGTTTTACTTGTAATTTTTCTACATTTTGGCTAATTAGCCCAAGCTTTCATCGGTCAACTTTAACCTCAGTCAAATACATTTGTTAATCATTTTGTCAACGCGTAGGTTGAACCATCGTTTATAATTTTATTTGGTCTGGGAATTAATCCCCTTATACTGCGGTGACTTCGTGCTTGATCAAGAACGTTCTCGTCGTTGCGCTATTATTGCGGGTGTACCTGGTATTTTTTTTGCAGGTTAATTAGTGGAAATACTATTGCCGATAGCGTTGACAATATTGATCGTTCGTACTTAGTAGATATATAAGGGCACTTCTCGGGCCACCACATCCACCACATTTACATAGGAAGCTATCCCCTCCACTTTTCTGCACGAAGACGACCGAGTCCCAAGTCAGCCGATCTGCCGAGCGCGACCGAACGTTGGAACCTGGAGTGTATGACTCACACGTCGCTGTTAGAGAGAGAACGCACTACTATTTTTATTTTCGAGCGTGGCATGTGCAAACCGATCAAGTTCAAATTTTCGCGTCAGATTAATTCGGATTTGAATTTCGCGCGCACCATCTTACCCGATGATGACCGAACGCCGAGCGCACCCGAACCGATAAAATTCGTTATTTAATAAATTAAATTGTACCGAGAGCGCCATCTACCGACCAATTACCGAACTACATACTGAGGTTGTGAACCATGCTGAAATAATAGTTCGGCACTTCACCAATGAGGTTGTGAACCACGCTGAAATAATAGTTCGGCACTTCACCAATAGATGGCAGCCGATTAATTTAATATGCGAAATTAAAATGATAATCATTTATGCAAATAATTGCACGTAAATTAAGAGTGGTTATTTAAAATTTTAGATGCATACAGACCCCGAATAAATTATACAGACCCTGTATACAGACCCTGTATAATCGCAACAGACCCTGTATACAGACCCTGTATAAATTATACAGACCCTGTATACAGACCCTGTATACAGACCCTGTATACAGACCCTGTATAATCACAACAGACCCTGTATACAGACCCTGTATAAATTATACAGACCCTGTATACAGACCCTGTATACAGACCCTGTATAATCACAACAGACCCTGTATATAGACCCTGTATAAATTATAGAGACCTGTATACAGACCCTGATGGAAAAAATCAACAGATCTCGTTGACAGCTACTATATATTGACTACCATAGGTGCTACTCCTTCAGTATTGTTTATGATGAAGGTCGTTAATCAACCATCATTATCTCTCCCCTTAAATAATCTAGACGGTCTTTGCTCAAACGATGAGACAAAACAGCAACGGCATGGTGAGCTCCTACCAAACACTATAAGAGCTATTATTTGTGGCCCATCTGGGTGCGGAAAGACAAATCTTCTACTTAGTTTGTTATTTGAAGAAAACGGGCTACGCTTCGAGAATATTTACATCTTTTCCAAGACGTTATATCAACCAAAATATGAATTTTTAAATAACATAATCAAGAAAATACCAGAAATTGAAATCTTTAACTACAGTAACAATGATGAAATTGTGGATCCTCAAGATGCTAAAAACAACTCTGTATTTATTTTCGACGACATAGCATGCGATAAGCAACATAAAATACGCTCATATTTCTGTATGGGGCGACATAAACTTGTTGATGCGTTCTACTTAACACAGACTTACACACGAATTCCTAAACATTTGGTGCGTGATAATGCGAACGTAATAGTTTTATTCCCACAAGATGTTCTGAATTTACGTCATATATATGATGAGCATGCTTCCACGGATATGAATTTTGAAAAGTTTCGAAAAATTTGTTCAGAATGTTGGAAAGGAGGAAAACATAATGCATTAGTAATAATGAAAGATTTTGAAATTAAAGATGGGCGATACAGAATGGGGTTCGACCAGTATATATTAGGGGTATCATAGAAAAATCACCAGTATCAATAAACCATTGTGTAGAAAAGGGTGAACAATGATGATGAAGAAGAAGAACCAGCTGAGATATGGCAATCTCAAAAAACGATCACTACTTCAGCGAGATGGAAAACACATTAAGCGACGAATTAGTGAAATTGCTAATGTTGTAAGAAAAAAATATCTAGCATTGAGATTGGGGCGTGAACATGATGCAGAAACAATTGAACGTGTTGTAAAACCCATAACTAACTCTTTAAAAGACATTTCATCTAACACATTAAATTTACTGAAGAAAAACATTAAAAACGATGAAGATATTAAACAAGAAAATATTAAACAAGAAGAATATGAAGAAGACGTTAAGACAGAAGATTCGAAGGTGGAAAAGCATGAAACAATGGACTTATCAACAATTCCAGCTGAAATTAGAGAATGGTATGAAACCGGTGTAAAAGGTCGATTAGATGCGAGCTATGGAGTACAATACAATAACGCCACCGATACTTGGACCTTAGGTTCTAAACCCATAGAATTTTCGGGGGATAAAATCATTATCGATAATCGAAATACTTTTAATGGAAGTAAAGGGTTATATGAATTAATATTTCTAAAGAAACCCATTAAAGAAAAATTTTAAAACGTATGGCGAAATCATAAATTTAACGAGTGTGCATAAACGTAAATTTGAGGAGGATGCTCAAAATAGAGGGAGTAGATCATTCAAATACATTAAAATAATAAAGCCCCTGCTTGAAAAAGTAACTAATCCGGATAGTCCTATAACAAAAATGAAAAAGAGTGGTGATGGACTTCAAATGGACTTCAATAATAAGAAGGTGGAGTATATATACTTTGACAACATCGACGAATTGGTAGATCGATTAAAGCTATTGATCGCTTCACAAGCTGCCGGAAATAATTCTCATACTAACGAAATTGCATCTATTTTCGAAGAACTGAGAGAAGTTGAAGTAATTTTCTAACATGGGTGTAGATAAATTTGGAAGATCACCTAGATCTACTACTAGTCGACAAGGTCAGCGAGCAACAATGTTCCCACTAACTAAAGATGGGGGTTATGATATTCAAAACCGTAGGTTGAGCAATATCGGAGCACCCATAAATGATCACGATAGCGTTCACAAACAATATACTGACGCCGGAATTCTAGAATCCATCAATTTTACAAAGAAGGAATTGAAGACGCTGATGCAAAAAACAATCCCAGATAAGTTGACAAACCTGGATATCGATATTCGAAGTTTTGTTAATAATGAAATTACCACCATTAATGATAATATTACTACAACGCAATCTCACATTGATTCTTTTAAAAGTATCACTACCAACGACATCAAATCGAGCACATCTAAAACCGACGAATTAGAAGAGAAACAGAAAGATATATGGAAAGAAGTGCGAAAACACCGTGAAAAAATAGTGTTACTTAATCGCAATTGTACGGAAGTAGATAAGGATTTACGATCGTTTGCCCAACTCACTAGAAGTGCGGTCGCAGATATAGAAAAACGCTTATCATTTCTCGAACACAAGTTAAAGTTCAGTGCAGCCCCTACCATCACACCGCAAACTTCACAAAATGAGCAAATTTAGCAAAGCAAAGGAGACTGTTGTAAACGAGTTACATAAGCCGGCTCGCAATAAATTTCCTAGACGAAGAACCATTCTACATGGTATAGATGATCTTTGGCAGGCAGATCTAATCGAGCTCATCAAATATTCCCGCTTCAATAGAGGATTTAAATATATACTAATTGTAATTGATTGTTTTTCAAAATTCGTATGGATGGAGCCGATTAAGAATAAGTCATCGAGTGAAGTGTCGCGTGCTATGGGACTAATATTGAAGAATTCGCAACAGCGTATTCCAAAGAATCTGCAAACCGATAACGGTACTGAATTCTATAACAGTCAGTTTAGTTCGCTAATGAAAAAGTATTCAATCAACCATTACTCCACATTTAGTGTAATGAAGGCGGCCATAGTTGAACGCGCAATTAGAACCATTAAACAAAACTTATTCAAATTATTTAGCCTATACGAAAATTACAAATGGCATCATCTACTACCAACCGTCACATCAAAGTATAATAATTCAAAACATAGAACCATAGGAAAAAAACCCGTAGACGTAAATTCAAAACAAGTGGAGGATGAACTACTAGGAACCGTTTACAGTCACATCAAAATTGCTGGTAAGGGTAAATTTAAAGTTGGCGATATCGTCCGCATAAGCAAGTTCAAACATGTTTTTACCAAAGGGTATTTACCGAACTGGACAACGGAATTGTTTAAAATTACATCAGTTAGAATAACAAATCCGGTGACGTATATGTTGAATGATATGGAAGGTCGACCGATTAAGGGGGCATTCTACGAATCAGAATTGTTGAAAACGAACTTACCCGATGTGTATCTTGTGGAGAAAGTTTTAAGAAAAAGAGGGGGTAAAGTGTTTGTAAAATGGCTCGGTTTTGATAACACTCACAACAGTTGGATCCCAAAGTCAAACATAATGTAGTGGGGTAATCATTATAAATTCAGACAGCCGCCGTCTCATAGATCAGTTGAGTGAAAGATCATAATGATGAATAGTCCGTGCAACTACTGGTCGACAATCGATAGGCTGTATACCGCATATGAAGAGGCTATAAAAAATGAAACGCGCTTCATCAACGAGTCGCATTATGATGTAGAAAATGCTAAAATAATAGCTGGATTAAGTGCTGCTCGAGGTTTTATCCCCATGATACGGATTACATCGTCTGCTGATACCGACAACAATCACATTCCCATAATTCATTCTGATTGGCCAATACTGGTTCGAACGCTGAGGGACTTCTTGGAAAATGACAACGACCTCCGATACAAGAATATTACAACCGGTGAGGGGGAATTAAAGTTTGAAGAAATTGAACCTGAACGACACTCATTAGGAGCCAGCGTTGTGCTAACCTTCAGAAATGCATCAATTCATCTTTGTGAAATAGACATATCCGGTATTTTGTATCTCGATGACGTAATACAATGTAAGTTGGCAATGTTAAAAAAAATAAACTTTGCATATTATTTTAATAAGTTAATGATAACTTTTGTTGGAAATAATGTACAAAATCCGTATTCTAAGATAAAAGAGTTCTGTATAAAAAAATCCAAATGAATTTAATTATACTGTGTTAGATTATCTTACTCTTTCTAGCACACTCTAAAACCACGATATAATCAAATCTAGTCTTCAGTTTGCTATCGTCATTCAACCAACATGTATCATAAGTCTTCAATTGTATTATTAATATTAGTGTATTTGTTCATACGAATAGTTTGTATAAAACTTAGAATAAGACAGCATCAATCAGTCGCTCAGGACTCTAACGCATGCGATAACATTATTTCACATATTACGCGCGAAAAGACTTTGAATGATTTTACCGATGAGGAGTTAAGATTATTCCCCATCAAATATCTACGAACACATGTATCTGCACAACAACTGCAAAATGTATGGCATAAACTACCAAAGGCGTATCTGGAAGATGATGAGTTAAAATCGAAATAACCCTGCTACAAGCATTACAATACTCCAGGGCAGATGACGCACTACGATGGACCACCACCTTCACGAAAAGACTGTCAATTTTGTAAAATATTGAATATGTAGATACAAAGTGATGATTTATATAAATAAATGTATTAAATGAATTATGTTGTATTATTTATTTTTAGTGATGTAAGAAAGGAGCATCTAAAATATACTATAAAAGGGGGTTACTTTTGAAAATCTGATTAGTATCAATGAATACGTATAAGGGAGAGGGCCTCTTAAACAAAGTTATTAATAATCTCCCATTTGAACTACATTTACCGGGGTATCAGTTTTGCGGACCTGGAACTAAATTACAAAAGAGACTACAACGCGGTGACGGGGGAGTGAACAAACTGGACACAGCTTGTAAAAAGCACGATATCGCGTATTCCAAACATAAAACTTTAGAGGATCGACATCGGGCAGATAAAGAACTCGAGTATAGTGCTTGGGATAGAGTAAAATCAAATTATCTAAATTTGGTGAAAAAGTATCCGCTTGGTTTGTTACTAACGGTATGAAGTTAAAACGAAAACTTGGTATGGGGATGCCAACATCTAAACGTTCCAAAGTTGTAAAGAAGAAGGAGAGAAGAAGGGTGAGGAAGAACCAGAAACCAAAAGTTGCATTCCGCAAAGCAATTGTAGACAAAGTTGTCAAGACCATAAACAAATCCGATAATTTGAGAGACGCATCACGCTTAGCTATACAAAGTGCTCGTTTAGCTGTTAAAGATGCTGGGGGAAAGTCAAGAGTAAGAGTCCCCCGTATAATCCCAATTCCCAAGACTGGTGGCATCCTCCCTCTACTGCCAGCAATTTTTGCCGGACTATCAGCTTTAGGAGGTTTGGGTGGTGGAGCAGCTGGTGTATACAGAGCCATAAAGGGTGGACAAGAAGCTCGAGATAAGTTAAAGGAATCGGAACGTCATAATAAAACGATGGAAGCGATAGCTATTGGTAAAAAAGGATCTGGATTATTCTTGAAGAAGCATAAATCTGGCTTAGGGTTATACTTGAAGAAAAATTTTTAAAAGAGCTACCCTAGAGGCCCCTAACCAACATCGATTTAGTGAGATACGCTAAAATATTAAAAATCCCCAATTTTCGAGGAGTCTTTATGCGCGACACATTACCGAAAACACCTCACACCCCAAACGAGGCAGGCATTGTTAATTTGGATAGCGATAGAGGGGCGGGTACTCATTGGGTAGCATATCGGAAGACAGGACGTCGAGTCAACTACTTTGATAGTTTTGGAAACCTGCGACCACCAAAGGAGTTGATAAAATATTTCAAACATTGTAAAATAACATATAATTATGAAAATGTACAAAAGAGAAATACTTACAATTGCGGTCACTTGTGTTTAGAATTTCTAATAAAGTATAAATAGTAGTACGCACAACAGAATTGTTTAATTATGTCTCAAACGTTCACCCTAACAGGTACCAAGAGCACGCTCTCAATTGATTTCTACCCTCCAATAGAATTGGAACATAGATCACAGTATTCCCTAGCTCTACTTGCTCTGCATACGTACAATAGTATTCCCAATATTGAGGAGGGCGTAAACAATAAATTTTATTTCGGAGATCCAAAGTTAGATAAGCAAAAACAGCAACACGAAGACGTAATCGAGATTCCTACAGGATCATACGAGCTCAGCGATATTACGTCACACATTCAGGAGGAGTTATCCGCGCGCGGACATATACCAGCGTCATCGGATAAATCTACATACGATAATTATCTATTGATCCGGGGAAATAATAATACTTTGAGGTGCGAAGTGAAAAGTGAACTACGAATCGACTTTACTAGTGAGAATTCCATTGGACGAGTGTTGGAATTTTCACCGAAAGTACTTATACCGAAAACTAAATATCAATCCGACTTACCGGTGAATATCAGCAAAGTTGTTACGGTACGTGTCGAGTGCAATATTATCCACGGTTCGTATTATAACGATAAAACATCGCATACGTTGTACGAGTTTGCTCCAACCGTAGATCCTGGCTATAGTATCGATATAGAACCAAGTAATTTAGTATACCTGCCCGTAATAAATCAGCATTCCATACCCAATATCACGATAAATTTACTCGATCAGAGTGAGGAATTGGACAACTTTAGAGGTGAGAAGATTGTCATTAGATTGGAATTGAGAAAAGTCAACTAACATGGGATTGGTTTTCAATGCCCAACTACCTGGAAGGTATATAAACAAGCAACATTTTCAAGCTGCATCAGTTAGTGTTCGACCGTTAGTAGTAGTACAACAACCATCGATTAATCGCTCTTCCACATTATCCGCAGAAAATATTCAGTTTTTACGTTCTCTAGGATATCATGTCAGAAAAACTATCGTTATTCGGAAACCCCGAATTTGATACTTCCATAGCGCGAGAAGTGATCCATACTTACCATCCCACAACTAAATCTTTTCAGCCGAATGACGAAATTGAGATCACAATCAATCAGAAAGATGTTCTGGTCTCGATGTATGAGAGCGCTCTGTACATTGAGGGAAATATTGAGCATTCAGCGGCGGGAAAGGGTACTGTTAGGATTACAAACAATCTGGGTGCGTTTCTCTTCGGAAGTATCAGCTATGAACTCAACGGTATTGAGATTGATAAAGTTGAAAATCCAGGAATTACGACGCTCCTAAAATCCTACTTGTGCTTAAGTGAAAATGAGTGTAAAGCTCTTCAAATTGCTGGACTCACATACCCGCTTGATAAAAACATTTATACGCTGCACGCGGATAACAAATTCTCTCTTCGAATCCCTCTAAGTTTTCTGCTGGGCGTTTTTCATGATTATAGACGTGTTATTTGCGGACGTCATAAGCTGCGTTTAGTACGTGCCAAATCTGATAATGATTGCTATCAAATTGTTCTCCCAGAAGCCGATAACGATGCAACCGATTTGAAAACTTTGAAAATAAATCTCACCAGCGTTCAATTAAAAGCAAAACATATAATCCCCTTAGATATCGTAAAATTAGAAATTTATGAGGAACTTAAGCGTGACAAAGCCATACTAATACCCTTCCATAAGTGGGAACTGCATGAGCTACCGAGTCTTAGGAATACCAACAACGATATCTGGGCAGTGAAGACAACCGTCGCCCTCGAGAGACCGCGATTCGTGATTGTCGCATTCCAAACAAATAGGAGAGATAACATTAAAAGTGACCCATCATACTTTGATCATCTGAACATCACGGATCTGCGGGTGTATTTAAATTCCGACTGCTATCCGTATGAGTCAATGCGTCTGAACTTTGATGAAAAGAGATACACCGAAGCATTCCAGATGTACTTAAACTTTCAGACTAGTTTCTTGGGTCGTAGTCACCCCGAACCTCTACTAAATTATAATGATTTTAACGAAAGAGCCGTATTCGTACTGGACACATCTAAACATAATTCAGAAGTTGTGCTCCCATCAACCTGCGACATCAAACTTGAATTTCAGAGTTCCAAGCAATTTCCCGATAATACTAAAGCTTATTGTATTATCGTTCATGATAGCATTGTTGAATACATTCTTGTGCATGAGCTCACCCGTCAAATTCGATAGTGGGGAGATTTTGCTGATGGGGAATTTTGCTCAGTTTAATTCCTACTCCCATCAACGATGTCAGCTAAAGCAGTATCTAAGAAATTAAGTGCTCTTAAACGGAAGCAGCAAGTGTTACGCGACCAATTAAAGTTATTCGTGTCAGAACTGGATGATTTAAATAGAACTATTGCAATGTACAGTTTTGTGAAGAAGTTTGAAACAATCAACATTACGTCATAGGTGGGGATAAAAAGTAGTATATATTAGTGGGTTATAATAAAAATTCATTTAGTTTCCAGTTTACCGCCGAATAAAACATTCAAAATGAAAATCGTTGTGGTCGACATCCAAGGTTTCCAACTAAGGTCTGGTGATTTTATAGTAAAAGAATTGTGCATTTACGATGGTCGATACCCAGTTAACCATTTATTCATACCATCCACCAAATATGAAGAGCTGAGCGAGCTGGAAAAGAAAACTATTCGCCATCTCTCAACACATCATCATGGTCTCGACTACTGCGGAGGCTTCATCGAGCTGAGCAAACTATCCAACGTCTTGGAATTACATCTCCATGATGTGGATCGCATCTATGTAAAAGGTGCCGAAAAATATCGAGTACTATTGGAGCATTTAGCCAATATGAAGTTTCAACCACACATTATCAATTTGGAAGGGATTGAATCCTGGTGTCCACCGCCACCCCTCATGGAGAAGTTTACACCATGCAAGTTTCATACAAAAAATAATATTAGCGCAGTTTGTGCTATGAATAATTGTAAACTACTGTATAATTATATTATGTCAACTTTACCATTATAAACAATAAATGCATTAAACGAATTTCTTATGTTTTATTTCATAGATTAAGCAGTGATAAAATAAGAGTGAACGGTAAGTATATTAAAACACTGATGGTGACGTCATCATTTGTATGCGTGTTCAAACATGTTCAAAGTCTAATATTTAATGATTATAATTTACTGGTGAAATTGATCACGTGAACAAACGCTAAATAATCGAGTAAACTCGGAAAAGAATTCAGTCTGTGTGCTAGCAACCGTCTAAATCAATTACTTCAAGATGTCTACACCACCTAGAACACCAACACCTGAGCCATCAACCGACAAACCGACATCAATCTACGAATGTGAATTTTGCAAACGGAGTTTTAAGAGGAAGTGGACTCTCAAACGTCATGTTCGATCAGTTCATACAGCGGCAGGGTCTGAGCTTAAGAAGTCTACAACAACGTCACCACCACCGCTATGTGAGCTTAAGAAGTCTACAACAACATCATCGCCACCGCTATGTCAAATAACGGCAGAAGAGTTATGTGATTTATATAAACTGGATGCGAATTTTGTAATGACACTTTTAAGAGATAATGGACTATAAAAAGCCATGATCGATCAGTGATCAAAATATATATATATATATATATATATATATATATATATATATATATTGTCAACTTTACCATCATGAAAAATAAATGTATTAAACTACACCATTTGGTTTATATGATATAATATTGCATTTTTTAAATGAATAGATACGTTAAATGCATTTCTTGTGTTTTATTTCATAGGTTAAGAAGTGATATTATTATTAAAAGAGTAAAGTCAATACGGTGAGTATATTAGAATTTCTCATTTGCTAATTAGCAGTGTTGTCATACTTACCTTTTTTTCTTTTTGAAGACTATAAATACTAAGCGGTAATAAAAAGCATACGGGTTTCAATTAAGTAATTTTTTTATCAACAATATTTCATTTTGCATACAACTCATTTATAAATCTATAAAAGTTATCATTTGGGCGTTGGTAGGCATTCCAACGTTTTTCTCCCCCTTGTATACCATAGCCATCGAAGATAGACTCCGTAGCTCGTCTTCGGTGGTGATGGCTTCAGCTAATCTCTTCGGCAGGAATGCTATGAAGTTTTCAAATTCCACAAGAATTGATGGCCAAGCGCACTTTGTGATTCTTTTCGCCGATTTAATTGGATATGGTATATCAATTTCCAACTCTGATATCTTCTTCTTTGGCTTAACCTCACAAAGGCCCAACTCGGATAGTCTGGAAGACATCTTGTTTGCTGTTGTTGTAGTTGTGGAACTGGTCTTTTTTACTGTATAATGGTCCTATTTATTTGAAAGAATGGTATAGAGAGGGAAATTTTTGAGCCAATGATAGCAAAAGAAAAAAATATGATTACACTGCAAACTTCGTATTAGGTATTTAAAAAACGCAGCAATACTAGAAAAAATATGCTTATCTAGAAACCACATTTGTTGCTCTAACAGAAAGCCAACTCATCAATTCTTTGAAATTAGCAAAGAGAATTGCTGCGAACGCATCAGCAAGTTTATGTCGCCCCATGCAGAAATATGATCGTATTTTATGCTACCTATCGCATGCTATGTCATCGAAAATAAATACTGTAACCCCGACTAGTAATAGCATATACAATAATAAAATGGTGTGTGATATAAGAATTCCTAGAACGTTGATGAGCGTTTTTTTTTCGATTTCACAATATGTAGTCGGAGCATCTAGATAAATATAAAAGATATAGCAAAAAATCGAGCATTAGAAATAACGTTTATGAACTTAAGAAATAAATCATGCGATTGACCCATGTATTATACAATTCTCCATCCACAAAATTAAAATCGTGAGAACTGGTGGGAGAATAATTCACCTATTATTTATCACCAATTGAGTAATGCCCCCACGCTAGCGTTGTAACACCATCATTATTAATATGACGTTTTACATCGTAGGGTGAAAGGGCTAATTTACTCTGCAAATTAGTGAAAATAGTATGCTTGTCAGATCTAAATAATAGTTGTTTTACGCGTAATTGACTTTTATTGAATAAACAGTTAGTATAATCGTCAAATGTGATTTTCGTTTTTACCACAGACTTCTTTACCCCTTTTGCTTTTTTGGTGACGTTACCCCCAACACCACCAACCCGATTTGCATACATCTTAGCACGCAACCCAATAAATTCCTCCATTATTCTCCCACGATTCTCATCTTTCATCAAACCTAAAACTGCCTTATTCTGCAGCGGAATACTGAACGGATTTTCTATCGCGTAGTTGGATGTATCGAACCGTTCCAAGTTTTCGCGCACGTCCGCATAAATATCCTCTGTTTGTTTGGCAACAGTGAAGCTGTCCGTGTCCATGTAACATAAACTAATCATATCCCCGTATTTGGGTTTCAGGAAATCGTAATAGAATTGATACATTAGCAATTTCGAGAGTTCTAAAACTGCGAACCCGACATAGATAGGTTTGTTATAAAAAACATTAAGTCGCCCCATATGAATTGCTGTAAAATTCTCGGTAAAAACCTTTATACTCTTAAAATTTAACTTCGCGATCAAACTACCCGCACCCAACTTAGAACGCCCGCTAGTTTCAATATCATCCCAACTTGTTACCAACTTCACGTCAACACGCTTGTCGATGTTCTCCATTGTCTTGCCAAAACAAGCGTTATTTAAAAGTTTGTAGAAGTCACGCTCGAATTCGTTGACAGCCTGTTGACGTAAACTCGTATTCAAGTCGATATACATTTTTAACCAAGCTGATTGCTTAAATGTTAGAACCCGATTAATTTTCTTAATAACAAGACCATGAGCGATGGCGTGTTTTAAATTCCGATAGTGAATTACATAATTTTTTTTATTCATTAAATTTGGAATAAGTCGCTTATCAGTTTTTGAACAAGGTGGGACGATATTTTCCGCTAGAAACGGTAAATCATTGTGCAAGTCGTGGAGGTGTTGTGGATATTCGACATCAACATCTAGGATGTATCCATCACTAGATGTATCCGAAATATTGTTGAAGTCGCAATTTTCAATCTCCTCCTGACTAATCCAACGAAATCCACCATAAGGCAAGTATTGCGACATTGCCCAACCGTACAAGTTGTTAGCATCCCAATACATTAAGTATTTAGATGGACGATTGGGATCAAATGTAGGCATATACTTGTTATTCGCAGCTGCGTGTCTAAGTGAGCATTGCGATATTCCGCCCCTTATCCCTTTCTGCATAAAATGAACCATATCTATGTCGGTTAGCAGTTCTAAATTAACTCTAGTATATTTCAACATCGCGTCCCAACTCAACCCGGGCGCTGTATAGTAGTGTGCCGGATGGAGGTGATACGTTTTGTGACATACTTTTCTAAATTTTTCGAAAACATCCGTCAAAAGTAGCACATCAGTCGTTAAATATAGATCTGAGTAATCTTTCAGATTTTTACACCCAAAAGTCTGCCAAACATTCTGAGCATGGGTGTACTGCTCATCCGTAATGTCCTCGTTAGACATTTTATTAAAAAATGCCTCTTTAGGGGGTAGTGAGGTATCTTCTAACTTGTCTAACGAGGTTTATACTCATAGGGGAAAATGCCCTTTTTCCTTAGTAATTTAAATTTATTCTGTGCGGGTGCATATTGTAGCACATTCACTAGATCCGCATCTGAGAGATTACTCGCTAACGCATCAAGAGACGATGCCATGAATCTAAAGGAATCCAAAAACCGTAATTTTAAATATTTGTTTTTGATTTCCCCTTTATCATCTAGCACCGTATCCACATGAATTTGCTTGCCGAAACTGATGTAACGCTCTTTGTTATTCGGTATAACATCGATGCCTTCATCGCAATCAACTTCGGCTAACTCTTTAACGAACAGATGGCTGTCATATCCGCTGAAATTGTGTAAAAATACAGGTATATGATTTGGAATTTTGTAGTTTAAGTTACAAATGGGGTGGGCAGCACCCCTAAAACGGGAGGAGGCGTGGCAATGATCGCGAACTTTATCGCCAGAGCCAACAAATGGTCTATTGCAAATAAAGCATTGCTCTGCCGCATCATAGCTAGCTTGCTCCTCTGATGTTAGAGGATCCATCGGTTTAATAACTTTATAATAGTGACTGTTATAAATTGACTTTACATCAGCAATTAATTTTGAGATAAAAACTTTCGCGCAATCCTCCCCCGTATAAATCTCAAATTTATTATTCGCGTCATCAAAGGAGCAAACTATTTTATAGGCGAAGCTGTATGGAACATGTTTCGCGACTGTTTGCGTAAATGAGGTGCTTGGATCAGGTTCACAATGTTCCACAGGCTGTAATATCGATTCGAAATCCGCGTAAATCGCGAACGGTACAATTTGCGAATTATTATAATTGTTAAATTGTAAAATATTGCCCGGTAATTGTTGACCCAAAAAATTTGGTTTAAAATTTAATTTTGTGGATGGTAAAATAGTGCGAATTTTATTGCAGTCGTTTTCCTGGTGTTTAGCTAATTTATGCTCAGTTGCAAAATTTGTTAAGCAGCCATCGCAAAAATGTGCGCGTCCACCATGTTTATTAATTTGTTTAGAAAGTAATTTTGAAAAATCTTTAATTAATACGAAATGACCCTTTCCATGATCAAAAATATATAATAAATTAACGTGTTTTTTGCGTCTATTTTCTGTATAATAAATGGGTCCATCCACACAATAATGGTTCTTACCATTTTTTGTTAGTTCATAAACGTTAATGCTTAGGTTATTTAGTTCCTCAATTTTTGCTAAATCTGTTAATTTAACTGGAAATTCCAACTTACCCATATTTACCACCTCAGAGTAATGAGGGTAACTAGTTGTTCGGCTAGTCATTTCTTCAGCAGGGCGAAGTGCTGCTGTTAAAGCCCAAGCCAAGCATGCATTATCATCGTTCTCGATATTGATGCATGCTTTTCTTTTCGCTATTTTCTTGGGGAGATCGATGTAGGATGAGCCCTGAAGTGGTCGATATTGGTTAATGTTTAGCTCCATATGTGAAATCGCAAAAAAACTCCAACCTGATTCTCGCTCTTGGAACTGCTCGCTCTGCTTCTTTATATCACCTGCCATTTCATCATAGATGTTGTCAAAATTACTGGACGGGGTTACCACCCGAAATTTGGTATTGAAACTTTTTAGTGAGGCTATAACTTCTTCCTCCTCACCATCACTAGCAACCATTTTCTTAATAAATACTGCAAAAAGTTCAATTGCACTTTCACCAAGGTTGCGTCTGCTAGGTGGTTCCATACAAGATCCTTGACGATGCTCTTATTTCTTTCCAGATATTCGGGGATGTCATCATTCGGTAGAACTCCTCCGATTTCATAGCTGGCTACCCTATTCTGGAAACAGGTAGCCAGCTGTTGCACTCCATTTGAAAGTTGCTGCCGATGTGTTTTCAAATGAGCGTTAAGGGCCATGGCTGAGGTGAAGCTCATTCCGCAATGGTCACAGAGTGACGCTGGATGGTGATTGCTTCTTGTTGCCTCTTCTAGGTGGCGAAGGTGTCCTCGCCCTCTTCATCCCTGCTCCGGATGGCTCATTCACGACTACCGCGGAGGAAGAAGGTGCAGGGTTCGCTCCATGAATCTTATTCATGTGTCTTCGCAGAGCATCTTGACGTGCAAACTCGCGCATACATAGCGCACATTGTTTGGTTATGCGCGAATGTACAGTTGTCTTATGCCTTGTTAGGCCATCGATGCGGGTGAAAGACCTTTCACAAATCTCGCAGGTGAACATTTTGAGAGAAGCACTGGAATAGCGTAAGTAACGTGTGGTGTAGTCGATTGTTGGCAAAAGACTGACTATCTACGCCTACGGTATCCAGATATTTCCTGTCCGTTATTCGATACGCACGCACTGTTCACGTTATTGTACCATGCAGCTATTTTCGTTCGAGAAAAGGCTGACCGCGCAAATATTTGCATTTTCGGGCGCGCTCTGTGCTGAGTAGTACGACAACGTATTTAGTAAATTTCAAGAGTTATTTTAACATAATCTACTACTCTAATCTACTTACTCTAAAATTCTGTAAGAAGTATGATTTTAACACTAAAAATTCGTTTATTTTAACGCTTGGAACAAATTAAAAATTAAAATTCAATACTGGTGACGCCAGCTAAATTAAAATTAAAATTCAATACTGGTGACGCCAGCTATTGGTGAAGTGTCGAACTATTATTAATTCGGGGATCTATTCCGCGCCGGTATGTAGTTCGGTAATTGGTCGGTAGAGCGCTCGGCACTTCGCCAATAGATGGCGCCGCCGGTACCTCTAAAATAATTTTGTCCTCAGATTTGATTTTGCTCTCTAAAATTATTTTGACATCTGAACTGAGTTTGTCCTCTAAAATTTTCTATAGTTTTTATTAATAATAATAATAATAATCAGTTTATTGTTCAAACAGTAACACAATTAAGACAATTCAATTAAGTATGTGTATTGTTAATATTTATTTCTGTTTCTGCGGACACAGCATTTACTTGCGGATGACGACCTCTGCTAAACTCGCGCTGAGGTTGCAAATAATTGTTCGCTGGCGTATTACCATTTCCGTAATTTTGGTTCTGTCTTTGATAGGGTTTTATACAGGGTCTGTATACAGGGTCTGTATAATTTATTCGGGGTCTGTATGCATCTAAAATTTTAAATAACCACTCTTAATTTACGTGCAATTATTTGCATAAATGATTATCATTTTAAATTCGCATATTAAATTAATCGGCTGCCATCTATTGGTGAAGTGCCGAACTATTATTTCAGCGTGGTTCACAACCTCATTGGTGAAGTGCCGAACTATTATTTCAGCATGGTTCACAACCTCAGTATGTAGTTCGGTAATTGGTCGGTAGATGGCGCTCTCGATACAATTTAATTTATTAAATAACGAATTTTATCGGTTCGGGTGCGCTCGGCGTTCGGTCATCATCGGGTAAGATGGTGCGCGCGAAATTCAAATCCGAATTAAACTGACGCGAAAATTTGAACTTGATCTGTTTGCACATGCCACGCTCGAAAATAAAAATAGTAGTGCGTTCTCTCTCTAACAGCGACGTGTGAGTCATACACTCCAGGTTCCAACGTTCGGTCGCGCTCGGCAGATCGGCTGACTTGGGACTCGGTCGTCTTCGTGCAGAAAAGTGGAGGGGATAGCTTCCTATGTAAATGTGGTGGCCCGAGAAGTGCCCTTATATATCTACTGTACTTCGAATGTGCTGAGAACATAGTTCGACTTTATTAGTTGAAGTTGTGTATTGATTGCCAGTGCTATATTTCTTTTTGAGCATCGACGTGTGTCCCTTTGCCGGGAATATTGTATTGTAGGTTGCTGCTGCGGATAATAAATCTTGTTATCCGATACGTTGGTCTCTTTTCCCTGGTGTTGCCTTTACCCCTTTCAGCCCGCTTTCACAATCGAGCGACAGTCCTTCAACGGGGTTTGGATTGTGTGGCGCCCATTTCGGAACACCTTGTGTTGAGTCGTATTCACTCCCACGCCCCTCTCCCTGAGTTGGTCGGTGCAGCCCTGGACTGTATGAGCACACAGGTAGGACCAAAGGATTCTCGAAGTAGTAGTATTGCGCAACTGTGTAAAGGCAAGGTGTTTCAAAACGATGCGTGTGTACAGAGCGAAGGAAATGAAGCGGCAGCTGTAATTTTAAGTTTAAATTCAAAAACTGCACTAAGGTCATTTCAAAATGGTCTCCTAGACCCAATAAAGTTAATTATAAAAGCTAGTCGTCATGAAACTTTGACAGATGCTATTGAAAGCGCCGTTTTAGAGGAGAGAAATAATAAATTTCAGCGGACGGAAACAAAATCAAATACGAAATTTAAAAACCCCAATATTCGGTGTTACAACTGTCACAAACAAGGTCATACAGCTGATAACTGTTTCTCCATGCATCCCTTGTCACCTCCAAAACCATTTAACAAAATAAAGCAAGAAACCAGCAGTAATATTAGGGTCATAACTTGTGCATATTGCAAACGCCCAGGTCATCATATCAAAGATTGTCGCAAGCGGCAATACAATAACGAGAAATACGGTGAGCCTAGTTCTAGTTCCTCAACTAACCGTCTTCCGGGAAACGCGAACGCGCCCGGTACGTCAGGCAGTCTGGCCGGAGCGAACCTGAAGAAAGCTGTCTAAGCAAATTCCGTCACCACAATACTACGCCAGCTCGTATCTCATTTCAAAGTTGTAACGTGCTTAAATCGTCTAATTCAAGTGTAATTTCCGAAACTTCTAAATCGTATACAGCCCATTCAAACTCGTTAAAAGTATACAATATCGAATTACAGTAGAACTCCAATTATCCGGACCTCGATTACCCGGATATCTAATTATCCGGATTAGAGAAATTTTAAAATTCTTTTAACTAAAACATTATTTTGTTTAATAGATTTTAGGTTAGAATACCAAAAAATATTAACAACAAAAAGTTCTTTGTACAGTATAAAAGCAACTATAGTTGATCTGTAACGATGGATTCCTGAAACGCCGCGATGTATCCGTGCGCAGTTATATATATATATAATAGTCCAATATGGCGCCGATCGAGGTAGACGTGACCTTAAGTGCAGAGCTAAATAATCTCAAAAAGTCCGAATTGATTGAGTTAATCACTACTCAAAATGTGCCGGCTCGAGTGACTAGTGAACTGATTGCTAATTACGCGAAAAAATTACGCGATGCCCTAGCTAAATACCAGGACAACGAAGACGCATTAAATTGCACATTCTCGTCAAATTCCAGCACAGACACTATTGTTTTGCAAGAACCACGGCGCGCAAATATTGGATTCATACAGGCCTCCCAAGATGATGAACCTACACTTCCATCCAACTGTAGCAACTCTACGGCCAACGATGTGGTTAGTGAAGTGTTGCGTGAGTTGGAATCGACAAAGAGTGTAAACATTCTCCTAAACAAACTGGAGGCCGAAATGAGAGAGAGAATAACGCTTATGGAATTCAAAATAGATATTCTGGAGAGAGATCTGATGGCTAAAAATGGGGAAAAACGAACTGACAAGTCAGCACCACCGCGTCAGGTCAAGGTAAACAAGGGCCCCATTCCGCCTTCAATTAGAACAACGCAACCCCCCGCACGGAGTCCATCTCGCACTCAAGACTCAGGCAGAAGCAAGATCGGTAATACAGAAACCCCTACCGAAAGTCTACCACTTGGCAAAAAGACGACAACAGATGGGGCTGACAGTGACAGAGTCAAGCAATTCCTGCAAGGTAGGACCATGGTTGGTGCCGGTAACAACGCAAACTGCAAAGTAGCGGCAGCCGATAGCGACAACTTAACCTTTCTGTACGTCTATAACCTAAAAAATGACGTATCCGAGGATTCGTTGAAAACATTCCTACAAATGGACAATGTCTTCGTAAAAAAACTGAAATCAGATGACTTATCATCTTCATTCAAGGTAGGCTTACCAACAAGTTCACTAAGCAAAGTTCTAAATGAGAGTTTTTGGCCTGAAAAGGTAAAGATACGGCGATTTCGTGACTTTACACCAACAAAGCGAACTATCAACCAGGGACAACGCACTCAAAAAGCAGAATCTAGAAACGCCAAAACCAGCTGGGGGCCCAGATAGTGACGGCACTTGTTACAGAATAATGCACATCAACATACAGTCAGTGAGAAACAAGATGCTTGACCTTCGTCTTGTTATGAATGATCGAAAATGTGACATAGTTTGCTTAACTGAACATTTCCTGAGTGTGACCGAAGCAGAAGTGCTGACAATTGAAAACTACGAAGTTGCGCCATGTTTTGCTCGTACGACAACTATTCATGGTGGTGCTCTAATCCTATGTAAAGCAGGGTTAAACTACAAGGTTAGGGATGATATAAACAGCCTGAGTGTCGAGTCACACTGCGAAGTTGCTGCTGCCGAGTTCCCACGTTCTGGACTGCTGATTATTTGTGTATACCGTACACCTTTGGGTGATTTTAAATGCTTTTTAGAATGTTTCAATCGCATATTGAGTAAGATACAGGCACAGCGGGTCCGAGTTGTGATAGGCGGGGACTTCAATGTCCACTTCCATACCTCTGAAAGGAAATTTTTAGATTTCCAATGTATGTTAAATTCTTTTAACTTTGTAATTTTAATTTCAGAAAGCACACGTAAGGGAGCTTGCATAGATAACTTTCTCATAAACTCAGCTATCCCACACCGGACTGGGGTGTTTGACCCTGGTTTATCGGACCATAGAGCAATACAAGTTGAGATTCCGGTGGTGGAAGGAGTGGGTGCAAGGGAAACGACTAAATATTTTAGACCAATTACTAGCCGAGGTAAATTTGCCTTTTACAGTCAGGTGGACTCGGTTGGGTGGAGTTTTGCGAGGGACGAGAGCGTAGGCGTGAATCGGGTGTGTGGTGAGTTTGTCAGACTTTTAAACTCTAAGGTGGTCGAGTGCTTCCCCTTAAAATCGTTGAACGACAGAAAAGTGTCGAAAAGGGACGCTTGGTTCTCGGAAGGTCTCCGTCGTATGAGAGATCATCTTGGCTTTTTGTGTGAGTTGTGTCATCGTGCCGATTCTCCTGCACTTTTAAATCTCAGGAATAGTTATAGAAATGCTTATAGAGTTGAAATAAGGAAAGCTAAGTTTGATTATAACAAAACCCAAATAGGGAACAGTTTTAATAAACAAAAGGCATGTTGGGACCTTATAAACAAACATAGACGAGTAAAGGGCTGTGACACGGCACCCAGCCTTGATGTTGACCATATCAACGAATTTTTTACAAACATCGGAAAAGAAATATTAAAAAATCTAAATCAGTGTTCTAACTCAAAAGATAACACCTATCAAACTACAATGCTTGATAGCTTTCCTCACTTTTGTTTTCAACCAGTTTCTTATATTGAGGTCAGGGATATTATAAATAACTTAAAAAATAAACCGGGCTTTGATTTTCACGATATGAACGCAATTCTTATAAAATGTGTTCGAGAAGGGATACTCGTACCGCTCACTGATATCATTAACCGATGTATAAAAGAGGGAATATTCCCGGACACTTTGAAAATCTCGAAGGTTATCCCCATACCAAAAAACAACCGCACCGATGACCCAAATAACTTTAGACCAATAGCAGTGCTGCCTGTCATATCAAAGATCTTAGAGACTGTTTTAAAGAGGCAGATCATGAATCATTTTGAAGAACACGAGCTATTTCATTCCGGGCAGTTCGGATTTAGACCCGGAAGATCGACCACGGATGCATTGATCTATTTAATAGATAAGATAGTTGAGGGGGAGGAATGTAGAGAGGTAGTGGGGACGCTTTTCTGCGATCTCAGCAAGGCGTTCGACTGCGTCTTGCCAGATCTCCTTCTTAAAAAACTAAGGCTCTCCAATTTCAGCAAAAATAGCCTTGATCTGATGAAGTCTTATTTTACATGCCGCAAACAATATGTTGCTAAAGACGGGAAAGAGTCCGAATTGAGGGAAGTTGTCTGCGGTGTGCCCCAGGGTTCGGTCCTGGGGCCGGTGCTGTTTTTGATTTACATAAATGATTTCAGCGTCGGGCCGGGACCGGACCGGGTACTTTTCGCGGATGACACCACCATTATTGTCAGGGACAAAGATCGGGATGCTGTTCGGGAGCGGCTGGGACGTGTCCAGTCGGACGCTGGTAGCTGGTTTAAGCGGAATAGCTTATCCCTAAATGAGCGTAAGACACAGCATATGCTGTTTACACACAGAAGGACGGCTGAGGTACGGGAGAGCGCGAAATTCTTGGGCTTTTATCTCGATGCTACTTTGTCATGGGAGGGGCATTACGTTGTCGAGTAATCGATTTGTTATACGCTCAATGAGGGGTCTCGTCCCTCGTGAAACTCTGCTCATGGCATACCATTCTCTGTTTTTGTCCCACTGTGCCTATGGCCTGGTGGTCTGGGGTCACTCACCCCACGCCGGAAAGATTTTCAAGCTCCAGAGAAAGGTCCTAAGAATCATTTACGATAAGGGTTACCAGGAGGATTTGAGAGAAACTTTCATTTCAAACCAGCTTCTTACTTTACCATCACTTTATATTCACGAATGTCTTAGATATGTTAAGCTAAATGGCAGTAAATACGTATTACAGGGTTCTAGCCACAATCATCACACTAGACAAACAACTGACCTAAAAATAAACTATCTTCGACTGACACATAGTAGATATGGACCAAACTACTACGGACCCTTGTTCTTTAACTCTCTTCCTGGTGACATTAAAAGTTTGGAAATAAAAAAGTTCCATAACACTGTAAAATCGCTCCTCTTACGTCGTGCAATTTATGAGAACGAAGACTTTTTAAACACCGAATGGGACATTCCTGGCTTGTCATAGCCTGGTCGCTGATAAAGGGCCTTGTAAAGTAATATTTTTAATATTTTTAAAGTTTCTTATGTTTAATTGTCTACTGATTTTGTAACTCTAGTGTTGCTGCTGTTAGACTGACATTGTACTGTGACCTGCTGGCTGTTGTTATTGTGTTGTTGTTAGTATTGGTGATGCTTCCGACCGGCCAAGTGTTACGCTTGCATGTGTCCATGTTTTGTCTATTTCCTTATTTATTGTATTTTCTTTTGACCAACAAAGGCTGTGATTGCGCTTGTGCGCATTTTTAAGATTGTTTTGATTGACTTGTGTAAACATGTAAACATTGTACAAACACCAATAAACTATTTGATTTGATTTTTGATTTGATAATGAAAATGTTTAACGACATAATTTGTCAAATTAATATTTATAGGTTAATAATATGGTGACATACATATTTAAAATTTACATCCCGCCTGTATGTCACCATATTATTAACCTATAAATATAACACATACACTTTACATATACCCTTACTTGTATATACCGAGTAGTCGTTTTAACTTGAGACTCCTAAATATCTCTATGTTGTACCGGTTGTACCATGAGTAGACATGACAGTCGTCGCCTTGACTGCCAGACGGCAAGCGCATTATGGAGCGCATCCCATGCAGTGACAGCGGTTGTAACTACCGCAGACGCCACAAACTTCCATCGTCAATAACTTTCGATGCATCGTACGAAAAAAATGTTCAGACAAAAGATTCTTCTTATTTAGCGCAAAATCATAATTTGATAAAAAATTTGGGTATTCCCATTTAAAAAAATGAAGTTAACCTCATTTGCACCGATTGCAGCGCCATCTGCAATGAAACTGATATCGCCATCTCATTTCTCCTTTTGCGTCCTACAAGTTTATTTAAGACGCTTTTGTCGTCCCATGCATATTTCTCGAGATATTTATGAGTCTCAAGTTAAAACGACCACCCGGTATAAGCGCACACATTAGCTTTGTTCGCTGAGCGCGTTCGGAACGTGTTCGGGACGTAATTTATATTGGACCAGATGTGTTGTGTGATAATGGTAGGGAAATCATAGCGAGACATCGGATTGGTCCAATATAAAAGAGTACCTGAACTAGTTCGGGATTCGCTCAGCGAACAAAGCTATTATCAGATTTCCATAGTCTACTAGTCTACTTGTTGTGATCCGTAGTGCCGATTTGAAATTCTTTACTCATTAAATTGTAGAGTGATGGCACCAAAAATAAAACGTCTTGTTTTAACCGCGAAGGAGAAAATGATAAATCGTTGATGATCTAGCAAAAGGTGAATGCGCGAAAAAGTTTGCCGATGAGTATGGTGTCGGAGTTTTAACGATTTTAAACATAAAAGAAAAGGCTAATTCGTTAAAAATGTATTTCAAAATTGAGAATGAAGATGAAATTCATGTAGAAAATCTATGAAATTGCCTGTAAATGAAAAGTTGAGCATGCGGTTTACACTTGGTTTGTACAAAACCGTTCTCGATGCTAGCCGTAGTTTCAGAAAGGGCATTATTATTTAATAAAAAAAAATAGGAGAGGATTTGTAATTTCAGGCAAGATAAGGTTGGCTTAGAAAATTTAAAGAAAGGCATGGTATTTGTGAACTCGAAATTCACGGCGAAAAAATGTCTTCCGGCAAGCATTCCGCAGATACGTGAGTTTCAGTATTTACAACAAAGTTTTCAGGACAATTAGATAAAGATTTTATCTACAATGCGGATGAAACTGGTTTGTACTGGAAAGCCCTGCCTAGAAGACCACTGGTTAAAAAAAACTTACTTCACCTGGGTATAAGAGCAAAGATTGTCTCACAATGAAAAATCCAGTTATCCGGATTTTTGATTATCCGGATCGGGTCTGGACCCAATTAATCCGGATAATTGGAGTTCTACTGTACATGAATCATTGACTTCTCCTTTTGTCCAATTTCGTAGTAATGGATTTGAAAACCATTCAGCCAAGCTTCTCATTGATACTGGAAGTGATATCTGCCTTGTAAAGCTTCAAAATATAAGTGATGAACAGATAGTTCATACTAACATTAATACCAATCTTAAGGGTATCGGTGCAGAGTATATAAAAACTCTAGGAATAGCGTATATCGAATTAAAAGTCGATTCCCATATCGTCACGCATCCTTTCCATGTCGTTCACCGAGACTTTCCAATTTCGTTTGATGGTATAATAGGCAACGATTTCTTCGAAAAGCATAAAGCCAGTATTAATTATGACGAGAAGAAGCTTGCATTCATATCTCGTAGTTTGAAATTATTCGTCAATATATCAACTTCCCTAAAAATTGTCATACCGCCTAGAACGGAAATAACTGCAAAAATACCCACTAATGTTCGTGAAGATAAAGTTTGCATAGCCAAAGAAATAAGTCCAGGAGTTCATATCGGAAATTGTCTTATTCGTTCGAATCAAGGAATTTGTTGTGTCAATATATTAAATTCTACAGTTCAGGAAGTCACCTTAGATCATTTAGATATGGATCTCGATGACTTGTCAAATTATCAGATTCTAAACTGTACGCCAGGCGATATTCATGGCACCAGTCGTTCTAATGAAGTCGAATCCCTGTTGCAAACTCATCATATGAATTCGGAAGAAAAGGCATCCATTATTAATATTTGTCGAGGTTTTGCAGATATATTCCAATTGCCGGGTGATAATTTAACATATACCGAGGCAACTCAACATAAAATTCCATTGGTAGAAAACACTCCTCCTATCTTCATAAAGCCCTATCGTTTACCTGAGCATCAAAAGGAAGAAATTAATAAAGAAGTGAATAAAATGCTCCAGGAAGGAATAATTCGTAATTCAAAAAGCCCTTACAATAGTCTCCTGCTTATCGTTCCTAAGAAGCCAGATTCACAAGGAAATAAGCGGTTTCGTGTTGTCATAGACTTTCGGAAGTTAAATGACTATACTATTGCTGATGCTTTCCCTTTGCCCGATATTTCCGAAATCTTTGACCAGCTGGGATCTTCTAAATATTTTTCAGTTGTCGATCTTGCCAGCGGCTTCCATCAAATCGCATTGCATGAAGATAGTAAACCCCTTACTGCTTTTAGCACCCCAAACGGTCATTATGAATATAACCGCTTGCCCATGGGACTAAAAGGATCTCCTGCTACTTTCCAACGACTTTTAAATTGCGTATTGAGTGGTCTACAAGGAATAAAATGCCTAGTATATTTAGATGATATTGTTGTCTATGGACCCAATCTTAAAATTCACAACGATCGATTGATTGAAGTATTTAGTCGTCTTAGGGAAAATAATCTTAAATTGCACCCCGATAAATGTCAATTCCTCAGAAAGGAAGTCATCTACTTAGGTCATATCGTGTCGCAGGATGGTATTAAGCCCGATCCTTCAAAAGTATCCTGCGTTAGTAACTTTCCAACTCCTAAAAATTTGAAGGAACTTAAGAGTTTTCTTGGCCTTACTTCATACTATCGGCGATTTATACCAAATTCTTCGCAGATAGCTTTGCCCCTGCAAACTTTAACTCGAAAGAATGTGCCATTCCATTGGTCTTTTCCATGTTCGTCAGCATTTGAGCAACTCAAGGAAAAATTAATTTCCTATCCAGTCTTGCGTTATCCAGACTTCAACCAGGAATTTAATCTAACTACAGACGCCAGTGGTGTGGCCATTGGTGCCGTCTTGTCACAAGGCGATCCTCCTAATGATTTACCTGTAGCATATGGTAGTCGTGTATTAAACAAAGCCGAACGAAATTATTCGACGATCGAACGTGAGCTTCTTGCGATATGCTGGGGGGTGGGTCATTTCCGCCCCTATCTCTATGGCAAACCCTATAAAATCTACACGGATCATAAACCGCTTATCTATCTATTCTCTCTAAAAGATCCTAGTAGTCGTCTGACAAAGTTCCGTCTAAAGCTAGAAGAATACCAATACACTGTCATTTACAAACCAGGGAAGCAAAATAACGTAGCCGATGCACTAAGTCGTAATGTTCATTACGTGGAAACCGCCCCTTCCAATCCAAAACCCTTGAGTCTTGAAAATTGCACATATGAGGATTACCTTCATAATCGTTCCAATGGGATAATTTTAAATAAACACGTTGTAGATGTTGACACCTCCATTCTAAACATTTCTAAATCATGTACCCCAGTAATCTCTATAAATCGTAACCTCACCGACCCAACCGGGATATATGAGCCGTTGAAAACCAGAATGGTCCAAGTCACAAAAACGAGTTTATTTAGTTAACCACTGGAAATTCATTATACTATAGTAATCTACCTTCTAGGCAAATCTGAACCCTATATGTTCATTAGTTTGTCGAGAGATGGCGCTAGTTGTTCTGCCTGGAAATTTTATGCGCATAGAGTTGAAAGCCACACTGGTACAACTGTGACTTAGACCACTCTGGTTTTAAATGCTATAGGTTTTGTTTTTTATTTATGTTTGCAATAACTTCCATAAAATGAGTTCGGATGGGTCCTTAAGTGAGCCTTTCAGTGCTAGTGAAAGCGAATATGAGCCAGAGGAAACAGATAACTCTTCTACAGGTAAAACAAAGTCATTTTTAAATCATTTTAAAAATAAACATAACCTCAACTATGTTTTCAGATGAAAATGAAGAAGGAGAATATAATGGGGTCCCCCCTGCTAGAATTCGGGAAAATGAGGAAAATCAGGATATACAGCAGGAAATTCAGGAAGATCAAATAGCTCAGCAACCAGATGGTATTGGAAGCCAGAAACGTGTCGGAAGAAAACGTTTTAGAGAACCAGAAAAACATATAAAGTCAGTTCGAAAACGACGAAGGAATGCAGGAGAGGAATACACCAGTACTTCTGGGAAAAATGTTCCGGGAAAAACATTTGTAAATTCGAACTGCAATTGCAAGAAAAAATGCTTTGATAAAATAACCGAGCTTGATAGAAAAAAATTGTTTGAGGCATTTTGGAGGATGGGAGAATTTTCTGTACAAAATGCATTTATCTGTGGATTAGTCAAACAAAATGCAATTAAAAGAGTCCGGACGCGGGACGGATCCAATCCAGGGAAAACTGTCACAAATTGTTATTGGGTAAATAATAACAGCATTTCCGTTAACGTATGTAAGCAATACTTCTTGCAAACCCTTCAAATTTCGAATGGTCGACTGGAAAGGGCTCTTAAAAGAGCACGAACCTCCTCGCCGGGTGAGGATTTACGTGGCAAACATGAGCCAAAAAATAAGACAGCAGAAGAAAAAGTACAGGGTGTTCATGTGCACATTAATAGTTTTCCTGCATACAAATCGCACTATACATTCAGTCATAACCCCAATCGAAAATTTCTTGATTCCGACTTAAACATAAGAATAATGTACAACCTATACAAGGAAAAATGTGAAAACGAAGAAAGCGTCCCTGTATCAGAAGCAATATATAGAAGGATTTTCCATCGCGATTTTAACTTGCACTTCCACGTTCCCTCAAAAGACACGTGTGTGAGATGCGATGTATTTAAGGCTAAGATTGTCTGCGCTGCCAATGAGCATGAAAAACAAAATTTGCAGGCAGAACATACCTTGCATTTACGAAAGGCCGAAAATGCAAGAAAGAGTATGGCAAGAGACAAAGGAACGACAATTTTGAATAGAGGAAAAGTTTATAGTTTCACCTTTGATCTAGAAAAGGCACTGCCCTATCCAACATTAACTTGCTCCATAGCATATTACAAAAGAAACATGTATGTCTACAACTTGGGCATACACGAACTGGCTGAAAGCGAGAGATCTTTTATGTATGTATGGGATGAGATTACAGCATCTCGCGGTGCCCAAGAAATCGGATCGTGTATTCGCAAACACATCTTGTTCAACGCAAAACATGCAAATCACATCATAGCTTACAGCGATGCTTGCGGTGGACAGAACCGAAATTTTAAGCAATGCCTTTTTTGGCTCAAACTTTTGGAAGATACAGATAATAATATAAAGGAAATTGACCATAAGTTTATGGTTTCCGGTCATTCCTTTTTACCAAATGACCGTGATTTTGGTCAGATAGAAAAGTATGCTAAAGACAGAATCAAATACGTGCCCGAAGACTGGTATGCAATAATAAGGAAGACCCGACCCAAAAACCCATTTTTCGTTACTGAAATGAAAAGAAGTGACTTTTATTCCACAAAATTATTGGAAGAATCAGTCACCCGGCGAAAGAAAAATGAAGACAATGATCCAGTATCGTGGCTGAAGATAATGTGGTTACATTTTGAGAAAAACAAACCTTATACGATTTTCTATAAGGAAACACTGAATGAGGACTATCCTTTTCATTCTATTAGCATAGCTCCTAATCGAAAAGGTGTTCCTAAACTCATAAAAAATATTGAATTGCCATTACTTTATGATAATGTTCTTCCTGTCAATGACAAAAAGAAGAAAGATATTAAAGATCTTTTTCAATTTATTCCTCCCGTCCATCTACAATACTTTAGAGACATTATTGGAAATCCAAATGTTGAAGATATTGGTCCGCTTGAAGTAGTTGAAGATGAAGAAGATAATATCTAGTTTTTCTTTGTTTATTTTATAAATTTAAATTAGTTTTGTATTTTGTTTAATAAAAAATGACACCACGTTTTTGATTTAAAAGTCTAATAATTTATTAGCTATTTTACATAGGTACCATTGCTGGAAGGCAAAGTGGTCTAAGTCTCAAATTCTTTGCAAAAAAAGATACAGTTACAAAAAAACAGTTAATTTTGATTTAAAAATTCAAGTTAGCTTTATCCTAAGGCACATTCCACAAAAAAGTATTTATTTTTATTTTCAGGATTTCTCAATAATGCATTAACTTTAAAGCGATTTATCTCTAAATGCTTTCCCTGTGACTTATACCACTATGGTTTTCAACGGCTCATATGCCGAATTTACGGAAAAGTTTGGTACATTATTAAGCACAAGGGTAGCCCAAGATCTTAGTATCCATAACGCTATATTATTGCATTCGGAGAAAAAGAATTGTTCCGTTATATTTTTGCTAATAGCGGAAAATGAGTTCCAACGGATCTCATACGAAGATATTTTTGCATGTCTCCTAAATTTGCGTTCTCTTTGTATATCAAACACTGTTACATCTGTATCTGTACCAAAATTAGGTTCCCATAGAGACAATTTGCAGAATGATATTATCAGATCAATGATACGGTATATATTTCGTGGTACACCCATACAGATACAGATACATCATAACAAAATTCAGGAAATCACCGAAGAACAAATTCAACAGATTCTTGGCGATTTTCACGTTACTCCAACTGGAGGACACGAAGGTGTTTCCCGAACTTATTCATGTGTCAAATTATATTATCGTTGGCCAAACATGTTCCGATCTATAAAATCTTTTATCAAAAGGTGTGAATTATGCCAGAAAAATAAATCTGGTAACTCGATTCAATGTCCAATGCAGATTACGACTACGGCAAGCACTCCATTCGAAACGGTTTTCCTGGATATCGTCGGTCCCCTTGTTTCTACATATTCAGGCTGTAAATATGTTTTAACCTTCCAGGACGATTTAACAAAGCTTGCAGTAGCAATTCCATTGCCCAACCAAGAAGCGGAAACCGTAGCCAAAGCTTTCGTTACGAAAATTATTTGTACTCATGGTATTCCAAAATCGTTAGTCACTGATCAGGGAACGAACTTTTGTAGCCAACTCTTTAAAAATATTTGCAAATTATTGCGTATTAATCACGTTCAATGTACAGCGTACCATCCTCAGTCCAACGGTGCGCTGGAGCGTAGTCATCGAACGCTGAAGGAATATCTCAGGAGTTTTATTGCACAAGATCAATTAGACTGGGATGAATACATTCCATACGCTATGTTCACATATAATACCACCCCACATAACGCTACAAATTTTACACCGTTTGAACTTGTATTTGGTCATAAAGCAGAAATTCCTTCATCTCTGACCAAAAGCCCTGAAGTCACTTACAATTACGATGATTATGTTAACGAGTTGAAATATCGATTACAAAATTGTCACCTAAAAGCCAAGGAGAAATTAGTTAATGCTAAACGTTCAAGCAAAGTTTATTATGATCGTAAGATAAATGATTTTGAAGTAGACGTAGGCGATGAAGTGCTTTTACGTAACGAGACGATAGAACCAGGAACCATTAAAAAATTACGTTCATTGTATTCAGGTCCTTTTACTGTAGTATCCGTGGATTCACCTGTAAATGTTACAATTAGTATAAAAGGAAAATTAGTTAAGGTACACAAAAATCGGTTAAAGCCGTACTTTAAATCCACTACGTAATCATCCACATGTATTTTAATTATCTATAGTCCTAAGAATATTTTAAGATAATAATTCAAGCTGTCTTTGCAGACATGTTCTCCTTGCTTCCCATTGTTTTAACTATCAGCTGGCCTAACACTGCACATTCTTTGGAAGGACGCCGCGACGAGGTGTTCACCATCTCAAGTTACAACAACAGTGCAGGGCTGTACTACGAAGAAATTGGCAATTTACAAGTGTTTGAAAGCTCTTGGAAGCTGATTACACATTATAATCATGATAGCTATGTACAGGCTTTTTCTGAAATCACGAGATTATCTAATACCATTGTTAATTTGTGTAATCGTGCTAAATCAAAACAAATACTATCGAAAGAATGCTCAACATTTGTCCCAATAATTAATAGTATTCGTGATGACATTGTCCATACTAATGACATCATAAGTAATATCATCAAAACTGAACCCAATGTTAGAAGAAAGCGAGGTTTAATAAATGGCATAGGTCATATAGCTAAAGCTCTATTTGGTACTCTTGATGAAACCGATGCTATTTACTACAATGAACAGCTCGATCATTTAGGTAAAAATCAGAATCATTTAATCAATCTAATAAAAAAACAAACGTCAGTTTTTAATTTATCAGCTGGCACTTTCAATGAGACTGCAAATGCTATCCGAAGCAAAATGTATTTTATTGAAAAACGACTATTTACAATTATGGATTTCTTAAATAACGTTACGATTGGTACACATTATTTGCAGCAAGCTGTTGATTTTGAACTCTTGATAAACACTTTTGCTTTAATTTGAAATGAAGTATCTAAGGAACAATCCAAACTTTTACAAATTCTTACTATGTCACAGAAAGGAATTATTAATGCCTTTATAATGAATCCAAACAAACTTATTCAAGAACTATCCAAGATTCAATCCTATTTACCAGTTGGTAGAAGATTTCCATTTGCAATTACATTAGACAACGCGCATCGCTTGATGCAATTGTTACGCCCAAACATATACGTTTATCAGCGGAGAATAACATTCATACTTACTATACCGATTGTTGAATCGAAAGAATACAATTTATATCAAATCTCTACATTACCGTCAGTTGTTTCTGTAAGCACTTATCAGTTCATTCTTCCAGAAAAACCATTTTTAGTTATTGACTCAGTACATCAATACTTCTTTTTACTTGACACATCTGAATTAACCCCTTGCACAAAAATAAACAATCAATACATTTGTAAACAAATGAAACCTATTCTTATGGTTCAACCTCATGACAATTGCGAAGCAAAACTTTTTACTTCTCATGCTAACCAAATCCCCGAAAATTGTAATATAAGAGTAATTCAAACAACTCAACCATGGTTTATCCAACTGAAGCAAAGTCACTCGTGGATTTATACTATTCCAAGCACAGTTAAAGTTAATTGTCATTGTCCAGAAAAAACAACAACGTTTAACCTCATTGGAACGGGATATCTTAAAACAGATAATAATTGTAAAGTGTTTCTAGATTCAATTATTCTTTCATACCCAAAGTTATCAAACTATTCAACTTTCAAAAGTTATTCACCCAATGTAAACTTTAAGAATCTATCTATTTCATCCAACATTAAATTTTTAAAGCCTGGTTTATTAGTCCCTACTTTAGTTACTCCTTTAGATATAACACCCTTGGTACAAGCCAGCGAATCTCTTTCTGAAATAAGCAAGGAAGCCGAGAGACTTGATGAACTCTCATCATACAAAAATCACCATTCTGCATATTTGTCCACATTGTTAACTGTTATAATTATTTTTATTATGTTAATATTGTTTAATTTTAAGTCATTCATATTGTCTGTATTTTGTAAAATGTGTTATAATGGGAATAGTAGTACCGACGTTGGGCCTAGTACCGATGTAGAACTCTCTCCAGAAGCACCAAATTCCAGTAATGAAAATCGTCCCCAGAGGTACAATTTTCAAAAATAGGGGGGAGGTGTTGTATAGCCGTCGGACTGTTTTGCATATTTCATGTCAATGTAACATGAGCATTTTGTTTCTTCTCACCCCAGGAAGCACGTACACTGTCTCGTATATCTAAATTCTCGCAATCCAGAGTCGGGTATAAAACCCTGTGTCATCAATGCAACCATTGGTCGCTGGTGACATGATTCATGCACTCATATTCAAATTCTAGATTTTAATTGGTCTTTGCTTGTGACGAGATATCGTACCACTTCTTTGGTATATAAAGGAAAAATACCATTTTTCCTGCAGTTCACCAGCAGTACACCAGTTCTTACACATACATAGCATATTACGATTCGTCGCCAGTTTATTAGTTAGTTATTAAGTGTATACTACTCTGTAATTTGAAGTGGAATAAACACCATTAATTACAACAAGGACTTTGATTCAACAACCCCACAACACCACATATTTGATTTTTGTGTTTAAGCTATTTCTAAACAATTTCTGATTCATGAATGTACCTCTTTTAAGCCTATTTTGTCCAGCATTAACATTGAATTGGTACAAACGAATGAACTTATATCAAACATAATTGAATCTAAACATGAATATAGATCAAAGCGTGGATTAATTAATTTAGTTGGAAAAATTTCCAAGACATTGTTCGGAACGTTAGACGAAGACGACGCACACTATTATAACGATCAGATAGATAAATTAAGTACAAGTCAGGATCATTTAATTACATTAATGAAGCAGCAAATTTCCGTATTCGAAACAACTATTGAAGCATTCAATAAAACTAGTGTATCGTTGCAAAGCAAATTTAAACAAATAGAAAAATCGATGATTAAAATTTCAGATTATGTCAACAATTTAAATCTTGGTGTAACAACAATACAGTACAAAAATGAGTTTGAATTATTGGTTAATATGTTTACCCTATTGTCTAATGAACTCTCTAAGCAGCAGTCAGTCAGTCTTGATTCAGATTTTATCGTTGTCACAGAAAGGCATAATAAGCCCATTCATTATGAACCCTGTTAAGCTGATAAACGAGTTAAGAACCATTCAACCTTTCTTGCCGATAGGAACTACTTTCGCATTTGACATTACTCTGGATAATGCACAGTCATTGATGCAGTTGTTGAGCCCAAATGTGTATGTTTACCATGATAGAGTAACATTCATACTTACCTTGCCTATCGTAGACGGAAAAATATATCATTTGTACGGAATAAGCACATTGCCTTCTACAATTAAGACAGATACATTTCAATATGTTCATGTCGAAAAACAATTTCTTGCAATGGATACTGTTCAGCAGTATTACTTCGATTTGGATTACATTGAATTGAATTCATGTACTAGAATTCAAAAACATTATATTTGTAAACAATTAAAGCCAATTTTAATGACTAATGTACACAGCGCCTGTGAATCAAGGTTATTCAATTCTCATATCACGCATATACCGGACTCATGTCCTATTCGAGTTTTAAAGCTATCAAATCCTATGTTTATCAAGCTATACCAACCACATTCGTGGATATTTGCCATTCCAGAAACGGTCAAAGTAAATTTACAATGTGACAAGACGTCCAAGATCCTATATCTTAATGGAACAGGCATTCTTTCAGCTAAACCCGATTGTAAGGTGTTCTTAAACTCAATAATTCTTGCATTTCCTGGTAACAACAATTATTCGGTGTTCAATAATTATATTCCAAGCGTTCATTTTAATACATCATATTTTGAAAACCTGAATACATCTTTTAGTCCATCATTGACAATTCCTACGGTCATTACGCCTTTGGATGTCTCTCCGTTGAAACACGCTAGTAAGTCGCTCGCTATCCTTAAGACTGAGACAGAAAGACTACAACATGTCTCGTATAATAAGCATGTTCATTTTATGTATTTTTATGTTATATTAGTTTTAGGATTAATTTGTCTTTTGTATCATACATATTAAATATCCTTCATTTTTGGCAAGGATATTCAGACGAAAATCTGATGCCTTAGAAAATATTGTTTCAGTGGACGGTACGGATACAACCCCATCTCCGTCTGAGTCAGTTCAATCTTCCAGTAATGTGGACGAAAATTGTACCAAACCAAGGTACAATTTTAAAAATTAGGGGGAAGGTGTTGTATAATGGTACCTAATGCGTATTCATTCTTAGAATTGCCTGTCTTTCGTTTTTTCTTTGTTCTAAATATTGTGTTTATCACGTACGATGTTTCGTATATCACTTCAGTTTCACAGAATTATAAATCCTTTGTGTTAGAACGAAGGATGTCATCTCGAATCCTATTGGTTGTGGAACTTAGCTTTTCAAATCCTATTGGATAATACCTGTGACGAAACATCGTACGACTCTTCCCTATAAATAGGAGGACTTGCATTTCTTCATGGAGTTTTTTATCATTACGTTACGTTAAGGCTAGGCCTGTGCAAACCTTGTAAACTAGTACTTGCAACAATATATGTTTTAAGTGGTATTCGTGTTTATTTTGGCAAGATCCCTCAACACTATGAAACAAACTGTTATTGTTCCTAGTGATTTAGTTACTATGTTAGTAATTATTCTGTACTAGTAAAATAAGGGCAGGCCTAATAGGCCTGCTGGTGGATCTAGGTAGATTGCCGAAACCGGTAGCGGAGAGACAAAAAGTCCAGACACGCAAATTGTCCATGCTCCTACGGAGTAGACTCAGAAACCAAAAGTCGACAGACTCTCCGGACGATGAAAGTGTGCATTACAGTGAATTTTGTATAGCAATCCAGTATCTTTGTAGATCAACTTTTCTCAATAATTGTGAAAAATAAAAAGAAAAGAGCGATAAATAGACGACCCGACAGTCCTAAGCACAGCAAAATGGAATTTGGAAGACAAAAACTTTCTGTCCTTATGGAATAAAACATAAAAGTAAAAAAACCACTCGCACGTACGTGTATGGGGTCAGTTTTAGTTGAATAAGATAGAATTACTAAAACGCCTTAAACCCCTTAAATGCACCAATCTTGGCCTGCATTGGCCCGCATATGAAGCTCTGTGATAGGGACACCATAATGTGTGCAAAAACATATCAAACACCGTCCTAATGACACTAGACAGAGCTTTATGCGTTGACTGCACATCGATGAATTCTATCTTTTCCCAAAGTATCAACAACCCCATGCAAATTGGTTCTGGACTGATCTTGGTTGAGTTTATGACAAACAGCTCAACCGTTGTTGATTATCTGTTGAACTCCCATCTTAATGAAACCAGCCAATTGTTGTTGAAGCTTCTGTCCTGTATGTTAGGATTTTCTCCCATTTCCAGTATATGATTTCGCACATGCGATATAATCGACGGGCGATAGTCGCCAGTATAGTCAACAAATTGAATTCAAATGGGTTTTCTCCAGTATGATGTTACGTATGGTGTGCAAGAGAATAACTTGTCTCGTATCTGGTTCTCACATGACGTGCAAGAACATAACTGTACATCAATCAGTATAGTCACAGACCACACATTTAAATGACATCTCGTCACTAAGCACTCTCATAGTGGAGTTAAATGATTGTTGTGTCCTCGTATGCATGGTAAGAATGATTTGTGGTAGTGTAGCTACACATGGTGCATATATCTGGATCATGCTTCTCATACGCCCTGTTAAGATCAGTAGGTTGAGCATAGTAAATAGTGCATTGGTTTCTCTGCTGTAAGCATTCTTAAATTCCTTGTAAAATGACTGTATTGAGATTGTTTCTGTTCGGCATGAGTTTGCATTAGCTAGGTAACTGGAGACAGCTATGTACTCTCATTGACAAGAATGTTGATGCATATAAATTGTTTCGTGCCTGCATCCAATCCTATGTAATTTTCACAGTGGCCGATCTTTTCCTTATTGCCATGAGCATATGATTGTTTGTCAAGTTGAGTTGGTTATACAGATTCATAGTGCTACTGGCAATGATTCAATGATCTTCAGGTGTTTGAATGGTTGCGAAGAGTTTGTAGTCCTGCTGACAGAAATTGTAGTACTTCAATTTCTACAGATTTTCTGTAATCTGAAAAAAAAAATATTATTAGTGGAGTCAAATTAGACTGAAGTATTGCGCCTAATCTCTGAACCCGGTGGAGCTGCTCCAATTTTATTGTTTTTTTTTAAGTTAAAAATTTAAAACCCTCAAATCCTTGTAGCTTAAAAATGTGTGCTATTTCTCTATTTAATAAATGTTTGCATTTGTGTAAATTAGTAAATTGTTTATAATACAAATTATACTATGAAAATAAGGACATAATGCTCCAAAATCAATACAAGTTGACATGATATAAAATTATGCAATATTTTGCAAAATTTTTATGGAAGCTACAAATATTATACTCAAGCTCTACACGAAATGTATTCCTTGTCCAGTTCAATGCATAGAATAAGCACTTTTTTGCAATTTAGGGATTGTTTGTGACAAGAACAACTCTAGCGTGAGTAGCTACTCCGATTAATTACTAACAATTTGACATATGAAAGAAAGAGTTGCAGCTATGTTTGTAAAGCTGTTCCCAGTCATCTGTTTGAAATTTTAGAATCAGGATCTACTCGATCTGAACTTTTAAATTAAATTTAGAAAATTTTAAATTAAAATACCACAAAGTTGATAACCCCTTCCAGTCTACTGGAAGTTGATATTAAGTGTTATTTTAAATGAAATCATTCAGTATTTGTTTCCACATAACAAACTACATCAAATTTTATCAGGTTTTCCTATAGCTAAATACCACAATTTTTGAGATATTGATTTTCTTATTTTTCAGTTGATTTTCGCGGTATTGTGTTGAAGTAAATATCTCAGTTATTATTGAAGCTAACAGTTTCATGTTTGATGAGAACATACCCTAAATATGGTCAAACATAATAATGTTTAGTACATCATTATATCTTATACAGGTGTTGAAAATTTGCATCGCAAGTGTTACACAGTCAAATTTAAAAAACTTAGTTTTTTCAAATGGAACACCCAGTATACTAATGCACCACTTGAAGGAAAATGTTGGATTCTATCATTCGACGCTATACTCCCTATACTCTGTACCTACTTAACTAATAATTTTTGAGATGTTAATAACTTTTTTTAAATCATGAAAATGCATTTGATATCATTATCAGAGGCATTTCAACAAATTTACAAAACGGTATAAATAACTCAAAAACAAGTGGAGACAGGTATACCTGTATAGGTATAGTAAAAGAGCGAGGGCTAGATTTCTTTCAATTTGTGTATTAGGGGTCAGGACACCTCATACCAAGACAAGTCATAGCCGGACAACTCATACCAGGACAACTGATACCAAGGGACAATTCATACCACGACAACTCATACCGGGACACCTCATACCAAGGGACAACTCATACCAGGACAACTCATACCAGGACAACTCATACCAGGACAACTCATACCAGGACAACTCATACCAGGACAACTCATACCAGGACAACTCAGACCATGACAATTCATACCATGTTGTCATGTACGGTGTCATCTAGAATGATGAGTAGCAAACTCTCTTTACCACCTTAATATTAGGTAATTGAGTTTAATTTTCTCCATTGCCCAGTATAGGCATTATATGTACTATGCGCGCCAAAAAAAAAGTCGTACACCTTGTAGCTTTGTAAATGTCCTTTTCTTGTGTGAATTTACTATGCAGCCATCATTAATAAATTTTAGTACAATATTTTGCACAGTTCAAATGCAAGGAATAGGTCTGTCGGGATATTTCACCGAAAATAAATCTCTCACGGCTCTCAAACTATTGCGCCATGGTACCACATACATATCTCTATTTTTCATCCTTGCTGTACATTGTTTAGTGTTAAACTATTGCGCTTCTAAGCAAAACCAAAAACAGGGAAGTACAATTTTAGATTAACATGACAATTTTGATTTAAAAAATTAAAGCTTACATTATTTCAAATATTTCGTATAGTTTTGGTTGCCTATAGTTTGGGAGTTTTAATTAGTTCTAATGTATTGACCTGTTAATTTTACAAGTATACAGAGGCGGATATGGGCGGATATGTATACAAATAAGAAAAACTCCCAGTAATAACAATACATCAAAATGGAGCGTCTATGGAAAAAAACCTTTTTTCCGCTAAGCGCATACCAAAATTTACTTCCGCTTGGGGCGCGAAACAAATTCATATGCTATGAGCGATCTGATTGGCTGTCTGCTTATCCTCTTCCTATACTAGCAACACGCCATTGGCGTATCATGCATGCAAGTCAGCTGATTTAAGGGGCTGTTGTTTTAGTTCGTTGCAGTTCATTGTGCTGTTGTGTTGTGTGTTTGTGAATGGTTGTTATTCAGGATGCCCTACACAAATGAACAGGACACGTTTATTGAGGAGGCCTACTTTCAAAATGGCCAGAAAATGGGGAATGGTTCTTTTCGGTTACGTTGTGCGCCAAAGAGGTCATTCAAAAGTTTCCGGGGCAGTTCAATGTTTCTTCGTTACGACGACATATACATCGTCTTGTAAACAAATTTCGATTGACAGGGTCAATAGATAGGAGGCCAGGCGAACGACCACCACAAATATTAACCGAAGAAGTGCTACAAATATTAGAGCTGATGTTGTACGCAGCCCTAACAAATCAGTGCATAGGAGAGCGCAACAAGCAGGTAGACACACATTTATTTCTGGTCAAATTATAATAACGATAATTGTATAGCACATTTTCTGGCTAAAGCTCGGCACCCACTGCTTGCGATGCTATGCTACTCTGTGGGATTCCTTTTGTTGTAAATACAGCAAGGCATAAGTAGATGCTTATTGAAACACATCAATTTTAACATGCTTGCTGGCATAGCATAGCACAGCGTAGTATATCATCGCAAACAATGGACGGCAGTCTTTAGTTTTTGTTGGTTAATATCATCACCATGCGGTTTTTACTAATGTTTAATAATTAATGTTTTTTTGTAGGAATATCTTATGGCACAATGCATACCGCAGTGCAAAAAAAGCTGAAGATGAATCCGTACAAAATATCGGTTGTCCAGGAACTATATCCCCTTGATTTTGGACGAAGAGTGCAATTTGGCTAGGGACACCCTGCACGATGATGTTCTTAACTGCTCCTTTTTTCGGATCAAGCATGGTTTCATTTAAGCGGTTACGTCAATTTCCAGAACTACAGAACGTGGTCAGACGTAAATCCGCATGTAACGCACGTAATGCAGCTACATATTTAATCTAAATTATAAAATATTAGTGTTATGTTTATTAGGTTATTTTATAGTTTATCGTTTATATCTGGAAAGACTAAATTATTTTTAAATTCATTATTTTTTGTTATATTAGTTATATTTTTTTTATATTAATTTAACTGTAATATAAAAAATAAATGTATTGATCAGTAATACTGTATTTTCTTTTGAACATGCGTTTTCATTTTATTCATTTTTGAACTTTATGGGAATAATTTTATTTATAGAGAACTATATTTACGCATATGTACATTCGGCTGCATATACTACACACTTTTGCTTCAGTATCCCAAGCGACGAGTTGCTCGGTTCGGCTTGCAAATGGACGAAGTTTTGGTATGCGGTTAGCGGAAAACAGTATTGTTTTCATAGACGCTCCATTTTGATGACCTGTACATTTTTGTGTAAGAATTTCCGATTATGTAATAAGTGATAACACTAATATTTTTAATGCTGCTTGTCTTTTATTTGCAAAAGCACATATCTTCATTATAGCATGTCATCACATTCCATCTAACCCATTGTAGAAATCTAAATTTAAATTATTTTATTCTGTCAACAGCAAGCCATAGCAAGCGTCGTATTTTTTGGGTTATGTTCATGTTACCTACATACATCACTCTTTCGCTAGATGGCGGTAGCCTGCCTCGTTGTATAAAATGTGTTATGTACATATATAATGCCTATACTCGGCAATGTAGAAAATTAAACTCAATTACCTAACTAAGGCGTTAAAGAGAGTTTCCTACTCATCATTCCAGATGACACCGTACGTGACAACAATCATTTGTCGGCTTGTTATAGGTGTTTTGGTATGCATTTTCGTGGTATGAGTTGTCTTGGTATGAGTTGTCCTGGTATGAGTTGTCCTGGTATGAGTTGTCCTGGTATGAGTTGTCCTGGTATGAGTTGTCGTGGTATGAGTTGTCCTGGTATGAGTTGTCCTGGTATGAGATGTCCTGGTATGAGTTGTCCCTTGGTATGAGATGTCCCTTGGTATGACTTGTCTTGGTATGAGTTGTCCCGGTATGAGTTGTCGTGGTATGAGTTGTCCGGGTATGAGCTGTACCCGACCCTGTGTATTAATGCACAGGCTGTTCCATTTAAAGAATTCAAACAGCAAACAAAATTGTAAAGAAAGTACAGATCTCGACTGACAAATAAACATCTTGATTATTATTTACCAACACAATGCAATGTCAAATATCACATTGTCTTAAACATTGTATATATGTATTGTTATTTTGGAAGTACTTATTTAATCTAAGAATATAGACAATAATTTATATACTCCTAAGACCAAATGTCCATTTTGTTGAACACTTCGTATTTAATGTTAAATATGTTTACTAATCAAATAACGTGTTTTAGAATATAATTTGTAAGCAAAAATGTTTAACGACATACTTTGTCAAAGTAATAATTATAGAGTTGGATCCATATTGCAAGGTTTCTTCAAATATTCGATGTAATAAAAAGCCTCTTATCCTTGCATTGTTCTTTATTAATTTACTTAGGAGACATGTTTCGGCTTTATTTCAGCCATCATCGGTCCTAAATAGTCAATCGTAAAACTACTAACCACCATAATCAAGGTTTCGGGAATTGTTAATGATCTTGGCAGCTAATCTAATGGGGGCTCTCTTAATTATACGTGTTTTCGTTGTTGCGGTCGGAAGATAACTGAACGGAAGATAATATTTAGGACCGATGATGGCTGAAATAAAGCCGAAACATGTCTCCTAAGTAAATTAATAAAGAACAATGCAAGGATAAGAGGCTTTTTATTACATCGAATATAATAATTATAGGTTAATAATATGATGACATATAGGCAGGATGTAAATTTTAAATAAATCAAAAATTACAGCCACAACCTGGATTTGAAAACGAAGGCCGCAACCTGGTTCAAATCCAGGTTGCGGCTGTAATTTTTGATTTATTTAAAATTTACATCCCGCCTGTATGTCACCATAATATGATGTCATTAAAAAGAGCGTACTTTTTTCTCCAAGAATTGCATCAAAAGTGAAAATCGATATTTTGACACGATAGGTCCTTTTTCGCATCCGGGGTCACATATTATTAACCTATAATTTGTAAGTATTTGTTTAAGTTTGGGTCTCAAGAGGTAAGTATGATATAATTGCACATTTATAATGAAAACTTTTTTATATGATGTGTAAGGATTGTGTTATTATTTGTAAATGTTCAACTACCTATACATAATTTTGCTTTGAACAAAGTTTGTCCGTAGCCCTACCATTATTCTAGAATGTGCGGCTTTTTGCTAGGGATCAAAAAAGTTGGGGACCCCTGTATTGACTGACAAAATTTTTAGGACCAAATCTGCAAAAATCAAGTTTTCAATTAGTTTGGAAAAATCCTGAAATTGCTAATATTTTGACTGACAATTGAGTATCACAGAAACTATTTTCTTTACAAGGATACAATCTGATACATTTGGAAAGACAACTTTCTTAGTATTCATAACTAGGAGAATGTGCAGGCCTAATAGGCCTGCTGGTCGACCTAGGTAGATCGCCGAAGCGTTAAGAGGGAAACAAAAAGCCCGGATGCTGCTACACGCGCGACGTGATTATCTCGTACGTTCGAAGCGGTTACGGGGCGCCATCTATTGCTTCGTAGCGTAATGCCAACAGCGACATGATGATGTGCCGCCGTCTGGTGACCGCGTCGCGAAGCGCGCGGCGGTTGCCTAGCAACCTCGATCGGTTGCCATAGCGACGCGCTGACCTGTACACTCCTAAAGCATAATCCATAAATTTAGCCTAATCGAGTTAAAAAATAACGAGAACTGGCCGGAAATTGGACGAAATCGAAAGCCTAAGCGCTGTACAATCCAATTTTAGGCGGAAAATCGGCGCCTTCGGCGCCGATTTTCGTAAACTTTTTGCGCGGACTGTGTTAGACTTTTAGTATATAGTAGGGATAGGGATAGGGATAGGGATATGGTGCGATATACAGATATTCCATATAAAAAACTAAAAAAAACTCATCTTCTGTCACGCCTAAATCTGTGCATACTACATTCTGTATAAACTAAAACAATTTTGGACTGTACAAAATTATGGGCCAAACAACTTTTATATAAAATATGTTTTTATATAGAAAATAAACTGCTTCCGGGTTATGCCGTGTGTCAAGATTTGTTAATGCTGACATTTCGTGAACCATGTTGCTCGCTTCTTCAGAGCTAACTGAATACTGTATTACAGTATTCCCAATAGTCTACCGTCGTAAATAGTGTACTAACTTTATCTAGTAAGCTGCTAATCAAGGTTTTTAATTCACAGTTACTACACAAACAACATCCTCAATTGTGAGAAATTCTACATGAAATTTTAGATCGATCTGAACTTATTCACTTGTGCTCTAGATTGCAAAAAAGTTGTGGACAGCTGTAATAGAGGAAGAAATGGAAACGTGTGAAAATTCTATCAGCATCTCTAGGTGAAAAAATCAATAGTGGTTCAATGGTTTGAAAAGTAAACGCAAGTTAAGGATTGTGACAATATAATAGAACATACTTTTACTTTGAAGTTACAGAAGGAAGAATATGAATTACTGTAGGAGAATTCAAAATACAGTAGAGGTCCGATTATCCGAGTCTCGGTTAATCGAGAGTCCGGATTATCGGAGGTGCTAGACACCTCGGATATTGACTTTTTTTCTATATATTTGTGTTTAAATTGAGATTCAATCATATCGAATATCCTGCAATTCGCTTTATCCGAGTTTTCGGTTATCCGAGATGCTGTTGGTCCACATTAACTATGATAATTGGGACTCTACTGTATGTATTAATATATTTAATTAAATAATTTTTTACAAATAGAACACAAGTTTGTTTATTTCATACATATATCTTACACTTAGTCCTCTTTCTATTATCAATGAACATATTCCTTTTTAGTAGTGGACATATTATATTCAATTCCGCAATCTGTAGTTATTTCCGTTGGTACTTATTCCTTACCCTAGTATAAAGATTCTAACAAAACTTTTCGCAACTGTAACGGTATCTTTTGACTTTTGAGGATATGCTTTGGGTATCAGCAATGATCATCATTCGACACTAAACTCCCTATACTCCGTACCTATCTATCTTTAATAATTACTAATAAGTTACAAAACAAAGTTTTCTTAATTCACGGTTTCTTAACAAATAACATCCCCCATCGTGAGAAATTCTACATGAAATTTTGGATCGATATAAACTTATTAACCCTAGACTGTGCTATAGATTCCAAAAAGGTTGCGGACCCGTGTAATAGAGGAAGAAATGAAAATGAGTGAAAACTCTATCAGCATCTCTAGGTAAAAAAATCAGTGGTTCAATGGTTTGAAAATTAAACGCAAGTTAAGGATTGCGACAATATAATGGAACATACTTTTACTTTTAAGTTACAGAAGGAAGATATAATAATAATAATAATAATAATAATAATACTAATAATAATAGTGGTTTATTGTCTTCAACTTGTCACAAAAAATAAATTAATCCATACAAAATACAAAAAAAAGTAAATCAATCCATACAAAATACATAATATAAAAATAAAGTTTTGAAGTACAATCCTATGGCAGGCTTCAGCAATTTATTGCTGCTCTACCAACCTACCATATAAAAACATTAGAACATAGGAATCAGATGACCAGTTACACACAAAAAAAATAAAATAAAGTATACATGCACCACGACCTCTCTCGGCTATTCAATTTTAGAGAATATAGTGACAAACCACTAATCTCTGGAGATCCATTACTGTAACTAAATTAATACTTAATAATAGCGGGGCTTGGGAAATCGACTCGATCCGGAACGATATATGAATTATTGTAGGAGAGTTCAAACTACAGTAGAATCCCAATTATCCGAGTCTCGGTTAACCGAGGGTCTGGATTTTCGGAGCTGCGTAGAATTAGTATTAACTGGAAAAGAAAGAAGTTTTTGCTCCGCGGTGAACAACCCCTAAATATCCTACATATTACATTTTTAAAACGTATGCCTTGTTTTGGACACGGAATACAGTTCGGTGGGCAGCTTGAGTAAGTTGTTTATTTTTATTATTTACTAACTTTTACAAACATTGGTGCATTTCTGTATCTTATGTCAAATGGTAGACAATTATTGTGTGTAATAAATGCTCAGTAAATTTGATGTGTAATAGTCCAGGAAGATATAGATTTGCACTACTGTCGTAAATAGTGTACTAACTTTATCTAGTAAGCTGCTAATCAAGGTTTTTAATTCACAGTTACTATACAAACAATATCCTCAATTGTGAGAAATTCTACATGAAATTTTAGATCGATTTGAACTTATTAACTTGTGCTCTAGAATGCAAAAAAGTTGTGAACCCCTGTAATACAAGATGAAATGGAAGCGTGTGAAAACTCTATCAACATCTCTAGGTGAAAAAATCAAGTGTTTCAATGGTTTGAAATGTAAAGGCAAGTTAAGGGTTGAGACAATATAATGGAACATACTTTTACTTTTAAGTTACAGAAGAAGAATATGTATTAATATATTTATTTAAATATTTTTTTACAAATAGAACATAAGTTTTTTTATTTTATACATATATCTTACACTTAGTACTTTTTCTGTTGTCAATGCACATATTTCCTTCATAGTTGTAAATATATATTCAATTCCGCGATCAGTAGTTGTTTCCTTTGGTCTGAACTTATTAACTTGTGCTCTAGATTGCAAAAAAGTTGTGGACCCCTGTAATAGAAGATGAAATGGAAACGGGTGAAAACTCTATCAACATCTCTAGGTGAAAAAATCAATCTACTAATCGCGGAATTGAATTTATATTTACAACTATGAAGGAAATATGTACCTATTCCGTACCTCAGTATAAAGTTTCTACCAAAGCTTTTCGCAATTGTAACGGTATCTTTTGACTTTAGAGGTTATGCTTTGGGGTATCGGCATTGGTCATCATTGGTACTTTTACCTTTTTGCTGCATTTATGTCTTTGTCAACTGTTGATGGCCAAAAGTTGTAAAGTTTTAAATTGTTGGTTATACCCTTTGCTTCAATCCATATGAAATAGTGCAAAAATTAAGTTGGTCGCTTGACAATTTTATACTCATTATACTTTTTTTTATCGACATGAAGGGGTACTTAAATATGTTCAGTCAATCTTTTCTATTTATAACCTTGTATGCAAAAAGCTTATGATAAAAAAAAACCTCTTTTTGAGAACAAGCTACTGAAATTTAAGGGCATGGGGCAAGGCATAAGGGCAAGGGCATGTTATTCCAAACACCTTATGCCTCTGTGGACTGGATTGACCGTTTGTGTTGTGATAATATTAATGTTAGTGTTGATAGATTTTATGATATTTTAAACTCTGGTATTGAAATGTTTACGCCTGTGCGAAGAACTAGGACGTCCAGTTACCCTCTCTGGTTTAGTTATGATCTTAAACTGTTAATTAATAAGAAGAAGCACGCTCATAAACGCTTTAAACAGACTGGCTATGCGAGAGATTATACAGTTTTTTTCCTGTTTGCGATCTAGATGCTCGGCTATGAGCAAACAATGTTACCAGTTTTACTTGCGAAGAATGGAACTTGACATTACGCATGATGCTAAAACTGTATGTTTTTTAATGAAAAATCGAGTGACCAGGCGGATGAAATTGTAAATTTATTGGCTGACTCATTCTCCAAAGTATATCAATCTGGTTCAGTTGATGCCTTGCCGGACCTGAACTTTCCAGTTGGGGTGGATATCAATACGTTTTCTGTATCGGTTGGGGATGTGTCTGATGAACTCAGTAAATTAAAATCAAAATTTTCCAGTGTACCAGATGGGATTCCATCATATATAATAAAGAACTGTTGCTTTTCTTTGAGTTTGCCGCTGCATTTGCTATTTAGCTCTTCACTGAAGTCTGGTGTGATTCCTGATATTTTGAAGCAGAGTTTTATTACACCCATTCATAAGTCTGGTGATAGGGGTGATGTGGAAAATTATAGGGGCGTGTGCATTCAATCTGAAATTCCAAAATTGCTGGATTCTCTGATTGCGGATCAATTGTCTTTTGCGGTCAAGCATATGTTATCTGATGTGCAACATGGTTTTTCGAGGGGCAGATCTACGGTCACTAATCTTGTGTGCTATGAGAGCTATCTGTTGGAGAAGAGATATCAGGTGGATTCAATCTACAATTATTTCTCTAAAGCGTTCGACAATCGATCATTTTTGGTCCAGGTGTGGTTGGTTGAATGAGGGGTTATTTGCGGGGTCGTACGCAGCGGGTTAGAATTAAAAACTACATCTCTAGTCAGATACCAGTGTTGTCAGGGGTACCCCAAGGTTCGCATTGCGGGCCGATTTAATAGATTTGTGAATGATATAGTTGATGGTGTTCGAAACTCCCAGATTTTGTTGTTTGGTGATGATGTCAAGTTGTACAGGACTATCACAAGTAAAAACGACTGTATTCTATTGCAAAAAGATCTGAACAGTTTGTTTGAGTGGAGCATGTTGAATAAATTGCATCTTAATGCAAAGAAGTGCTTTTCGATAAGCTTTCTCAATCACAAACTAGCTTTACATATAACATTGATAATAATGAGTTGAAGTCTGTAGATACCATTAGGGATTTAGGGGTGACGTTCGACACAAAGCTGAATTTTAACAGTCACTACCATAGTGTAACAGCGAGCGCTTATAGGACATTGGGGTTTAAACAGCAAATATTTTTTGACTGATACTTTTATCTTGGTGTACTGTTCTCTAGTGAGATCACTGCTGGAGTATGCCTCACCAGTTTGATCACCGTATTACTTAGTTCATGTGGGCGTTTTTGAGGGGATACAGAGAAGGTTTGCACGGTGTTGTGCTCAACGACAGGGTCTGCTGGACAAATTATAGTTACACGGGATTCATGGCACAGTTGAATTTGAGTTCATTGGAGTTGAGGTGTCAGAGGATAGATATGTGTTTCTTATATAAATTAGTAAATGGCCGCAAAACTAGAAATCCTGATCTTTTTTACTGTAAAATTTACCAGAACAAATTATGCTTGGAATGGACCTCTAAATAGGTTACAGTCGAACTACAATAGGCTAGATAGGGAAATTTTTGCAACCTCCGCATCCTTTAAACGTGAGCTGGATAGGGTGATTGGATGGGGCATGTGATGATTTTGTTTTTGTTGTTTTATTGTTATTCTTGTAATTGCTGTGTGATTAATTGTTAATTGTTATAGGTAATTAAAATTATACGAAATATGGTGAAACTTTATAAAAAATGATGAAATTTGTTAAATAAATGGTTCAGGTCAATATTAAGTAAATTAGAATTTTATCTATAAACTATGAATACTTGTTCAGTATGCATTAAAGATGAATAATAATAAAAAAAAAGTGTGGACGGTTCATAAATGAAGAAATTATTATATATTTTGGAGGGTAACTACTTGACGCGCGAATTTATGTCGCGTGGGGTTACCATGCACCGATTGGGGGATTTGAACGAAGCGCCTAGCGTCCTAACCACCGAGCGCGTTAGATCTCTTAGGTTAGTCATCCGTACTTTGCAAATTTGTGCCGAAATTATGAATTTACAAGGAGCTAACGATGTTTTGCAACTTTGTGCGACAGCAACAACGGACAATGAAACGCTGATAACGCGGCTGCAAAACGCCGGGTTAAGGGAGATTTCCTATCGAATGGCGTATCGGTATACAGGCTGTACCATTTGAAAAAAATGAGTTCTTTACGTTTGAAACTTAAATGATGAACTAAACATCGTCGTATTTGGTTATGTTTCTAGTTTTGGACCACCAATCATGAAACTTAACTAACTAGTAACTAACTTAACTAGTTTCAATAATAACCGAGATATACAATTTTAAACGCACCCCTAAAAATCACCAAAAAATTAGTAAAATCGAAAAAACTCAAAAATGGTGATATTTAGGTATAGAGAAACATTATCAAAAATGATATATTTTGATACGTAGAAACCAAAAATAAAATAAAAATTATATCATTCCGTTTAAAATAACAAAGTTGATACCGACTTCCGGTGACCGGACGTGACAGTTAACTTGAGAATATTTTAGCTGAAGAGCTCAGATCGAGCAAATTCTAGTTCAAAAATTTCAAGTTTCCAGAAATAGTAGAACTTGAGAAACTTCTAATGTACCAGTTCCGTGAGACACCCTGTATAGATATATATTTATTCGTGTACCATTCAGGTGTAGAATATACATTAATAATAAATGTTCACATTTTACATAAATAAAATTCAAGTACGAGTAACACATCACATTCACTGGAAGTCATCGTCAAAAAATTCGTTCAGCGAATAATAACACCTGTTCGACAACAACCTTCTCACAGCGGAAGAAAATGCACGCGGCGACTGCAAACACCGAACACTTTCCGGCAGCTTATAAAATAGTTTCGGCCCCATAAACATCAGACCACGACCAACCTGATTATTAACAGGTATGGCCGACCGAATCATGCTCTTGTTTCGAGTGCAGTGCCCGCGATCGACGGGCTCAGCCCCAGTGCTAACCCGCAGAGTGTGTGCATGTGAAACGCTAATGGGAATCCCTAATGTCAAAAAGAATTCCCTACAAGAGTCACGCAAACCAAGCCCCAGAATTGCACGAATTGCCCTCTTTTGAAGCAACAGTATCCTGTCCATTGTGCTCCGACAACCCCAGACCAAGATGCCGTAACGCGCTATGGAGTCAAAATATGCAAAATAAACCGACAGTAACGTTTTCCGGCTGCAAAAAGGCTTCAGGCGGCGAAGGGCAAAGTTAGCTCTATTAAGTTTTTTTAATGTCTTGTCTAGTTGTGCACCCCATGACAGTTCACTGTCGATCTCAACACCCAAGAGGCAAGCCGCCGAAACCGAGTCAAAACTGATACCAAGCCCCGCAACACCGACTGTTACGTCAGTCAAACCCGGAAATACAACAATATTGGTTTTCTCGACATTAATACGCAGCCTGTTGACCTGAAACCAGTCCACCAACTCCCGCATAGTCATTTGAATATTTTGCTTAAGCCCATGCAAACTGCCCGATGTAACACCCGCACTCGTGTCATCCGCGTACAACACCAACGGAGCCGAGACGTTTGCCTGAATATCATTAATAAACAGTGTAAACAGCAGCGGACCAAGAATCGACCCCTGCGGGACTCCAGAAGTCACATTTAGAGCAGAGGAAGTCGACGCCCCATCCGCCCCCGGCCACACCATCCGAACCAACTGTTTTCTGTTTCGCAAATATGACGAGAACAACCCGAGACAGTTCCCCCGGATGCCATAATAGTGGAGCTTGTCGATGAGCAAATCATGGTCCACCATGTCAAAGGCCTTTGACAGGTCGCAGTTTATACTTGCTACAAGTTTTTTAACATTTAAGTTGGAATGAATATTTAACATAATGCTGTTCAATGCGCTCTGTGTAGATCTATCTTGGCGGAAGCCATGTTGTGAATCACATATAATTTTTGTTCTTACAGTGTACTCAGTTAGGCGCCTCTTAATTGCATACTCAAAGACCTTGGACAATGCAGGCAAAATCGATATGGGTCTGTAATTGCGTATATCCTGCTTATCGGATTTTTTATGGACCGGCGCAACTATCGACGTTTTGAAGTGAGATGGATATTCTCCGGTTGTAAAACTTAAATTAATTAAATGTGCTATTGGTGCACTCAATATCTTCGCGCAAAATTTGATGACCTTGACGGGTATCTCGTCATTGCCAACCGCCGATGTTGACTTAAGTGTTCCGATTATGCTCTCGACCTCAACAGCGTCCACCGGAGACAAGTACATTGAATCATTGGCATTCACCCTGTATCTCTTCAGTTTATCCATGCATTCGCCAGTATCCGCGATATTAGACCGTTGATGAATTGTTGCGAAATACTTATTAAACGAATCACAGATATCCACAGGCTCAGTTAAAACGCGGTCACCGTCAACAAACTCCCCGGGAACCGGTTCGCGGTCAGACATATTAAGTTCGCCCTTCACCACTCGCCACACAGTCTTTATTTTGTTGTCAGAGCGCTGAATCAGACCGTCCAGATACACCCTCTTCGCCGTTTCGACAACTCGTTTCAGAATCAGCGTGTATTTGTGGTAGTATTGCCGGAGCACAGGATCAGGATAGAATCTGAGTATGTTAAAAATTGATCTCTTTGTCGCCGATGATTTAATAATACCGGCGGTAATCCAACCCCCCCCCCGGGACCCCGCTTCCTAAGAGCACGCAATTGAAAACATTTGTCAAAACCTGGTGTCATCAATTGATAAAAACTGCTCATTCCCTCATTCATGGTATCAGCCCACAAGGCAGTGTCCCAGGAAACGGATTGCAAGCAACCGAAAAAGTTATTTAAATTTTTTGTGGAGAATATACGACTAAATTGCTGTGAAGGTGGCTTCTTTGGAGAGGCAATTGGCACTGTCAAGATTAGTAAATTATGATCTGAAAAATCAATTAGCATATTCTGTCTCTTGAGTGTCTCATTCATTAGACTTTCGCCAACAAAGAAGTTATCGATACATGTAGCCGAATTATGCGTGACTCTCGTCGGCTCAACAATAGCAGGAACAAGACCAAATGAATGGAAGGTGGATAACAATTTTTTCACTCTTGTATCCCGCTTTATTAGATTTAAATTAAAATCCCCACATACTATGGGTATGTCATAGTTTAAAAGTACTGTGAGGAAATTATCTAAGGAATTTAAAAATACATCCACATCATACTGCGGAGTCCTATACACCTCTGCGACGGCGCACCCGCCAACCTCTATAGCACAGCACTCGAAATAAGTCTGCACGTTGAATGCAGAGCAGTCAATCTGATTAAAAACAATACCTTCCCGGGTAAAAATTGCCGAGCCGCCACGCTGCATTTGCTCCCGACAATAATAGGACGAGAGATTGTAACCGCGAACGCTAACCAACTGCAACTCGTAGGCGCGAAGCCAGTGCTCAGAAATACAGATCACGTCAACGTCGTTGTCCATCAGAAAGATCTCAAGATCGCACAATTTATTCTTCAGCCCTTGAATGTTGCAATGGAGCACGGTTAGTCCCTCGGCACACCGCGTCACATCAGCAGGGTGGTCGGCGATGGCGAACCCACCGACAGTGGGCCCTCTCGGCTCAGAAGAAAATCCCGACGGTCCGGCGACTGCACCGTGGAAGATTCCGGAGACTCCGCCCCAGCAGCAACACAGTCACCGGAGCCGCTTCCGCCGCCAGTCTCGATATAAGTCAAGTTTGGATTGCGGTGGATCGGCGTTAAGCGTTCGGACCTTATCATGGAATATATTTGGCGGACCAGTCTAAGTTTACCTCGTACATTCAGGCGAAGACCATGCCTTGTGTAGTCGGATTTGTGTAGAATCAAATTCGAGTCAATGTACATGCACGGTGACTTTGCAATCACACCATTAAAAATTACTACATTGATGTCATATATTAATCGATTCAACACAAGTCTTCCAATCCAGTAAGGCACAGAAGCCACCACCACATTAGTATGGCTGCATGCTCTCTTCAGCTTATTTATACTCGCCTCATCAATATTTACTCCTCGCAGGGCATCGTTAACTCCCGCAATGACAACGATGTAGTCGTTGATGTCATAGTCCCTGGACAACTCTGGCATCCCATCCAACACCTGTCCAAACGCCGCATTTGGCTTGCATACACAGTACACGTCATATCTTCCAGCCCTATCCTCGCCCATCAGCATCTGCGCGAAATTTCTTCCATGACTATCGGACAAGATGAGTATACGCGGTCTACGAAAAAGTCGTCCACCCGACAGACGCACAGGCGCCCCACAACCCGAATCTTGGGCAGCGTCGACCGCCTGAACGTCCAGCATCGCGGAGCCCTCGCCCGATTGACCTGCAGAACAAACCGATGCATCTGTCTCGCCCTCCTGTACGATATTTAGTGTGGAAATAGTCTTCTTCAATTTCTCCATTTGTTTTCGCTGATAATGAGACGCCGCAATAGATTTCTGTATTGCTTCCTTCAAGGTACGATTCTCGTTCTCAAGCTCCTCGATGCGCGACTGAACCTCTGCTAGCTTGTTTCTTAGAGCCGTCGCAATATCTTCGCTGGACCGCAACCCCTCATCGTGGTCATCAGTGATTATTGTGACATAGCTGTTATTATGGTCAGTTACGGTAGTAATCGATTTGATGGTTTCTTTCTTGTTAGATCTGGTGCGCACCATTATTGTTCTTTATTTAACTTACTTCCCTGATTTTTCTTACTATATTTATTTTTTTATTTTTATCTTTTATTCGTTACCTTAATTTCTAATAACATATATACTACTATGTACATTCAATTGTATATTTATTTT